>JAUIMM010000641.1:1800000-2290000 GCA_031769625.1 Taudactylus pleione
GATTTTGCCACCTAAAGCCCAATGGTTTCCAAGTTCACTATCCTACAACATGGAGTGGTGGAAATCCTTTGCTTCACTCAAAAGTTAAGGCCCCCCATACATCAGAGATTGATTGCAGCAATCGAGCAATTTGCAATCGATTGTGTATAAAAATCTTTACCTTTTTCTATCGATTGTGGCAATTCTGCAATCTGTAATCGATTGAAAAAGGGAAAGATTTTTATACACAATCGATTGCAAATTGCACGATTGCTGCAATCAATCTCTGATGTATGGGGGCCTTTAGTCTAGATATTTACTTGGTAAGTAAGAGATTATAATAGTCAGAGAAAAATCATTCAAACCCAAAATAGATAATTAAGTTGAGATGATGGATATATCTTTACTCAATAACAGCTTGTGAACATTGGTCAGCCTATTATACCATAGTATATCTTATTTCTATTTATAAAGGGTTGGGTATTGGAGACCGGCAGTCAGAATGCCGGCTGTCAAAAGACCAACAGCGGCATCCCGATGCCTAGAATCCCGCGACAGGGGCTAGGCAAGTATCCTAACCCTCCCCCCCCTATTCTAACTCTCCCTTACAGCCTTCTAACACTAACCCTCCCTACCCTGCTTCCCAACCCTAGCCCGTATTTTTATCTTTTCAAAACAAATAAAGGCCATAACCATGTTATTTTATATAATATTTTTGATAGTGTTGTACAGTATTAAAAGACATGTAGAACATATTTTTCTGGAAAAAACAAACAAAAAAACCTAGAATTCAGATCAGAAAATATTGTAACCGGTAAAATAAAAATATATTGGGAACAGGCGTAACCTATTCCCATGCGTAATTTACACACCAACTCTACAGGTACAAGTCAAGGTCAAAATCCTAGCACTATACATAAATGTGAAAGATTCGTTTTGGTATCTGCTTGTTTATGGGGGATATACGCTTAGCTAAAAATAAATAAAATAGAAGAAAATTTTAATAATATTTCACAGATTAAGTTGTGTGTTACATGCAACCATTTTCCTTTAAATACACACTTGGCTCTAAACATACATGAACTACTAGTTCATGAGATACATTTAAAATAGCTGTGACTAAAAAAAATAAATAAAAAAATACTGATGTAAAAAAATGACATGGTCCCTTTCCGGGAATCGAACCCAAGGTGCCGACTCTGTAAGGCGCTCGACTTAACCACTCGCCCACACACGCCAGCCATATCAAGAGCCACACCCGTTGTGTACTGTATGATATTCAGCGTGCGACTTTACAATGTCAATAGCGGTTTAGCGTAAAAAAAATGCAGCTGGGTGGTATACTATACAGTAGCATAGAAATGACAGGTGGTGGGAAGTTGGGAACAATTTGAGTTCCTTAAGAATATTAAACTTGAATTGCTCTGTCTTTATTTAATCCTGCATTTATGACAAAACAGTCCAGTACTACTATATGACAGGTTTCGTCAGACTATCAACAGACAGCGTTACAAACGCTTCGTTGGCTATTTGACGCATGCGTTGTGCAGTTTAGGAAAAGTGACATCTGGTGGACAAAAAGTTGTATTACACACTCTGGCTTTTTCAGCGATTCAGTACGTTACGTTGCGCCTTACTGCAGCATGCGACATGGCAGGGCGTGCTACATGGCGTATGGAGAATAGATGTAGCAGGACACATTTATATTAGTTCATCTCCACTTCATTTGGCACTTATACATTTCTTAGAGCACAGCGCTTTTGTGAAATTGCTTGAATGCTTATATCAGAGCTAAATTAGAAGCTCTTATGATTGGTGGCCCTATAATAAAAGTTATTTTCTCTCTCTTTTGGTCCAAGTAATCTTATTTTACTGTTTGGGGTGCCCCACCACTTCTGGCAGTTACAGGACTTGTTGTCCTTTTCTGATAAATTAGTGGCAATTTCAAAAAATTTTAACAATTTGACAGCTGGTGCAGAAATACTCTCCTTCCCTTTTTCTTGTTATAAATCAGAAGCTCCCAGGCCAGCCCAGCAGATGGGGATAGACACAGCAAGAGCCTACAACTGAGAGGATGGGGGCTGGGAAAAAAAAAAATTAATTCAGCTCTCCTCTCCTCTCCTCCTCATGGAACATTCCACTTCCAAACGCATTTACTGTACACAGACCCAGCCATGTTCCAATCCTTCCTTATAGTCCATGACTGCAAATATTTAACCCTTTACAAAGCACAAGCAGCACCAAACTAATATAGGTATATGAGCAGCTATAGAGCCCCCCAGTAAGTACCCCAGCCCCTACACTGCAGCAGCCTCCCATTTCCTCTAATGGCACGAAACATCCTGTTTTCCCATTGCTGCAGCACCGACATGCTAAAGGCAAGTCAGAAAGTAAACTGTGCCTGATCACAAGGGATATCTAGTATACACTACAGTAATACATTCCCATGTGATCCGGCATGAGCTCCAAATCCAATTTAGCTGTTGATGTGTATGGATAAGACCGGAAACTGATCCTTTGTGTATTGCTATGATAAACTACTGCATCAATCATCCTTCTATACTGACAACTTAAGGCCGCCCATACACGGTAAGATTTTTTCATATGATGTGTACGAATCTGATCGATGGTAACGATCGATCGTACACATCGTATATTTTGGTGTACATACTATGGCGATACGCGTCCCTGCAGTTGTATAATTGGATCGCCTCGCATACTGGAAAACCGTACGAGGGCGACCTATCTTACCCCGATGTGACACACCGTATCACTTTTGGCAGGTAACACGATCCGATGTCAGATTATGAGGTGTATAAAATCCCTAGCCACTCGATTTTGCAATGAGAGATGGCGTTCCGAGCAGCTGCATCACAGCGTGTGTAGTGTTGAAGCGAGTATACATCATGGCACTCAGTACATTTGTCTCTGACCCTGCATTGTTTATATAGCACAGCGTTCAGCAGGTATACAACCAGCTTCACTAGTCACAGAGCAGAGTATAACACATACCTAAAATGGTGGCTGCCTTCCCTAGATAAGCCCTGCCCTATTCACATTCCGGCAGATTCATTGCTATGGTTATGTGCACAACCGATCACTCGTTTACCATTTGTAATCGTGAAACGAAGCATCGGATCGTATGAAAAATCGTACACCTTTTGAACACATCGTATCTAAAATTTCAAGGGAAATCTTATGACATGTTGTACGTCTTTTTGTCGCACCGTGTATGGGCCGCATTAACCTTTACGCCACTAGATTGATCCTGTGTTTCAGAAATTAGAATGGGGGTATAAATATACTGCATGTTTTAGATTTCATAGAACGCACAACATAAACAAGCATGTCACCAGTAAATGATACATGCCACACCAATCTTAAAAGAAAGCTATGGCTCAATATGGAAAACCACAGGAAATAGGATGTGGCCATTTCAAGAGGAATCTCACCCCAAAAGTAACAACTATAATTCAATAAAACTGAAAATAGTATTTTAGTATTAAGATATAGGGATCTATTTATCTTGGTCATCCTGTTTGCTGCTTCTGTGATGTTTCTCCTCCCACACAACTTGTCAGTGACCACGCACCATTCGAATATGGTGGTATGTGTATCACAAACTGCAAAAATCCCATCTTTTTTGCGGCTTGATAAATGGCACTTACTTCACCGCTATGGGCAGGACTGAAAAACCAGCAAAAATAAAAGGACTGCAGTAGCAATCACGGTTTCCTTCTTGTTAAATAGGGAGAAGTGGTGAGGACACCTTTCTCTGGCAAATACACCAAAGAGGTTATCATTGCTTTATAAATAGACCCCCATAGTTTTGGGATGTAGTTAGGAAGCAGACGGTCGAAATACTGACCAACAGCTTCCCGACTGTCAAATCCCGGCGGTAAATCATACTGATCCCATAGTTTTTACCAGGGCAATTATAAACTGGATAAACTAGAGATGTTTGAAAATATCTCACTACATGAGCTACAAATGTACTTTATTACTAGAATAGCACAGCACGTGTGTGCAATTACCCCAAACCTCACTTCTTTAGGTGCGTATCCACTTATAGGGGTCTATTTACTAAGCAGTGTTAGAAGTGATAAGTGAAGAGTGAAAAGTGATAAGGTGCCAGCCAATCAGCTCCCAACGGTCATCTCACAGGCTGTGTTTGAAAAACGACAGTTGGGAGCCGATTGGCTGGCACCTTATCACTTTTCACTTCTCCTAATACTGCTTAGTAAATAGACCCCATAGACATACACACTAGAGCACGTTTACGACATTGCAATCCTGCTGTCGTTTGTATGTCTAGTGATGTGCCTAGACTAAACGTTCACTCGTTCAGTCCAGGCACATCCATCATCCCTGTACATGCTGAACCTGACGGGATCGTCAGGTTGACCAGCATGTACGGGCGATGATAGGTGGCAAAAACGACCAGCGGGCTCGTGCATCGCTGGTCGTTTTTGTCATTTACATGCCCAATTTGCTGGCGATTGCCTAGTGGATACCCGCCTTTACTGCCTGCCCTTTATTATAGAGCACGCTGAATGACCCAAGGCAATATACTGTTGAAGCCACAAAGTACCACATATGCTTAAAATGGAAAAAAAACTGTAATGTGAACATGAGCCAAAGTCTAGCAAGTGGGCTTTCTGTAAGAAAATGTATTAAGATGAGGGAAATTCAATTAGCCGTGGTAATTTACTGCAGGTTAACTGAAGCAGCGGGGGCTATTCAATTAGACCTGCAGGCAGTCCGCAGGCTGTAGTTAACAAGGATTTTTTTTCGAACCAAAGCTGGCACGAAATGAAATCCACCTTAAATAGCCTGTGTTTCTGGGCTAACCAATTGGTCCAGGAACTTATCCAGGATTCTATGGGTTAAAGCACATTAACACAATTTATAGGGCAATAAAAAGGAACTCTAATTGAATAGCCCCAGCGTTAAAGCCCGAGGCTACCAACCTTTTCCCCAGCAGTAACTTACCGCTGCTAACTGAATTCCCCCCCAAAAAGGGTGTGAAATATAAACCTCAAAAGGTGCTCTCGTACCAAAACATGCAACAAGACACATTAACCAAATAATGGAGGCTATCAAGAGCATTTCATATTTAAATAAAATAGATTATGTAAATTTGAGAAACCGTTGACATTATCACCAAAAAGGACAACACCTTTATTACTGCTGCTAAGTTACGCAAACAGCTTATCATGGACAAGACTATTTACAAAGACCGGAGTCCCCAGACTTAACCCACAGAAAGGTGCATGGTCAAGAGATTCTTATCTTGTGTTACATTGTGTTTCCAAGAAAGAAATTAACACTTTGTACTGAGTCCTGCAGGATACTCAGTCACATAGGAATTGATGAGCTGAGTACCTGATTATGTCAGGTCTCAGCCGTCTTTACGTTTGTCCCTGTTCAGCAGCCAATACTTTAAGTCTAATGTCTGCACACCGTGTAATCCCATGACCCACAAGAATATCCTTTCCTGAGGAGGGGGCAGTGTTTCCAGACACGGGAAACCTCCAGGACCCAAGAGTGGAAAGCAGCCAGCAGATGTTCTCCCCAAGATCACCCAGAAATAGAAGCACTGACCCCAGGTGTCTGAGCCAGAATAACATCAGTGAATAGGATAAGGGTCAGTATGTTACCGATCCCACAACACCTCTAGACAGTCTGCACTTTGACTATTTAGAAAAACATTCACATGCCATGAAAAGTAGTAACTCTTTACTGTATTATCCCTGAAGACCGAAAAGCGGGAGAGGGCATGCAGTGCAATAAAGGGAGGACATTCAAAATAATCACATACAGTTATCAACTGGATTGCTGGATATTTGCCTCAGTGATTTTTCTGTAATTTGAAGAATCATGGCTGGCCTACACTAAATAAGTGATCCGGTCAAAATCCCGTCAGCCGGGACGCTGGCGCTTAGAATACCGGCGCCTGTATCCCAACAGTAAGTACTAGGGGGGCAGGGATGGGGAAGGGTAGGAATAGGCACTGGAGGGGGAGGGGCGGGGAAATTAGGCTTAGGCACCAAAGAAGGAGGGTTAGAGGTACGGGTGGGGGTTAGGATAGTGATCGATAAGTGCCAGTATCCTAACCCTGTCGGAATGCCAGTGTCTGGATTCTGATCCTGTACCCAACCCCTAAAAAAAAGTAAAAAAAAAAATGCAGTAATTCTCTGCTCTGCCATTGGTATTCCCATGCGTCAAAAGAGATTCCATACATACCACTCTCTGGCTCTGAACACTGCATTCCACTTTCAATAGCGACAATCTTTAAACAATTGGCAGGACTGTAGGTGTGGTGTGTGGCCGCTACAAGGGCTGTAGCGCAGACAGTCGCTACAACAGCTGTGGCGTGACGAGCACGGTCGTTTCAAGGCCACTGTAAGTTAGCTTCGGAGCCATCATTTCGATTTTAAATATTGTATTTACTTACATATGTTTTACTAAGGTTTGTAAATGAAAGAACTGTGCATTTTTTATTTCTGCAATAAACTCTCACCAGGTTTACCGCACAATCAATGCTGAGGGCTCCCACATATAAGAAAAGGGAGAAGGGGAAACGGTCTGGGACTGCAGTTCCATGCACAAAGCCTAAACATACAATATAAGATGCCTGTCATCACAGCTTGTCCAACCAGCTTAGTCAGCAACAGGCATCTGCACACTTTTACATTAAGCTTTAGACTGTGCAACCTGGAGCATTATAGGATGAAGTAAGCAGGGTTCCTGGGTATTCCTCCATGGTAACGCTAGTTGAGAGAAGGGATTCATTGCAAATAAAACATCATTGGATAGAACTCTTATTTACGAATATTAGAGCGTATAACAAATTAGGGATTTAAAATGATATGTTTGGTAGTACACAATGTGATTGAGAAGACTGTTACTATACTCCTGCTCTGTAGTAGTATAATGGATCCTCCATGTTAGAGGAATGTGGAAATACTTGTGAAAGTGGTGACTGGCACATTACACTGGCGCAGACCAGCTCTAAACACTGAGATTTTACTGCATAGAGGGGCCCATGACGATGTCACACAAAGTGGTCTCATCTGTATTACTGTATGCTAAACCTGAGAGCAGAGAATATGATGAAATAGTAAAATATATTACACTGCGGCAGAATAATAACAGGACAACCCATGCATTAAAAGGTTAATGACTCAGGGTGGTGCAACAAGTGAATAATTCTCACTGTTCTGATATTTAGCTTCTTAATGATTCAGAGAACACTAAAGCTGAGTACAAACTGAACGATTATGTACCTAGTGATGCGACTTACTACCCCAGGGCCGACATATCGGGCGGTCCGTACACACTGGACGATCCGGTGCCCGACATGCAGTCCCCTGCCGCATAGCGCTGCATGGGATAGTCAGCCGCATTGCCTGCTTTTACTGCATGTACAAAAGATCAGGCGATGCAACCGACGACCCCACGGGAGCGCGCACTACATGATATAGTGCATACACACTGCACGATATAAACGTTATACCGTTCCGATGCGTCGGAATCGGCCAAATCGTTAGCAATATCGCATAGTGTGTATGGTCCTCAAGACTATATAACCAATCGCCACTGAAGTTAGCATTTAATAAAAGAAGTATTTTACTGCTTCATGACCAGTGTTTTAGGTTTTGGAAATGTGTCAGTTTCATCATGAATACAATTTCTTTTAGATATTTAGATCAACCCTGAAAATTTGGCAAAGCTAACTCTCATAAGGATACCAAAATGTCTGTATTCTTGAGGTATTACAGCTGCTTTGAAGAAAACCTATTTAGTTTTAATAGTTTTTATTTTAATGTGATCTAATGCTGGCTGAAAGGCAATACATCCCCATGAGAGTTTATTAATGCAAAGCTATATAGGAGAGCTGAATAACTATTCTCCTACTCTGCCACAGTCATGCCCAGCCTGAAGGAAGTCCAACTGAGGTCACAACGTCGTTATCCGGTTTCTATAGTAATACACATGTGCAAATGACATTTCCTCATTGGATTCCATAGCATTCATAATAATGTTCATATTTAAGTGATCAGCAGTGATTTTTGTACCGGGCAGAGTGTAGCAACTGGAGGGAGTAACGAAAGGCTGATACCAGTGCTAGATGGAGAGGGGCCCCCCGGATACAGCTATTTAGAAAATGTAGTTTGGTCTTTATTGAAGTCTGAGCTACAACTTTAAGTTGTTTGAAAACCGCTAATGGGAAGAGTAACGTTCACTGTAACCTGTAAAATATCAATCAGTGCAGTCATATACAAATAATACCTAAACATCAATTTATACAGTGGTCTGGTTACACAAGTATGGTCATAACACTGCAATGGAAAGTATGAAGGTACTAGATGTGGCGTACTTGCAGCTGTTAACCCCCAGTCGGAATATTGGAGAGCAACCCTGCTTACCTAAATAGATGTCTCCAAAGGAGCCGCTTCCGATCTTCCTGCCCAGCCTGTACTTATTTCCCACTCTGAGCTCCATCGTTTAACCTAGACAGAGGCACAAAGCAAGTTAGCAGTAGGAACCCAGGCAGTTCTTTTTCTAAATTCATTTTTACCACATTAGTTCCATAAATATAAATATAGTCAGGGAAGTGGTGAGTTATGTACAGTTGTATGTGTAGACAATAGTAAATGTAACACTTACAGTAGTGAATACACTCAAATCTGACACCTGCTCTCTGGCCCAGGAATGCAGCTAATGCCAGCACTCTAACAGGGGAACATTCCGTACACAGATATATCCCTGGAGTGTGTGCCCATCTGACAGACTCCTTTACCAGATGATGGAAATCACACATACAAATAGTATACTGGCAAAGACCCACTACTCCATAATGTAAATGTTTGTGTAGATCCGTAAATAATACATTTCATTTTCCAGAGAAGAAAAATATTGTGACAAGTAAAAATACACTTTTCAGAAGGTCTAAAAATCTCATTCCAAGATAGAATTCAAGGATTTCAAAACTATGTGGTTCTGTACACCAAGGAAATGAATGCAATCAATATGCAGCTGTACCACTAGTGGTGTCTGTAGGTCTGCACTAGGTTACTCCCACAGCCTTAAGGGCCCCATCCATCTGCGATGGATTTTCGCGATCCCACAAACCGGCATTGCGGGATCACAGAAATGCAACAAGTTGGATTTTCCCGATTTGACGATCGATCAAAACATGATCGCAATCGTCAAAACTTTGACATTTAACATGTCAAATGTCAGCAATCCGTCAACTGATCGCTGAACATCGATGGTGGGCGATCGGAAGTTTCTGATGAGCATTCGGAAACTTCCGTTCGCATCCCTGCATCGCGACGATCCGTTGCAGATGTATGGCCACCTTAACAACAACATATAATCATAAAATTGGTTCTCTCATTGCAACCTATATTACCCAAATATCTTCAGCTCTAATAAGTTACTGAAATTTGTGCTGTTAGCAGAGCATTTATATAGAAAAGCAGCTATTTTAGATCCATACTACTATCAAACTGCTGTACATATTGTTCCTATTAGAAGATGTGGAATGGGTTCCAATCAATAGATCTACTATAAAA
The DNA here is from genome assembly GCA_031769625.1 of Taudactylus pleione. Lineage (NCBI taxonomy): Eukaryota > Metazoa > Chordata > Amphibia > Anura > Myobatrachidae > Taudactylus > Taudactylus pleione. Next base: position 1,809,564 of record JAUIMM010000641.1, read on the forward strand.
AAGATCAACAGTGTCTCTAGGTAGACAGGCAATAGGTTGATAGGTACAAAAGGTCTACATGGATGACGATCGACGGGTACACAAAGTTCGAGATGGTCAAAGGATCAACATTGGAATGTTTTTTTTTTTTTTTTTTTAAGGGTTAGGCACTTACTGGAGGGTTAGGCTGTAGAAGGGACAGCTAGGGTTAGGCACTTACTGGAGGGTTACTCACTTACTGGAGGGTTAGGCTGTAGAAGAGATGGCTAGGGTTAGGCACTTACTGGAGGGTTAGGCTGTAGAAGGGACGGTTAGGGTTAGGCACTTACTGGAGGGTTAGGCTGTAGAAGGGACGGTTAGGCACTTACTGTAGGGTTAGGGTTAGGCACTTACTGGAGGATTAGGCTGTAGAAGAGATGGTTAGGTTTAGGCACTTACTGGAGGGTTAGGCTGAAGAAGAGATGGTTAGGGTTAGGCACTTACTGGAGGGTTAGGCTGTAGAAGGGACGGTTAGGGTTAGGCACTTACTGGAGGGTTAGGCTGTGGAAGGGATGGTTAGGGTTAGGCACTTACTGGAGGGTTAGGCTGTAGAAGGGACGGTTAGGGTTAGGCACTTACTGGAGGGTTAGGCTGTGGAAGGGACGGTTAGGGTTAGGCACTTACTGGAGGGTTAGGCTGAAGAAGGCACAGTTAGGGTTAGGCACTTACTGGAGGGTTAGGCTGTAGAAGGGACGGTTAGGGTTAGGCACTTACTGGAGGGTTAGGCTGTAGAAAGGACGGTTAGGGTTAGGCACTTACTGGAGGGTTAGGCACTTACTGGAGGATTAGGCTGTAGAAGAGATGGTTAGGTTTAGGCACTTACTGGAGGGTTAGGCTGTAGAAAGGACGATTAGGCACTTACTGGAGGGTTAGGCTGTAGAAGGGACGGTTAGGCACTTACTGTATGGTTACTCACTTACTGGAGGGTTAGGCTGTAGAAGAGATGGTTAGGGTTAGACACTTACTGTAGGGTTAGGCTGTAGAAGGGACGGTTAGGGTTAGGCACTTACTGGAGGGTTAGGCTGTAGAAGGGACGGTTAGGGTTAGGCACTTACTGGAGGGTTAGGTTGTAGAAGGGACGGTTAGGGTTAGGCACTTACTGGAGGGTTAGGCTGAAGAAGAGATGGTTAGGGTTAGGCACTTACTGGAGGGTTAGGCTGAAGAAGGGACAGTTAGGGGGTTAGGTACTTACTGGAGGGTTAGGCTGTAGAAAGGACGATTAGGCACTTACTGGAGGGTTAGGCTGTAGAAGGGACGGTTAGGCACTTACTGTATGGTTACTCACTTACTGTAGGGTTAGGCTGTAGAAGGGACGGTTAGGGTTAGGCACTTACTGTAGGGTTAGGCTGAAGAAGGGACAGTTAGGGTTAGGCACTTACTGTAGGGTTAGGCACTTACTGGAGGGTTAGGGTGTAGAAGGGACGGTTAGGCACTTACTGTAGGGTTAGGCTGTAGAAGAGATGGTTAGGTACTTACTGGAGGGTTAGGCTGTATAAGGGACAGTTAGAGTTAGGCACTTACCCATGGCGCTTAGGGTTAGGCACTAGGAGGGACAGTTAGGCACTTACCCCGATGGTTAGGGTTAGGCATCAGGAGGAAGGATTAGGCACCAAGAGGAGGGTTAGGGAGAACTAAAGGTAATGGTGCACACACGGTCAGATTTCTTATCAGATATGAACGATAATGATTGTAAATATCGTTCAATTGATCATATCTTTGACATGTATTGCATATATATCGACGAACGAAGCGCGTTCCCGCATTTCAGATAACGATCTGACATCTGATGTGTTTGCAGTCAGATTTTGACGATTTCATTCATTTTAAAACTGTCTGTAATCGTTAATTGTTGATGAAATCGTTCAAATCGTTGTAAAAATCATTCAATCGTTCATCAAATCGGAGCTTTGTGTATGCTCCACTAGAACACCCCCCCCCCCCAAAAAAAAGGGTCGACCACTCCAATGTCAACCTTTTGCCCATGTCGACCTTTTGTGCCTGTCAACCTTTACATTGTAGATCTTTTCATCCAGACCCATGTGGAATACAGGAAACATTTTCAAGAACAGCTTCTTATGGCTGCAAACTGGGGAGACCCCACAACGGAGCATACACACACTCTGCCTTCCTGTGGCCGGTGAGCACGTAGAAAAGGCTAAAGTATCATTTTGCACACTGAAAACACTTTACACATAGTGGCAGGGGCACCACTGGTAACTAGCAATATGTGCAAACATTAACCAAGTACTTTTCATAGGAGGACCAATTCATGGCCAGCTGAGGTTTGTAATGGCTAGTGACATAATGCAGCCTTCTTAGTAAACTGCACACTGTGGTGTCAGTCACCATCACACAATGAATGTAACATGAAAGCCCAACACCTTCTCACCAGACATGTTTGTCCACATGAATATTCTGTGCTGCTGAGCAGATATCATATGATCTGATGCTTGTACACTGAAATAATGAGCAGCCCCAATGGCCACTTAAGAGGCCCAAGATATATATCATATCCGATACTGGGGTGTCTCAAACCGCTGTCACGTCATCATCCTTTATTCAGGCTAGAACTCATTTGTTATTTTTTTTTAAAAAGGCTCTTCTACTTGCAACTGATTACAGTGATACCCTCCCTTATGCCCTCAGAGATGTTTAAGAAGGTCAGAATGAGAAAAGATCTCTATGCCTTCTCTCCATTCACAACCCTGCAGAACAAGATTAGTTTCATGGCTGTACCACTGTGATCAGAGACATTGGTATACTGCAGAATCATTAATTTCCTATGCGAGAAGGACCTCTTCACAGAGGCAGTGGCCACTGCTTAGGCTTACTAAAGGTGGCCATACATCAGAGTGGGGTTTCCACGATCCTGCGACGCGATGGGCAATGCAGGATCGCTCAAATTTTCAATGTTAAATGTCCCCGATTAGACAATCATGATCATTTTTTGATCGCGATCGTCAAAATCGGGAAAATCCAACATGTTGGATTTCTGCGATCCATCGCAGATGGATGGGGACCATATCCCTTTACACCAGGACACTCATTAAACCGATCTAAAATGAGGCTTGAAGTCATGAATTACACAGGTTCTGTGGCTGGCTTATTGTCCCGGTTTAAAGGAATAGTATGGTAAGCCTATGCATACGCATTTGTCCCCATGACCTATGATATGCAGAACAGACTGACATATAGTATGGTAGTACAGTTTGTGATGTTTTTGTTGCACTGTTAAATTAATTTATTCAACAAGCCCAAAACATATTTCACTGAATTTTTATTATTTAAATCAATGGTTCCCAAACTCTGTCCTCATGCACCCTATCAGGCCAGGTTTTACTGATATCCATGCTTAAGCACAGGTGACTTAGTCAGTACCTCTGTCAGGTTGATTATTCCATCTGTGCACAAGTATGGCTATTCTTTGAACCTACACTGTCAGAATGCCTTGAGGACAGAGTTTGGAAAACCCTGAGCTAAATAGAGGCCATCTCTGTGGCTACACGCAGTTAGCAGCCTGGGCAGTACGGCCCACTACTGCAACTTCCAACCTACAACTAATATGGGTGTGGTATAAAAGGCAGACAGTAGGTCAACTGGTTCTGAATATTGACAGTAAAATGGTCGACGTGGTCATTAGTTGACTATTAGTCTGTAGACATTTAGGTCGATATGGTTAAATGGGCGACATTTAACATGTCGACATGTTTGCCATTTTAGCCTAACCCTAAAATTCATGAGAAAACCATGTGGATACGTTACATACTAGTCAACCCTGTCGACCTAAATACATGTCATAAATAAAGGTCTACAGAATGATGGCTGACCTAATGACCATGTCGACATTCATGGGGAGATTCAATTGTTAGCGCTGCCGGCTGTAAGTGTCGGGCGCCCAATGGAGCAATTAGATTCTGCTCACCCCCCTCTGAGGAGGAGAGCAGAAATGTGCGAGAAGTCTGTTGTTTGGGCGCCCTGACCAGGACTTTAGATGGGATTTGTTGCTATGTGCTGCTATACCTTGTCTAACTGGGCGTGACAAGCGCAACAACTAACGGGCGCCCAGAAACAACTGAATTGCTACATTGAGCACCCATTATCTTGGTGCCCAAAACAACTGAATTACCCCCTCAGAATGTGTCGTCCTTCTGAATGTTGACCAATCAACCGGCATCCAACTAATATGTGCAGTTCTGGAATAATGGTGCGTACACACTAGACGATATGCTCCCCGAGCAATATCGTCTAGTGTGTCCCCGGCAGGGTGTGCTCAATGTCGTTCATGACATTGCGCACCCCCGCTGAACTATATCATTAACGATATCGTTCAGTGCCGTGCTCTCTTCCCCCATTCCCCAACATGCAGCAACCTGACGACATCGTCAGCTTGGCCTGCATGTTAACCCGATGAACGATGATGACGAACGACCCGTGGGAATGCGCGTCGTTATCGTTCATCATTTTTGTGATAAAAATGGACGATAAAGTCGACAACTGAACGATAACGATATCGTTCAGTCGTCCACTTTAATCGCCCAGTGTGTACCCACCATTACTGTTTAATTGATAAATGTGATGGGAGGGGAATAGAGGGAGAAGACCCGAGCACTGGTCAGAAAAACTTGTGTGAAACGTGCAAAAAAGTAGATAAGATGGATACTCTACTGTGATAGTTATATGAAAAACAATATTCATAAATAGTTCAGAAGTCCTAAGAGAAAAGAACAGTATTCTTTTTAGGGGCACTAATCCATCACGAGTGATTCTAAATTATGTATTAAAAATAAAAAGAAACTTTTAATGTAGTATATTATTCAATTGTTTTCGTCAGCTGCTGTTATTAATGGGCGCCCAATGGAGCAATTCAATTGTTACTCAGTTCAGGCGCGAGATCCCTCGGCGCCAACATTTCTGCTTGCAGCCTCGTGAAGTGGCGAGGAGAAACGTGCAAAAGTCACTAACCAGGACTTTATACAGGTTTTGACACTTCACATGGCTAGACTCTGTGTTTTTGTGCACAACATGTGGGAAACGGCATGGGCTCCCAAAACTATTGAACATCGCACCACGATGGGGTGTGAAATATACAATTGAATCGCACCCTTTTTGTTTTATTATCCAGCTTCATTGCTTTGTCATCACAGACATTCTCTATAAAATCAAGGGAATGGAGCTACAAGGTCATTGGAATGACTTCTAATTACCTTCCTGATAAGTAAAAAATACTAGTGAAACAACGGATGTCAGGCGCATTAACATTAGACATGTAGTTACACACACAAATCAAACACCAACACGTTTAAGGCCTAGGAGTCTATGAAATTCAAATTTTGGGGGCGATTCAATAGTTTATGGGCGCCCATCGTCGGAACTGGGAGTGACAAGGAAAATGGAATTTGTAAACCAAAAAGGCAGACTTTTCGCAGAATTTTGCTCGCCACCTCTGTAGTGAGAGAGTAAACATAATGGGCACCCATGGCACTCGTGCCCGATTGGAGCAACAACTGAATTGCTCCGTCGGGTGGCCAATAGTTACAGACAATTGAACGTGTTCGTTACATTACTTTTTTTATATATGAAAAGTCAAAAATAGCTAAAACATTAATATAAATATAGAATTTAAAAGTTGTTAGAGCCACAGAAGTGACATAATACATTCATTTAAGAACTAAAAAAAAAAGTAACTTAAAAACTTGACTCAGAGTCATTAAGAGTTATGGCGCCGTATTTTTAAATCCATTACATTTTCTTCTGAGGTGTGAAGAGTAATCTGTGTAATCTAGCGCTTCTGGGGCTAGTTTTTGGAGGTAATTGCATAGCTCCGGGCACTTAACCCGGGAGCTAAAACCCTGTACAACTAAGTTCCACGGATAATTGAATTCCTCCCTAAAGGTGCCTATCCATTAGGTGACCTGAAAGTCTGAACGTCTAGCGTTCAGACCTTCAGGTCCCCGAGGGGCGGTGCCCACACTGAACGGCGTTCACTGAACGTAATTCAGTGAAGGAGCCCGACCTCCTATCACTGAACATGCCGATCGGCATCAGGTTGACAGGCATGTTCAGTAGACAGTCGGTGTCGGCAAGGACCCAGCGTGCACGCGCATCGCTGGTCCTTGCCGGCTATCCATTACACGACTTTGTGAACAATGCGACCAAAACCTCCTGGTTTTGGTCGGATTGTTCACAAAGTCGGGTAATGGATAGGTCCCTTAAGGCTCCGATAGGTAAAAATTGGATTTTGGTACTTACCGGTAACTCCTTTTCTCTGATTCCACAGGGGACACTGGAGGTGCTTACGCTGGGGTATAGAGGCGTGGATAACTGAAGCCGGCACTTTAAATAATTCAGAAGTGTGAAGCTCCTCCCCCTCTATGCCCCATCAGCCCTCAGTTTAGAAAATGGAGACCGAGAGGAGATGGAGAACAAGCTGAGTAAAAGGGAGAGAACACACAATCAAAACAAACAACATACTGAACAAACCGAACAGGCAGGCAGAGAGCGCTGAGGTGGGCGTCCAGTGTCCCCTGTGGAATCAGAGAAAAGGATTTACCGGTAAGTACCAAAATCCAATTTTCTCTTTCATCCACTAGGGGACACTGGAGGTGCTTACGCTGGGGACGTCCCAAAGTTTTCCCCACGGACAGGAGCTCTCTGCGGCACCTGCAGAACAAAGCGGCCAAAACTGGATGCTGAAGCAGCAAATGTATCAAATTTGTAAAACCTTACAAACATGTTAACCGAAGACCAAGTGAAGGCTCCACTACCGGCCGTCCATGACGCCCCCACAGAACATGTGGAATGAACCGAATGGACGAAGGAGGCCGACGGTCGGCCTAAACATAAGCCTGATAAATAGTCAGCCGGGTCCAACGTGCCAAAGTCTGCTTAGACGCTGGCCAACCCCTCCAAACCGCATCATAGAGGACAAAAAGCGACTCAGACTTACGGAGGGGAAGCAGTCCTGTCAACATAGATGCGGAGAGCTCTAACCACATCCAAGGTAGAAGAACCACCAGAGTCCTCCACCAAGACGTTACCACCATAGGCTGATTAATATGAAAAGCCGACACTAACTTGGGAAGGAAGGCGGCTCCCGTCCGGAGTTCCGCCCCATCAGCATGAAACACCAGGTAAGGTGGCCTATAGGACAGAGCACTCAATTCTGAAAATCTACGAGCCGATGCTAGAGCCAGAAGGAGGACAGTCTTCCAAGACAAGTACTTAATATCAATCTCTTCCAAAGGTTCAATCACGGACGACTGAAAAAACAGAAGCACTAAGTTCAAGTTGAAGGGAGCTATCGGATGTACAAAAGGAGGCTGCCCACGCAAGACCCCCTGAAGAAACGTCTGCACCTCAGGAATGAGGGCCAATTTACGTTGAAAGAAAATGGAAAGGGCAGAAACCTGCACCTTTAAAGTTCCAAGACGAAGGCCAGAATCCAGACCCATCTGAAGAAAATACAGAAACCGGGACAACCGAAAAGTCCTAGAGGGAAGATCCCGACTGGAACACCATGAGATATAAGAATGCCAGATGCGATGATAATGCGCAGGCGAAACTGGCTTCCTGGCGCGTAGCATGGTGGGAATAACAGAGTCTGGGATTCCTCGGCGTCTTAATATATCGGTTTCAAGAGTCACCCCGTTAAACGGAGCTGCGCTAAGTAGGGGTGTACGAAAGGACCCTACAGTAGCAGATCCGGGCGGAGGGAGGGGCCACGGATCGTTTGACAATAGGATTTTAGCAGTCAAGGAACAGGTGGAATCGGAGGAAAGAGGTAAACGAAGTCGTAGATCCACGGAACTGTCAGAGCGTCTCTTGACACGTATACCGGGGGCTGACGCCATGAGGTCCACCTGAGGACATCCCCATCGACGTATTAACGCGTTGAACACATCTGGATGAAGCTTCCATTCCCCGGGATGGATATCCTGGCAGTTTAGGTAATCTGTTTCCCAGTTGTCCACACCCGGGATGAATACCACCGACAGGATTACTGACTGGCTCTTGGCCCACCGGAGGACCCGAGATACTTCTCGCATGGCCATGTGACTTCAAGTCCCTCCTTGGCGATTGATGTATGCGACAGCCGTCGCGTTGTCGGACTGCACTCTTACCGGATGAGTCCTCAGAAACTGTTGCTTCTATCAGAGCATTGTAAATCGCTCTGAGTTCCAACACATTTATGGGCCATTTTTGTTCTAGAGGGGATCATAAACCCTGAAAGTGATAATCGAGGACTACTGCTCCCCATCCTTGAAGGCTGGAATCCGTTGTTACGATGATCCAGTCCCACACTCCGAATCTGGCCCGTTAAAAGATTGTTGGATTGTGTCCACCAGAGAAAGGCCACTCTGGTAGCTGGGCTCAGACGGATCTGTCGATGTAGAAGCAGATGAGACCCTGTGTTAGTAGGTCCAGCTGAAAAAAGCCTGGAGTGGAACCGGCCGAACTGTAGTGCCTTGAAGGCAGCTACCATCTTCCCCAGGAGACGCAGACAAAGAAGTAGGGACACCTTCCTTGGTCCGAGGACCAGCTGAACTAACAACCGGATATCTCGAGCTTTGTCTATTGGAAGAAAGATCCTCTGTGATGCCGTATCTAAGATCATGTCCAGAAAGAGCAGCCTCTGGGATGGATTGAGATCTGCTTTCTTGAAGTTGATTATCCAACCGTGTTGTATTAAGAGTCTGATATGTCAGAAAGGCATGACTTGTTAGAAGAGATACCGATTGCGCTTTGAGTAACAGGTCGTCCAAATAAGGAATTATGTTCACTCCCGATGACCGAAGGAGAGCAATCATGGCTGACATGAGTTTTGGTGAAGATGCGGGGATCCGAGGAAAACCCGAACGGCAACACCAGAAACTGATAATAATCTTTCAATATGGCAAAACACAGAAAGGCTTGGTGTGGTTCCCAGATGGGAACATGGAGATAGGCATCCTTGATATCCAGGGATAATAGGAACTCTCCTGGTTCCAAGCTCGCAATAACAGACTGCAGAGACTCCATTTTGAACCGATACATCCTGAGATACAGGTTCAATGACCTGAGGTTCAAGATGGGCCTGACCGATCCATCCAGTTTGGGTACTCCAAAGAGGTATGGGGTTTTACTCAAACCAGTTTGATGTTCTGGAACCGGAACTATCACAGATGATACTACTAGAGACTGGATAGCCTCCTGTAGAACCCTGGCCTTGTCTGTAGGTATTGGCAGACTTGTAGTGAAGAACAGAGGTGGTGGGGGGTCCTCGAAGTCTATTCAGTACCCCAGGGAGATTAGTTTGCGGATCCACGGTTCTGGAGAGGTCTGGTTTCCAACTTGTTGAAATCCTTGTAGGCGGGCTCCCACTGTAGGAGGTCCCAGGTGGGCCGGAAGACCGTCATGCCACCTGTTTCTCCGTTGGTTTACTCCTGTCTACGTGCAACCGTGTGTGGGCGACCTCTACCTCTGCCGCCTCTTGCTTGGGAGGGAGCACCTCTGGCTCTACCTCCAGAGTAAGATCTTCTGGGAGCCGGTGCAGTTGACGGGAGGAAGGAAGATTTACCCCCGTGGCCTGGGATATCCATTTGTCTAATTCCGGGCCAAACAGCATGTCTCCATTGAATGGTAAACTCTCCACCACACGCTTGGATTCAGCGTCCGCATGCCAGGCACGCAACCAGAGGCCTCTGCGGCCCGAAATAGCAGAAGCAGATATGCAAGCACTAATTTGACTGATATCTTTTGACGCTTCTCCCAGGTAAACTGCAGACACACGGATGTGTTCTGCTAGTAGGCATAACTGTGCTCTGGAAATACCAGAGTCCAAACCTGTAATCAACTGGTCAGCCTAGCCAACCACTGCCTTATTAACCCACGCCGTAACAAGAGTGGGCCTAAGTTGAGCACCCGCTGCAGTATAAATAGATCTTAGCGTTGTCTCCAATTTACGGTCCGAAAGATCTTTTAGTACTGTAGCTCCCGGTACTGGGCGTGGTCTTCTTAGAGAGACGGGAGACGGACGCATCTACTGGAGGAGGCGTTTCCCACTTCTCCATCATGGATGATGGAAAAGGGTAGCTAGACGGAAACCGGCGCGGAATTTGGAACCGTTTATCCGGTTGTTTCCAGGCAAGTGAGAGCTGTTGTTGAAGATGTAGTGAGAACAGAAAAAACGTTCATTAAATAATTAGAGATTCTACCCCTGGAGAGATGGACTCCAGCTCTAGAAGGGTCTCATCCTGTAACGCTTCCTCCAATTCACTCTCCTCAGTAGTGAGGAATTCCTCATCAGACTCTTCTAACTGGAGAACAGTCGATATAGGACACTTTTGAGTCGGTCCTTGCCAGGAAGTGGAGGGTGCGGACACAGCTGTATCCATTACCTGTGCCAGGGTGTCAAGAGGCTTGGTTAGCCCAGCAACCCAGGGAGGCTGAGACTTACGTGCCTCAGCTAACTCGGACGTTAAATCAGTCATTGCTCCTACCATGTCAGCGGCCCATGTAGGCGCAGGTGAGGCAGTATGAGCCATAGGTGGATCAATTGCTATACAAGCATCACATAACGTGGACCCAGCATGTTACACCTTAAACAGAAACACCCTTTTGAGATGCCTTTGTTCTGTTTGACATGGATACACACAGTCACCACACACAGAGGGACAGAGTACAAAACAGAAGTAATGAAAAACAGAAGGCTGGCATAGGACACAGAGGAGCACACCCCACTCCCTTCCCACAGATCGGATTCCCTGCACCCCCAGTGTATTATGCACAGTCTCTGTACCAGAGCCTTCTGTGCTTATCTGGAATGGGGAGCCAGAGAATCCAGCCTTCTGTATGTCTGCAGCACTCTTCCTGTGTAAGGGAGAGATCCAGGCATTTAACAGTTAAACAGTTAAAAAACAGCAGCCACGCTGTTATCTACAGCTGCTTGCCGCGTATAGTGGAGAGAGAGGGGGAATAGAGCCCGCACTGATTAGGCTCCGCCCCCTTCCACATACCCTAAGGGCTCAGATTATGGCAGCTATTTGGCCATTACCTCCCCCTCCGCGTGTATCAGCGGGGAGAGGGGAGAAGCAGGAAGCCGGGTGTAGCTCTGTTTCAACAGCGCTATGATAAACAACACAGCGCAGCATGTGCTAGCGCTGGTCAGCGGGGAGAAGCAGGGAGCCGCGTGTACTGAGTACACACAGCTTCCCTGACACAGCGGGACGGGAACCACGTGGGCAGGAGCCGGGGGATGCGCAGCATGTTACTCACTGCGTGTCCCCGGAGGTCCCTCTCTCTCGGCAGGTCAGCAGAGTCTTCTCTTCTCTGTGTGAAGACTTGCTGTGGCGGTAAGGAGCTTTCAGGAGCTCTTTTAGAATGAGCCCTGCGCAGTCCTTCCTGGTGTTTGCTAAAACACCAGGGCGCCAGGTACCCAGGCCCCACCTTTTAGATAGGTGGCGAAGGGTACCTATAGGAGTGCAAAAGATGCTTTGAAATAAAATAAAATAAATAAATAAATAAATGTATTTGCAGGAGCACAGCATAATGTGACCAGCTCCTAGAGGCACATTTTCTAAACTGAGGGCTGATGGGGCATAGAGGGGGAGGAGCTTCACACTTTTGAATTATTTAAAGTGCCGGCTCCAGTTATCCACGCCTCTATACCCCAGCGTAAGCACCTCCAGTGTCCCCTAGTGGATGAAAGAGAAATAATCAGTCCCTAAACCAACATAAGTTTGTCTTTCCATTGAGCTGGAGACCACCTTAAATTCTGCAGTAGCCACATATGCAGTCAGGCAGAGCTTTAACAACAACTTCACACTTTGAGGATCCAAATCTGTGCAATGTGCCACAATATCCGGCTGTGCACATATGGGTTTTCCAAGCTAACTCACGTTACAAAGTGCCATAGCATACAATTAGCAATTCCTGTATCCAGTTTTTTAAAATCATGACTTGTCTTCTTATTTTCTCAGTAAATAAAATGAATTTCCCATAAATTCCTTTTGCGGTTGATAGACATGCATATACTTGCTATGTCACTTTGTAACGTGAGTTATAATGAAATGACCCATATCGGCCAGTTACAATAGCGCTAACATTGCAAGCTTTTCCATAGCTTGATAAGATGCGTGGATAAACTTGCGAGGCCAGCAGATGCGGCGCAGTGTTTCAGAATGGCACAGTGATTGCGCTAAGCAAAACAAATTGTGGGCCCCAGGGACCCGTCACTTTATAAAGTTGGGTTCCTACGCCACTGTTTTTGGGTCCCATCACATATTGTGGGTGGTGAGGACAGGTAGCAGTTGGTATAGAGGGGGTTAAGGGCAAGCAGCAGTTGGGGTATAGCTGGGGATAAAGGCAGGGAGAAGATGGGGTACAGTTGGAGCCAGAGGGCAGTAGAGACCGCAGTTGCGACTGTGCTGGGGGCAAGGAAGAGGTTAGGGGCAGGCAGTGCTAACGGTAGGGTGGGGGTCAGGGTAAAGAGCTGGCGCAGTATTGGGGGCAAGGAGGAGGTTAGGGACAGGCAGTGCTGGGGTAAAGTAGGCTGTGCACACAGTTAACAGTAAATGGGAAATACACACAGCTACACAGTCGAGGGCTACGGAAGGAATGCACACAGTTACACAGTCAGGGAGGATAAACACTTTAACAGAGTAAGGATAAGGGGGGGGGGGCTGCACACCGTTATGATGGGTACACACTGGCCGATCAATTGATCGTCCAATATATCGGGTGCCCGTCGGCCAGTGTGTACAAGCGTCTTGTCTGTGAGTGCGCACAGTCACAAAATCAATGTTACGGGGGGTGGGATGGCCACAGTTACACAGTCAGAGAGGGTTAGAGGGAGTGCACATGGTCACACAGTCGGAGGGGGAGACTGCACAGTGATGACCATAGGCTGTAAGTGACTGACCTGTCTGAGCTTAGGGTCTCCTCTGTCACCAGCCGTCACAGCAGCACATCCCCTGTACATGCTGAGAGTCCCCCCAGCAGCCTAGGACCCGAGTCCTCCTGTCCACTGTCCCTGTCTCACCGGTGGATGCAGAGTCCATCCATCTGGAGAAAGCGCTGGCGCCGCGGGCACGAAGGGAGAGGGGGGGTGTCAGGTGGCAATTAAATCAGAAGCTGCCAGCAGCGATTGGTTGAGGAGTCGCTGCCGGCAGCTATCGGATGAGGGTAATCCGCCGGCGGTGATTGGTGAAGAAGATGCCACCAGCGGCACACTCAGTCTGCGCTTCCTGTGGAACCCGCTGAGTTTTAAAAGCCGGGTCCCCAACTTGCTGTAGCGCGTAAAAACACACTATAGCGCCTATTTTGCAAATTCCCTCTTGGAAGTGTCAAGAGTGCAGGGACGCTGTACCCAGGTTTACCTGATAATTACATACTGTACATCAAGATTTATTCAGTGTTCATTCAAACATCACAAGACAAGAACACAAAGCAGCTGTGTATATACTTCAGTTCTGGGAGAAAGTATGTAAATATGCACCTGAATATCATGTGTCACAAATAAATAAAAAGATGCATTTTGGATTACTCAAAACAAACTTGGCCTCAGTATAATTGAGAACCTCCATAGCCACTAGAGATTTATTTATTTTGGAGGGGAGGATGCCTGCATAAAACAGTTCTTCATCAGATCACTTGAAGGACAGACCAAGGGTTGTAATGACTGTTCTTACTGCTCCCTATACATACACGCTAATGCCTCCTCTCTTAAGAAACCACAACATGGAATGTTTCCTAGAAACAGATAAACGCTCTGCAGATACAGTGACCTGTTCAACAAGCCGAAATAAATACAGACAAGGTCTCATACAAGAGGCAAAAATGTACTACTTGATATCCTATATATAAAAGACTACTTTACTACCCAAATTAGGAAAACTTTTTATTTTTTTATAATGCTCACAAACCCACTGGCGTTACAATATATGTGCAAATTACATTTATTAGTGATTTCATGTTAGTACATAGGATGTATATGGGTCTGACACTAATCCATTGATTCCAATGTTGGCATACACACACGTTTATTTGCATTTGTGCATTATGGTCGAGTTGAGGTTTTTAGAAACCCATTCGCGGTGTTCAATGGAGTGTAGTGTAAGTTAAAAAAGAGGTAGGTAAGAGGAACCTTCAATGACCACAACAGTGAATATAGAAATTATAGCTTACCGAATGTCAAACATTTGCATTGGACACCTGCTTTCATCGACATTTCATCTTGCATTTTTGACTACACATCACATACCACTACCTTGTAAAGTAGGGTAGAAGATTGGGACTATGGGTAGTAGGGCTTTACAAACAGTAATGCTTAAATCACACCCATGTGACATAACAAGGGGTGCTCACTCTTCCTCATCCTGTCAGCACAGAAGCTGTTGAACAGTATAGGGGCAATTCAATTGTTTCTCACTCCTGTCTAAAGTGACAGGGAGCTATTCAGTTTTGGGCACCCATCACTTAATGCAGATTTCTGCCCGCACCCTCCTGAGAGGCAAGCCAAAAGTTGGGCTTTTGGGAGCCTTAACAGCAGCACCCGGATTTGGGCACCTTACCTGACACTTTACACAGAAGAAGCCGCTTTTCCTGTGTATTTTGGGTGTGAGAGCAGGCCCATCATAACCAGCCCCACTTTAGATGGGAGCTACGAGCACCCAAAAACAAATGAATTTCCACAAAGCACTACCCTAACAATTTCCGAACTAAGGCCCTCATTCAGAGCCACTCGTAAGCGGCAGTACGCTCGTTCCGAGCGATGTTCGCACATCTGCGCATGCGTACGGTTTTTAGTACGCATGCGCGAACCAGTCAGTGCGGCCGAAAATCGTTTGTTCGCTATATAGCGAGGGCCTGCTATTTTGAGTGACAGAATGAGGCGTATGTGGGTGGTAACAGGGGAAGGTGCTTGAAAACGGGGAGTGGAGATCAGAACGCAGGCGTGCTTAAAGGTCAAAACGGGCGTTTTAAGGGAGTGCATAATTATTGCAGCAGCGTCATTGACCACGTCACTTGTTTTTTTTTAACTCAGAACTGCTCGCAAAATAGCGGTTGAAAAAACCAACCACAAGAATAGCGAGCAGTTACGCTGTTCGATGTACTCGATTAATCTAATAAATAGCGGACATGACGTATGATGCGAGCGGCCAGGGGGCGCAAAGAGCGTACGGTTCATTTGAATAGCCAAGAGCGTACGGTTCATTTGAATAGCCACCCCCTTTTTCTGAACGAGCGAGCGCTAATTGCGAGCGGCTCTGAATGAGGGCCTAAATGCAATCTTCCTATATAAATAATGCAGTTTATTATCGAAGGCATTAGGAACATAAAGAATAGACAGTATTCAATATAAATAATATTGCTTCAGGCCACAATATGTTGGTGCTCACTTAGGCACAGATATATCAATGAGATCAAAGTGATATTCTTGTTGTCACTCGTTACTAATCTTAAATGATGCTCCAACCAATCAGTTCCTGTCATTTTTCAAACACATGACAGGAGCTGATTGGTTGGAGCACTATTTAAGATTAGCAACGATTGATAAGAAGAATATCACTTGTTGATAAATCTGGGCCTAAGGGGGGGGGGATTCAATTCAGCGCAATGTTGAATAGCGACGGGAGGGTGCTCTCGAATCTATTCAATATACCGCGCTGTTTTGGCGGGCTAAGGATTTCTTCTCGCACCGCCCCTGGGGATGCGAGGAGAAATCCAACCAAAGTGCCGGGGGCGCAGCTGTCTTTCTGCATAGCGCAACGCTAACAGCCGCGCGCCCGGCACTTTGGTCAGAGAATGCCGGTTACCGCACCTTAACACCCTTTTTAAGGCGTGATAGCCGGCATTCTCCAACCACACAGCGCACTGAATTGAATAGCTCTGGGAGCCCCCAATGGGTACAATTTAGGATTCTGAATACTGGGCCTGATTCAGAGCCGGACGCTCTGAAAGAGGGCTCGCTCTAGATCAGGGCATTTTTTTTTTTTTTTTTGTGCGGCCTCCTGGCTGCTCGCATGGCTGTGGGTAACCACCCACAGCTATTGCGAGCGGCCAGGCCACAAGCTCCAGTGGACTTCCTGCTCCTACTGATGTCAGTAGGGCTGCCCACAAACGGCATGCGTTCCTGCAGGAACGCCTCCGTTTGCCCAGCCACCTCCCTCCCCACCTTCCAAACGGGGCGAGCTGTCAATCACCATCAACAGCCACCCCTTTTGGATGCGAGCACCGGAGCGAGTGCTTTTTGCACTCGCTCCGGGGCTCGCGCGTGCACACTGACCCACCAATGACCCGCTTGCGAGCGGGTCTGAATCAGGCCCACTGTTACAAAAGTATTTTTCACTTTCATTCAGTAGTGAAAAGTTTGTGGCTGGTATTACTGCCTCTGCCCGATTTGCCATGTTAGGTTAATGCGGTCACAAATATAACCACATACTATCATACTCTTAAATAAATTATAGGTAGAATTCGTTATTCGTATAAGCCCACTTATAAATAAGTGGGAATATACTGTACCAATATATAAAAATTGGACCAATAGATACTTTTAAGTCTCAAACATTTCAAAAACTAGAGGATGTATAGATTTTTAAATTCTAATCTGGCACAAACCAAATGTGCTAATCCCATTTTGTGTCTCGCCAACAGGAGCGCAGCCCAGGCTGTGATGTCGGTAATATTTTAGGCAATCTACAATACATATAAAGAAACAAGTTTGCATCACTAAAATCTAGCCCTTCACACTAAAACCACATTCTGCATGACTGAAGCTACAAAATAATGACGTACAAACGCAAAAGGCGTTTTAATTTAGCGCAATGTTGAATAGCACAGGGAAGGAGTTCCCGGAGCTATTAAATTAACCATGCGGTTATGTCCGATTACAGGATTTCAGCTTGCGCCCTTCTTAGGGTGCCGGCTGCAGTGCTGTTTTCCGGCTTAGCGACCAGAACTTTTGTTGGAGAATGCCAGTTACGGCGACTAAACACCCAGCTTAAGGTGCAGTAACAGCCATTCTCCAAGTTAAGTGGTTCTAGTCGGACTTAACAGTGCGGTCAGTTAAATAGCTCCAGAAACCCCTTCCCGGAGCTATTCAACAATGCGCTGAATTGAATCGACCGCATATATTTAGAGTGTTTACTTTTAAGAAGAGGTAGATAGAGAGATTGATATATTATTCTGTTACTACACTTGATGATCAGGCATGAATCGAAAAACTGTTGCCATTTTTATTGGACAGGCTGGTTTTTAGCACCACAGTTTCTAGTTTCATCTAGAACCATTCATGAGAGGTTTTCTTATCAGAGGGTGGATGTGACAAGATCTAGGGCAAAATTTACTAAGCGGCGGTTTGACTGTGGTTTCTATTCTATTCTAAACCCCGGCGGTTTGGTGGCGGTTTTGCAGCTGTTTCTAAATGACAGTCCTGTTCTATTATGTGTTTTGACTGTGGTTTGGCGGCGGTTTTGCTTTCTGCAGATTTACTAAGGCCAAAACTGCTATCAAAACACATTTTAGAATAGAACAGGGCTGTAATTTAGAAACCACTGCAAAACCACCACCAAACCCCCGGTGTTTAGAATAGAATAGAAACCGCCACCAAACCGCCGATGTTTAAAATAAAATAGAAACTGCCGCTTAGTAAATTTTGCCCCTAGTGTCTCTGTCAGAGAATCAATGTGAGAGTACATCTAGTGTGCATGTTCAATAAGTCCAGCAAATACAAATCAATTTTAATACTAAGGGCCGTATTCAATTAGAAGCGTATAGCAGAGATCTGCAGAAAAGTATCGCGGATCAGGGCTGTTCGCGTGGCGGAAGCTTATCTCCATATTCAATTCCAGACGGTTTTCGACTACACGGAAAGTCAAGGCAATGTAATAGGCAAAAAATATTCGCCTAAGAATAACAGGAGAAAAGAAGTGCAACATTTTTATTTTGGGGTGCAAAAGTGGGGAAACCACTCAGAACCGTTGGGACAGCCCCCAAAGGACAACTGTGTAAAAAAATTCCTGGAAAAAAAAACAAATACCCCAAAAAAGTACTTTCATTTTGGGGGCGAAAAAGCACAAAGTGGGGGAACAACTTCAAAAACTTGCAAAATAAGGTTCTGGGGGTGCACTAAGAAGGGGCCAAGTATTTTTGGAATTGCAGGTGCTTGTATGACGGTGGAAATTCACGATTTTTTAAACATCACTTTAGAGACTTTAAAATATGCTAGCACCCATTTTCAAGTACCCCAAATTTGACAGGACTACTTATTTCCCCCAAAAAATACAGCATAATGCTATTCTTCACCACTTGTTCAAAGACGCTAATAAGAAGCTATTGAAACAACTTAAGTACCACAAATAGCTTTTTTAGGGCTATTCGGGCACATCTACATTGATCCCCAATGTTAGAGCATCTTTTTTGGAGGGGTTCAGGCTGATTTCCCCATTTCTGACAGCACTTCCGCCTGCTCCGACATTGCGGCTTGCTGTTTTCTCAAGACAGGCGTTATAAGCAATTTAACCGCTTATTAAAGACAAAACAATACATCTGATCGGCACATAAGTGGACACTGTAGAACTGCCAGCGCTCCACGTATACGTCTGCCCGGTGCGGCTAGCATGGATACGTTCTTCAGTGTCCAGTAATGTGCTGATCAGATGTATTTTTGTCTTGTCTTTAGTAAGTGTTTAAATTGCTTATCACGCCTGTCTTGAGAAAGATTCTCATGCAGAACCAAAACGTTGACGCTGTGTGTGGCGGATTAGAAATTACGCTATTTGTGGCGGATTATAAATATTCAATTAATCAAATAAATGTTGGTTGTTTTAACTCATTCGATGGGATACTTTACGTTGACAAGGGGACATGAACATCTGGAAACAGGTGAGTATGTAAGTGTGTTTATGATGCAATAAAGCTTTATTTTCACAGTGTGTTGTGTGTTTTATTAACCATTTCTTTACAGGTGAACTACAGGTACCAGTGGGCCATTAATGCCCCACATGCTGGTACTTGTGGTTCTCTGAGTACCAGCATGCGGGGGAGGCTTGCTGGGACCTGTAGTTCCACTGTAAAGAATGATGAAAAATCTAATTTTTACACTACACTTAACACTATCAACCCACCACCCAGGGGTGGCGGGGATAGCCCCGGGCTATCCGCCTAGGCCAGGGGTGCCCTCTGGAGAGGGTGAGACCCCTTTATTGGGGGGGTCCCCAACTCCCTAGGGATCCCTGGCATGGGTTGACTAACGGTCAGGGCTGATGCTGCGGCTGGGGGGCCCAGTGAAAGGGCACCCCTGGCTGTGGCATCAGT
Source organism: Taudactylus pleione (assembly GCA_031769625.1). Classification (NCBI taxonomy): domain Eukaryota; kingdom Metazoa; phylum Chordata; class Amphibia; order Anura; family Myobatrachidae; genus Taudactylus; species Taudactylus pleione. Next base: position 1,828,875 of record JAUIMM010000641.1, read on the forward strand.
CCCCCGTTAGAAAGGGTCCAGGGCTGGTTTTATATATACGGGGTACCTCACGTATTTTTTTTTCTCCGTATATTTAAAACCAGCTCTGTCCCGGTTGCCTGTTCGTAATTACAGTGGAACCCTACACATTTTTTGTAAATTAAGAACCAGGTCAGGCTGGCAAGCCCGGGGCTGGATAGTTTTTTTTTGGGGGGGGACCTCACGTCATTTTTTTAAAACAACATTTATCTATTTTTTACAAGTTTTAACACACAAGCAGCAAGCACATATCTCACTGATATGTGCTGGCTGCTAGCTCGGGTGAGATTTGCAGAACGTAAACACTGCAATATCGGGTGAGTAATCTCCTGCAAAACGAGATACTCGGGAGAGATATCTCATTCTGCTTCACCATCGGCAAACTCGTTTAGCCTCAAATCGTCTGTTAAATTTGCAAAAACCCGAATTTTGGCGAGTACAAGCGAAATTAATCACTTTGAAAATCGGGACCATCTCAAATCTTAGTGAATTTACCCCTTGGTCTCTGAAACGTTGGAAATAAAGCACATTTTAACTTTATCAGAGCTGAGTGCCGCCTTATCCATTTACCTGCATTTGGAGAACTTCTCTTCACAGGAGGTTACTGGAGTGCTTGCAGCTTAAAGCCACGAATTTTCTTGTGTGTCTATATGTATATTCATACACTTGCGGATGTGCCCAATTTCACCGGGGGTAGACCTTAGATGTACTACCTGTATTTCCATTTCCTTCATCCCATTTTAACTTATATGTTTAGTTCATTTTATACCTCTGGAGTAAAGGAGTGTGGTAGTATTCATTTAAATAAATTGGGCACGATTCTATTCAGCGCGATGTAAATAGCTCCGGGAGATAGCTCCCGGAGCTATTCAATTCATCCTGATGTTAGGTCGGGGAAGGCTCGTTATCGCGCCTTAAACAGGGTGTTTAGGCGCGATAACGGGCATTCCCCGACCTAACTTCCCGGCGCGAGGCTGTTTTTCCGGCGCGAAGGGCCCTCCGGGGATGAGAGAAGAAATCATTAGTCGGACTTGGCAGCGCGGTGTATTGAATAGCTCCGGGAGCTATTTACATCACGCTGAATAGAATCGTGCCCATTGAGTTTTTTTAAACTTTTTTTTTTTTTTTTATATGAATTGAAGGTGGGTTATAAGAAGTATGTAAATTTTTTTTCTCTCTACTTTAAGGCGCCTATCCATTAGCAGATAAATTTGAATGATGAACGATTTATCGTTCAGTCGTTCAATTTATCTGCTAATGGATAGGCTCTTAACGATAAAAATGCGCACTCCCGCTGGCCAACAAATTGGGTCTATTGTCTCTCCAACATGTTGGTCAATTATCGTTTATCGCTGACAGATATTAGAAATATCTGTCGCGGTAAATGACGAACGATTTTTTTATGAAAATTAATAGAAACAAAAAAAAAATCCACTCCCAGAATGATGTCATGCAATATCGGTCGTCGTTTGCAAAAATCTGTCATGTACATGATAGATATCTGTCATAGCAGCCCCAGGAATTTTCAAAAGATAAATCTTTTGTCTTTTAGAAAGATCTGCTAATGGATAGGCCCCTTAAGGACTTCTTTGTAAACAATTTATATATTTCCAGTAGTTTATTCAATATTCCCACTTGTGTATATTTTTCTTATTGAATTTTGCACAACCAACTTATAAAACGGTCAATAAAGCTAATGAGATATCAGAAAAGTTCAGATATGCAGTAATGTTCCAAATCTCAGTGAGTGACATCTCCCAAACTGAAATCTGAGTCCTCCCAAGTGATTAATCTAACAAGACGTCACACATATCAGAAAACGGTCAGTAGGGTATTACACCACTAATAGCCAAAGAGGGAAAGTAAAAAAAAATTCCCACCTTATTATATCTCCAGTTCTGACAAGCTTGGCTTATCTACATTTGTAATGTGATAAACACATATAAAGCAAATATAGGCTTATTATTGTTTTAAAGAACCAACAATCTAAAAGACACTGTTTGCCATTGCGTGACAGTTTAAAACTGCTTTTCGTAGAAGAGTGTGGGTTGCACAACATAAATGACTTTAGTATAACAGTGACGTGTTCTGTTTCCAAAAACAGAGGATAATTACCTACACTGACAATGTCAGAAAAGAATATAAATCAAATTCATAATGCTTTGCAAACCAGAGTCAAAAACCAAAGATCCACAATCTATTATCTGTACTAGAAGGATGGCTGCAAGTGTTGGTGCCTTATGTAATAGCCTGTAAGATCAGTACTTTTTAAACAAACCCAACTTTGTTTTGCATTTTAAAATTACTGCCACTCACAAAATAGGGGCTAACTCGCCAAAACCAAGCCTATACCAGGCTATTATAGAAGGCCTACAAAGTGGGTCTGTCACCTACATACAACAAGCAAAGTAATTTAGTAGGATCTCCCAATATTCATAAAGCTAGGTCCACACGGTTCAATGTGTACCCACCGATGCGACAGACGATCCAAGGGCCGACATATTGGGCAGTCCCTACACATGGGGCGATCTGGTGCACAAACGCCCGATACGTGCCCCCCATAGCGCTGCATGGAATAGTCAGTCGATTCGCCTGATCTTTTGAACATGCAGAGAGATCACGTGAAGCGAAAGACGGCCCCACAAGAGCGCGCAATGCACAATATCGTGCATACACAAATGAATTATTGTTCCAATCTGTCGGATCATGTGCAATATCGTTCCGTGTGTAGGGACCTTAAGAATTAATCACAATTTACAGACATTACTAACATACCTAAAGATCAACTGATAGGATACTTTTTTAGAAATATTAGGCAACAGAAACTTTAGGGTATATACAGTACACATTGGGGGAGGGGGGAATTCAATTCAGTGCGATGTTGAATCGATGCGGGAGGGCGCTCCCGAAGCTATTCAATTCACTGCGCTGTTTGGCCGGCTAAAGTATTTCTTCTCGCACCCCACTGGGGATGCGAGGAGAAATCCGACATAAGTGCCTGGCACGCAACTGTTTGCCGGCTTAATGCGGCGCTAACAGACGCACGGCCACCACAATTCTGGCATTCTCTGACAACAAATTCCCGACCAGACAAACATCACAGTGTATTGAATAGCTCCGGAAGCTCCCTACCGCGGCTATTCATCATCGTATTGAATTGAATTCCACCCTTTATTTATTACCAGTTATTTATATAGCGCACATATATTCTGCAGCGCATTACAGAGAATATTTAGCCATTCACATCAGTCCCTGCCCCAGTGGAGCTTACAATCTATATTCCCTACCACTGACTCACACACATACACACTAGGGTTAATTTTTGTTGGGAGCCAATTAACCTATCAGTATATTTTTGGAGTGTGGGAGGAAACCGGAGTACCCGGAGGAAACCCACGCTAGCACAAGGAAGACTATACAAACTCCACACAGTTAGGGCTGAAGTGGGAATCGAACCCAATATACTTGTGTTTTCATCAAGTGTTGACTGCAGAATAAACAGAACATTGAATTCTATGACGAATGAGCAGACAAAGTACATAAGTATTTGCAGTGACTGCTGCACAGACCATAAAAGCTGCATGTTCTATTGCCTTGTGTCTATGACCCACCCAGTATTCACTGTGAGCACTGGTGTGTACTGCTGGCTCGCTGTTTATGGTATCCCTTTAAGTACCAGTCAATGCATGACTAACAATGTACCAAGAACCTATATAGCGAGTGCCCCTTACTGTACCTCTGCAGGGCTAGATCAATCTGCAGCAGTGTAATCCCAAATGTATGAGGTCTCGAATTTTATATGAAGATTGGTTCCTAGACTTCACCAGCAGAAGCACTAAACACATAATAAATTTACTATAGATACCCATAAGGAAGTCACAAACCGTAATAGTTTCTATTTGTTCAGCAGCCCGTCCTAGACTTAAGTCAGCTGTACAGTAAGCACCACTATACAGTATATGCCTGTATGCATTTAACTGCACCTTCAAATTGACCCAAGGACTGGAACACATTTCCCCAGACAGAATCAATGGTTTCTAATTAATGAGTGCCCAATGTTGCAATTCAATTGTTTTTGGACGCCCATTAATTACAGCTCTTGTCGCGCCTAATTAGACCGTGTTCAGCAGCGTAAAACGGCTAGACTAGCCCAAAGTCATGGTTAGGGTGCCCCAAACAGCAGTTTGGGAGCCCAAAACCAGGACTTATCGCACATTTCTGCTCGCCTCCTCCTAGCATAAATACTGGCACCGGCAGCTATCATATCTGAACAAAGCAACAATTGAATAGCTCTGTCGGGCACCAGATACTGACAGCTGCCGGCTCTAACATTTGAATCGTCCCCAGTGTGTTTTATGAAATTGAATCAAATTTGCAGATTTGTATCTGGTGGCATAATCACACAACATGCTATGGTCAAGAAAACATACACTGCCACGGAAATATCTTACAGATTCATAGACACAGGGTAGCCCCTCAGCTATTTGACGACAACAGTTTACCATCATCTGGCTATGTAGAGGGGAGCTAATGAGGGACAAATTGGTGATGTAAAACAGTGTCTGCTAGATCTGTGCTAGAACACGCCTCTTAGCAGTCCCAAAAATGTAAACAGTCGAGTTCCTTTGCAAGGCCTTCATGTCTTCTAGAATTAATTTAAGTACTTTTTACAGCAGAATTTGTAAACAGCGCTGCACAAACAAGGCCAATCTCACTTAGCCTCAAGGCTACGTTTTCGTTTTATGACGTCAATGCTTCTTAATCTTTATAGGTAAACAGAAAATTTCATGCAAATAAATTACAACATTGTGACAAAATTGTTTTATCGCGCTGATCTCCCATCTAAAGTGACAGGAGATCGCAGGGCGATATTCAATTGATTCAGAATATCGTGCCCAAATAGGTCGGGTTTAGTTGCTAAACCCGACCAAAGTGCTGGGCGCAATCATGAAAAGTGCTGTTTGGGCGCCCAAACGGATAACTTTTCGCGAATTTCAGCTCACCACCTCCGGGGGGTGCGAGCTGAAATGCCAGCACCGGCAGCTGTTCGCGAAGGAGGGACAGCTGCCGGCGAAAAGCATTGAATTCCGCCTATAAAATGAACCCAAGGCTTCTTTTATTTTTATTATCATCAGTTATTTATATAGCGCACACATTCCTCAGCGCTTTGCAGAGAATATTTGGCCATTCACATCAGTCCCTGCCCCAGTGGAGCTTACACTCTATATTCCCTACCTCATGCACACACATACACGCTAGAGTTAATTTTTGTTGGGAGCCAATTAACCCAACAGTATATTTTTGGAGTGTGGGAGAAAACTGGAGTACCTGGAGGAAACCCACGCAAGCACAGGTAGAATATACAAACTTCACAGTGTTAGGACCGTAGTGGGAATTGAACCCACAACCTCAGTAATGTGAGGCAGTAATGCCAGCCATTACATAGTCTGTGCTGCTCCAAATGCTCCCACTGTCCACATGAGGTTGCTCTGGGTGCATCACTTCAATCCCCTCTCAAAACTCTCCAGTAAGATTACCGACTGCTGAATCAACTGGGCAAGAGTGAGGACGTATACATTTTCCTGTAGTAGAAACACTGGATTGTAAGCTCCGCCAGGTCAGGGAATGAAGTGTCAAATTTTCTGATTTTATAGTGCTGTCTGAAATGCTATAAAGGGGAGGAATTAAATTCGCTTTGCGGAAATTTAGCTACACCGCGTCTGGGCTATGACTATTCAATTGACCGCATAGTAACCTCGTGTCTAGAAGATTTCTGCTCGCACCATCATGAAGTGTGAGCAGAAATCCTCGCTAACTAACGCCTTGGGACTAGTCACTGTGTTAATAACATGTGTACGGTAACATCACCACGCCCAGCACTTAAGCCAGGAGATTCAGTGTACCGCGACTAATGCTGGCCATAGACGGGACGATTGATCACACGATTTGGGCAGTTTCTACAGGTTAGACAGACCAATCATTTGAAAAGAGTTGTATATTGAGTCTTCTGCGACCCCAATGAGCGTCCCCACCGTCGTCTAGTTGGATCATAGATCAGATGGTTTTGCAGAGAGATCTCAACTGATCGTGTAGGAATTGACACACATGATGTGATTGATCAAATCGTATGGTCTTATGTGAAATAGTTGCATTTTAAATACAAATCGTCCTGCATCTGAAGGGAAGAATTTTCAAGGGAAATCGTACAACTGATCTGACCAACTTTTGAATCTCACCGTGTATGGCCACCTTAAGGCCCAGGCATTAGTTGCAGTAAGGTGCATCTCCCGGTTTAAGTGGCAGGAGTGATGCAGTCAACTGGCTTAACCCAGGAGCTACATGCCCTCAAAGATAACAGAATTTCCCACAATATTAAGTACATTATTATTATTATTGTTATCAGACTTTAGCTATGCAAATTGCTGGAAAATAAACCTGACGTTATGCTTGCAGTGAACTCTCCAATAGAAGATTCAAGGCTGGGTTAACAACTTTGCAGTAGTCTACATCTTATAAGAATAAAAACATTAAGTCGACTCAGAACTATGTTCACTGTCTAAACATAAGCCAGTGTTCTATGAGGAAACATAATAAAGTGTTCAGAACATGTCCACACTTGTTTGAGCCATAGAATGTTGTTTTTTTCCCCTTCAAACTTCCTATATTTCTGTTCACTAAAAGGAGGCAAATGTTTGGCACATATGTGGAGACTCCATAAAGGAGATTCCAATGGGTGGGTCACTACTACTACAGTAAATGTGACGACTAAAGCTTGGAACACGCTATACAATATGTTGGTCAATCTTGCGATCCGCAATGGACTGTAACAGCCATCGTATAGTGTGTACACCCAATTATCGTTTGATGAATTGTGTGGTCGCATCTTTCCAACTGAAGTGCTGGACATCAAATGGAATAATGCGACGGACGACGTGGTGTAGTTCTATTAAGCATGTAACAATGTATTGCGTCATTGTACTGTGGATCGTGTAGTGTGTACAGCAATGCGATAAATCGATAATCACAACGTTGCATCGCTGATGTGTGTACCCAGATATCTGCTTATTTCAACATAAAATTGAGACCAAAATATTGAAAAGCATTTTTTTCTGTAATGATTGTTTTACCCGAGAATGAGGAGACGATTCAATTGTTTTGTGCGTGGCGATATCTGTGCGTGGCACCCATTAATTATCACAGTCATAGCACCCAAGTAGATCGGGTTTAACTGTGTAGAACGGCTAAACCAGTGTAAAGTCCTGGCTTGGGAACCCGAACTGCTGTTTGGGCACCCTAAACACGGGTTTATCGCAGATTTTTGCTCACACCCTCCTGAGGGTATGAGCAGAAATGTCAGCACTACCGCGCCTGGACAGAGTAACGATTGAATTGCTCCACTGGACGCCCAAAACAAATAGCCACCTAAAAAACAATTGTATTGCCCCAAATTAGAAAGCATTGGCGCTGTACGCCATTAGCCAATAATACTGCATCGGGTGCCATGTAAGCCAGAGGCACGGCTTGAATGCTAAATGACTGGATCCAATATGACCAGCTAAAATGTGTCCTTGTACCAAATAATCTGCTAACTGTATGATGTAGTTGAATACAGATCATCGGCGGAGGGGGCTTAACAGACTGATATAAAGACTGTGATAATACCATGTGCCTCAGATCAGATCTGTGCGTGATGCTGACAAACTTGTCACATTTCCAATCACATCCAAAATGTGTCATATCAGACTGGTGTGTGGAGGAGAAGGGAGACTGGCAGTCAGCTGGGCAGCATTTATGCCTTTATATGTGTAGGTAGAACAAGGACCTCAATCAGTCTGTAATCTGATATATTGTTTATTCAGAGCCAATTGTGTGTGTGTCACATGGCTACCTTCATTTCCCTCAGCCATCACATGGCACGGCTTCCCTTCACGGATGCTGCTTAGTCCGTCTCATCAAGTGAACACAGCAGTATAAGTTACATATTTTACGGCCATCAACATTTTTCATTATTTGTGGAACAAAAGCTTAGCAGGAGGTAATTAGCATTTTGGCTGCCTTATGATGTATTCTCTAGTGTAAATGTCCTATGTATCATCAAACTCCCTGCTCTGTTTTCGTCCCCACCTATAGACACAAGATAAGCTCAATCAATCCACAACATCAGGATTCTCCCTCAGATTTTATAGGGTCTGGTGATAAAGCAATCCATGCATACTGCATTTTCCTTTCCTCACAGTAAAACAAGCACTTAAGTTACCACAGTTTAATAAAAAGGACATCTGAAAGCAAAAGGGGAACATTTGTGGGGCTTACGCTGGGTAAACACTATGCGACAGGTCGTTCATACAGTCAACAAACAACATATTGTATAGCGTATCTGCGAGTGTGTACAGACGATATGTCTGAACGATGTTGTTCACAGACCTATAAGTTTGGCCCTGCAGCACAGCCGATATATCAGTACATCTGCCCTTGTATGGGCGACCCCATTGACTACCCATACATTGGCTGCAGGAACCGCCGACACTGACATCACAACTGGGCAGGTTCTGAATTTCCACATGGACGTTAGGTTGACATGGTAAAAATTGCGACACCTTCAGGAGGCCTACATTTAAAATGTCGACATATGGCTTTTTTGGTGATTGCTAGATTTAGTCTAAAATAAGCAAAAATATGTTAACAGTCAACATTTTAGCCATATCGACCTAAGTGAATGTCGACATATAGGTCGTCAACCTAACGTCCATGTAGAAATTCTGACTGTCGACATTTAGAACTTGTCAGTTTCTGAAGGTCAACCATAAGAATGTCAACCATTCATACCACACCCCATGGAAGCATGTCGGAATGAACTGAATCTCCATCTAAACAAGGCAATTCAGGAGCAATGAAGTTTCTATGGTGAAAAGCATACTCTTCCAGAAACACTAATTTGCAGAGACTGTAAAATGATTATAAAGCTTACAATTACCCATATATTTTGGGTATTTTGACCACACTTTATATAAATCAAGTAAAGGACATCCCATATAGTGAATGGTAAAAGACATCTGTTCCGGATGGTCTAACAGTGTTTCTACTGTTTCATAACCCTCACCTCAGGTATGTTCAACAGATTGTTTTAAAAGGATTCTCCTTTAGTCAAGCCGTCTAAAATCCCTCCCATCTGTATCCTGTGGTGATGGGGGTACAACCATGGGAGGAGAAAAAACAAACAAAAGGCTTAAACATAGATTACTGTACCAATGTTGACATCTTGCTAACAACCACCATTTTCCTGGCAACCAGTACACAGGTAAAAGCAGACTGTCTTGTTCTTCTTGACTAGTCGGACAAGATACTGGAGACTGTTGGCTTTTGTATCTAACACAATACACTAACAGGAGCACTAAAGAATAATAAACTTACAAAAATAGCATAAGTGACATAGACAAAGTCTTTAAATGCACATAGGTCAAAGCATAAAACCCCTCCTTTTTAATGTATTCTAAATGCAGTAACCATATAGGAACTTACTTCAATTATTTTAATCTAGGTTTATCTGCTATTGTATGCCCAACGCCTGGGAAAAGGAGAAGGATTCAATCGCAGGCGATGGGTGGTAAGCATCGCTGGAATAATGGCATGATGTGACCACCAACAATCACCAATTTTTCCAGGTGCACAGAAAAATTGTGCTGTGCTACTACCACGATGTGTGCTGCCGAACTTCACAGTCTCCCACTGCGGAGAATTGAATACGGGTCAATGTATTACTAAAGCTGGGTACACACTAGATGATAAGTGGACGATTTGATGATTTTAGACACATTGGTAAGACAAATCGTCCACATAGTCTAGTATGTATGCACTGTTGTGCGCCTCCGTACTGCATTACCAATCAGGCGATATCGTATGCGGTGCAGTGCATATATAGCGTTCCCGCTAGGCAGATTTGCAAGTGTCCCACAGGTGGGAAAAATAGCGGTGCAGGGATCACCGCCAGTGAATAATTTCCTCATTTAAAACTCATAACCAGTGCCCAGTTTCGAGACTACTCTGATCTCCTAGTCATAAACAGATTTGTAGTTTTCAGCCACCGATAAAGGCCTATTAAACAACAACAACAAAAAAAAGATCTTTAGAGGTGACTGCTGGCTTTTTATCATCAATTGCTTGTTTCCCCCCCCCCCAGGATTTCATCTTCCGAAAATTTTTACTCCATGCTACAGAGGCTCCATACAAAATATAATGTTCTCCTGTCCTCTCGATACTGTTCTGACTCAAAGGGATACAAAAGAGGAATCTTACCCTGCAATAACTTGAAGGAGAAAAATCTATTCCTTATTCTGCCATAAAATTGTAGCTACAAACACCTCCATGGATCAGCTCTCCAGGCTCCCAGCAGGTCACAAATTTTTCTTCTGGTTGCAAAGAGGCTGCACCATTTTGGTAATAAATCATCAAGAGTTGGCATGCAATTTGGACCTGTTGTCCCAAAAGAGCAATCACACTTCATGATCTCTCCTAACCTTAGTGGGGACATAATAAGGTCTACGTTTGCAGGTGTGACAATTTGCGATTTTTCTGAGCAATTTAAAGTGGCATTTTTGTTTTTAAATAACAGATATTTTTTTTTTTTTGTTACAGGTAAAACCAATATTGCAGCTTTACATCCTGGACCAAAATTTATGGAAATTTTTGGCTTTTGCGAACCCAGACCTTATTAAATTACCTCAATTGTGTTCGGATCTGACGCGGTCAAATCCCCGGAAATGCCGTTTTCAGGGGTTTTACCACATTTCTCATATGTACTAAGCTGCTTGGACCCGATGGGTAACGCCATCCAATAAAAGCCTATGGGCTTCTGCGATAGGGATCCAATCAGCCCACTGCCAGCCCCCAGGTGGAGCATGCGTCGTTCTGCACATGTGCAGAGGGACTTCTGGGTCATAAACCCTTAGTCCCTCTATCGCAAAGGAAAACTTATCAGGAAAGCGGTCCTTTGCGATTTTGTTCATGCATACTGGCATGCATGCGATGAGTATCAGGATGCATTGCATGCAAAATGCAATGCTTGATGCAACTCACTCCTAGTGGTCTATTTACTGAGCCTTGGAAGGAGATAAAGTGAATGGAGATAAAGTACCAGCCAACCAGCTCCTAACTGTCAAGTCATAGGCTGTGTGAAAAATGACAGGAGCTGGTTGGCTGGTACGTTATCTCGATTCAAGGCTTGGTAAATAGACTCCCTAATCACATATGAAAATATGGTTTGTGGATCACCACAATGTGTGTGTGGTCATTGGCAGTGTCCTCCTAAGCTACTCAGCCTTTCTGCCAATCCCCCCACACAATCAGATCTGTCCAAATGGTCCTTCCACATGAATTCATCTTAACATTATGGACAGATTTAACATACGCTTCCTGCTGCAGGTAACTGGAAAACATGCCGTTCATCCTCAGAAAATATTAAAATATTGTTCTGTGTGACAACTGAAATAATTTCACAACACCAGACAATGTTACAAAACAAAGACTGACAAAATGTATACTTCCCTATTAACAAAATGACGATGGTACATAAAGCCAGTAACATCTGCTCGGCCATACGTGTTATGGGAGCCCTCTAACTGGCTCTGAGCCTCTGACTGCCAAAGCAGTCTCATAACAGGAAGTAGATAAGCAGCCATTGTACTGTAGACATTCTTGTAGAAAACAGTTTTTATTCTTTTGCTTCTCTTAAAATAAACTTGTCAAAAATTGATGTTTTATGGCTTAATTATTACTTTCACAGAAATGACAACTTCCCAGAAAAGCAACGCACTGTAGACAATACAAGAAAGGCATCGCTGTCTTGTATCAGGCACTTTTCTATCAACCTGCCAAGAATATTCACATATTATTCTAGGGTAGTTGTAGGAGGTTCATACTGTATCCTACATAAATTAGAAAGGGTAAAAATAGCATTTTAGCACAGTAAAACAACAGACTCAAAATTGCTTTTTTTTTTTTAAATAATTTACTTGTTTTGCCAAAAAAAAAAAAAAACCATTGCAAACAAGACTGACATGACCACCGATTGGGATCTTCTGTATTCTCACACAAGAGCATGGTGAAAGATATTACATTTGCACAATATAAAGTATAAACACGGCCTTTCACATCCATAGATTCACTGAAAACATTTCTGCATACATGAAAATACAGTATGAGCCCACAGGTCACCACAATATAGCATACACAATGTACAGCAATAAGTCAGGTTGTGAAATTGTATTATTAAACTATAAAGGGAATGTAAATCCAGGCCAAGGTCTTTTCTGGTGAACCACAGTAGTTGATATTTTGCCTGTTCTATATAATTAAAACAAAGAACAAAAATTAATAATACTCGCAGAAACATATCTGGCATAATGCAATCCTAGGGATAGAAGTTTCCATGTGAACTGGTCATGTCACTTATACAATGAAGAAGGCATCCATTTTGTGGTCTAAACCTGTATGACAGCCTATCAGTTTCTTCAGCACCAGGGACATCTTTAAGGTGCTGCATGACAAATGTGGTACTGACTTATAGTAAACTGAATGGTTACAAGTCTCAGGAATATTAGCTCCGTCCACAAAATATATGCCTCTACTCAGGTAGAATTTAATTAGCAGAAGCGCTACAATCCAATATGGGCAGCACTGCATTACAGCACTGAAGTCATGGGTTTGATTCCAGCCAGGGCTCTCCCTCTGTGTGAAGTTTGTATGTTCTCCCAAAAATTTGTGTGGGTTTTTTCTAGGTACTCCAGTTGCCTCACACAATCCAAAAACATAATAGGCTCATTGGCTTCTGAAAAGAAATGAACCATTGTATCTGTACATCCGTCTATATGATAGGGAATACAGATTGTAAACTGGGACAGGGACTAATGAGGCACAATATTCTCCCTAGACCACTGCATTATATGTGCACGCTATAAAAACAACAAGGAATAACCAGTACTGATACTAGTTATCAGATGCATGATTAATTAAAAGAATCACTGGTCTGCAATTGGCAACAAAAAAAAAAAATCTTGTTGTAAACAATGGGATGGCATCACTATCAATAAAGAATTTTTTACTAAATTATTACCCTTTTCCACTGCCGCAATAACCCGGGTTACGGTTCTGTGTAAAAAGGTCCTTTAAAAAAAAAAAAAAAAACAGAAGCCAACCCTGGTCGCTACCTGGGTTGAACCTGGGAAGGATCCGGGTAACAGTGCAGTGCAAGTGGCATGACCCAAGTCATGTCTCAAATAGCGGATTGGCTGGCTTGAGTAGCGCTTGAACATTACATCATCTCCAAGCATCCACTGCAATGCCGGAAGACCCGGGTTGGCCAATGTGAAAATAGTAAGATCTGGTTCCAACCTGTGCTCAGTGTCCTGGGTTGGAGCCGGGTTTTTGGCGGAAAAGGGGTATAAGTTTGTTCCCTTTGCTCATTTACTAAAGGCCCAAATCTGTTTGCCTGGGAGGTGCACTGGTTTCCAGCTGTGTATACACCAGCTTTTTTTTTTACCTAACCAGATTGGAAAGATGTACGCTATATATGGTGAAGGGGATTATTACAAAATCAGTGATTACAGGTTTGATTTTCTTGCTCTGTCAGTATGTAGAGGGTCTACATTATTTTAAAAGTAGGCCTGGAGCTATCATGATAATTACCTCGTTTTAATTCCAGACCCATTTATCATCATCCACGCTGCTACACTAATTTTAACTTTATTATACTCCATCTTTTAGCAAAGGTCTAAATAATCTGGTACCACAAGCATAATTACTAAAAGAACTTGCCTTATCCATCTATTCAGTATATATAAAACACACATCTGGCCTAGTGTTCACCTACTAGGCTTAAAAGATATTAGGGTGGCTCAACAGTTTCAGGGTTGACACATATATACCCTGGTCTACTATGTACACTGTACACACACGTCACTTCAACACATCCATATTATCTCTCCTAACAAATCACAACGTTTCACTGTTGAGCAAGTCCACACTACCAAATCATCTCCTTATCAGAGCTTTATATATCCAAAAAAAAAAAAAAAAAAAACAACATTATATATATATATATATATATATATATATACACACACACACACACACACAGAAATACACACTATTAAATATGAAAAAGGCCATTTTAACATCAGCTCCCATACATCATATGTACTGTACTACCTACAAACATGGCTGTATAAGCTAAGTATGACAAGTGTAGCATATTATTAATACCACTAATTATTCATGCTTGAGCCACACTAGAAGAAGCAGGAGACAGTGTGAATAACACTGTTGATTATGTAATGTATGGACAAGCCAATAAGTCGGTGCTACCTCACTCACAATAAACCCTACACAATTCAACAGCAGAGAATGTCAGTAATGTAATAAATGTATATATTTTTTGTGTCCAGCAGAGAACAAAGGGGTGGGCTCTGCATTTTTCCCAGGCCTTTACCCCACCCTTGGAATATAGAAGAGATTGAATGACGTATTGCCTGGGACTCAGATATGGGGGTCATACCAGCACCCCCTATGCTATAAACGCACTGCACCGGAAGCACTCTAATGGGTTAAGTATCTACTACGAATACGATGATTTCATCACGAATGTAAATGTCCTTATTATCTCTGAGCATAAAGACTGGAAATCCTGGTTATACTTCTTACAGGCATTAGCCTGACCCCGCGGCACCCCACTTTTATATAGACAAGGGAATATAGTAGGATGTAATACTGTATATGAGCTCTACCCACCCCCATGGGCAGCAGGCACTTACTAGTTGGAATAAAAACGTAGATCGTATTTGCGCTACAGCAGAAAGAATGGCCTCTGTAACATCCGCAGCACCTTACTAGAAATATTATGGTCCTTTATCTAGGATCTAATGTGTCCATCTCCCTGTAACTCCTGGGAAACAAGAATAGGGGGTATATGTTTCCCCCTTCATTTCAGCCCTATAAACCCAACCGACCCCCTCAATATTGGTATGTGTGTGTAGCTAGGCGCCCCCTCTGTCTGCTCCTATGGGTGTCACCCCTGGGGGATGCTTCTGGGGGGCGGATGACTGAGGATTGCGGGGAGCTCCGCTTACCTGCTGTGGCTGCGTCTAGCTGTGTTCTGCCTCTCTCCTTCCCCCTTCAGTCTGTGAGCTGTCTCTACTCTGTGTACTCTCATTGAATCCGACTGCCAAACCCAAGTGCTGATGTCATCCTTGTGAAACTTAAAGAGACAACACCCCTTTTTGTTTAATAGATGACAGTCCATCTCACATTGACTCACTCACCTGAGAGCAGCGGAGATTTTATGTATATACAACTCTTATATAATATCAGGCTGCAAGAGGGACATGGTTGTGAATTTGCAAGAGCGGTACTGCACAATTATGCATTTAGATATCTAGATATATAATATATATATATATCTAAAATATTTATATAACGCTTTTCACACACACACACACACACACATATATGTGTGTGTGTGTGGTATGATTTGTCATCAGGTCGACATGGGAATATCTACATGGTCGAACTGTTGACTGATATGTCGATATGATGAACTGTTGACAAACCATACCTTTTGGTCTAGTGGTGTTTTACCTTCTGGTGGCTGCAGCTGTTCCGGGTCAGCCCTCTGACGCTCCAGTGTTCCAATGGGTATAAACCACTTAACCCCAACTCTCCCCCTAGTACCTAATCCGAACCTACCCACCCCCACCAGAGCCTCACCTCTCCCTGCAGCTAACTCAAGGCCGGTACACACTAGACGACGATGTCTAGTGTGTACCGACCTCGTAAGCGACGTCACCCGGCGGAGTGCCAGCATCGGCAAATGCATACACACTTGTCGATACCGGCAGGGACCATGCTGCATTCTACAGATAGGTCCGATGGCCGGTGTCGTTAATGACGAGTGGGAGCGTGCATCGTCAGTGACATTGAGAGTACACACTAGGCCAGCGGTTGTGAAGTGTGCCATGGCAATCAGAGCCGCCAGGCACATTTTACAGTACAGCGTCCCGGGCTGACACTGAGCTCCTCTGGGAGACTCAGGCGCTGCTGGGCCTTGACCTGCCCAGACGCGGCAGCGTGACATCACAGGTCACACATGCCGTGTTGGCTGCCGTCCTGCCCTCTCCATCAGCCGTCCAGCCCGCTCCCTCTCTCTACTGACTGTCTGCCTGGACGCCCGCAAGCGTGCCTGCTGCTGACAGCTCTGCAGTGTGTGAGTTTTAGGTTGACCAATGGTCATCATATTTTTCTGTGGGGGCCAGCCATGTTTTATTTTTTAGTGGGGAGCAATGTGTTTTGTTTTTCTATGGGGACCAGCCATGGTTCTTTTTTTCTGAGGGGAGCAATGTGGCATATATGTTTTTTGTGGGGAGCAATGTGGCATATGTGTTTTCTGGGTGGAGCAATGTGGCATAGGTGTATTCTGTGGGGAGCAATGTGGCATAGGTGTTTTCTGTGGGGAGCAATGTGGCATAGCGGTTTTCTCTGGGGAGCAATGTGGCATAGCGGTTTTCTCTGGGGAGCAATGTGGTATAGTAAATATATGTTGATATTTGTTATTACATATTATATTATATAAGGTAAAAAAAGGATGGTGTGCCTCGGCAATTTTAAAATCTCGTGTAGTGTGCCTCTAGTTGAAAAAGGTCGAAAATCACTGCACTAGACGATGTGCCCGATATGTTGTCCGATCTTGCCTGATCGGACAACATATCGTCTAGTGTGTATCCCGGCATAACACTCCCGGCGATGCCTGGCCCTAACCGTCGGCTTCCTCAGAATTATTATTATCCTTTATTTATATGGTTCTACAAGGGTCCCGAAGCGCTTTACAAAATACACAAGCAAATGAGCACTCAAGAAAACCGTTAACAGTACCAAACAATGCAGGACAAGGACATGGTTTATACACTTTGCTGCATTACCAATAGTAACACAGGGCATCAGCAACTAAGGGCCTTATTCAATTAGCGACGAAAACTGATGTTTTTTTCGCCATTTGCGAAAACAGCCATTGACGACAAAAAAGGGCAAAATCTTCGCCGAAAAAGGCGAAAAAAAACTGGAAAAAATTACTGGAGAAAAATATATAAGTTGCGCACTTTGGCAAAAATTACCGCGCAAATTCTGGGCGAAAAAAAAGTTGAAAACATTTTTTTAACATAGTGGGTCTGATTTTTCGATGGGCAGTATGGATGCGTCAAGTGTTTTAAACATTGCACGCGGTCGCAGCAGGCGTTTTTTTAACGGTTTTTAAAATTGTGTTTTTATGACACGAAAACATACTTTCACCCATTTCAACGTACCCCAAATTTATGTGGAACAGTAATTTCTTGGAAAAAAATAGCTTTCTATCTTTTTTAAATATTCTTTTTTTTTCGCCCCCCAAAAATTGCGCAGTCATTTTTCGCCAAAGTATGCAACTTACGATTTTTTTCCCAGTAATTTATCATTAGGGGGAGGTGTCCAAAGGGTTCTGAAATAAATCCACACATTTTTAGCCAAAAATAGGGATTTGGGTTTTTTTTTTCGCCTTGTCTGGGATGGAGCAAACTTTTCTCCAGTTTATTTTCACCTGTTACCATTTTCGCCTGTTTTTGGCGAAAATGTAGCAGTTTTTTTGGCGAAAACAGCGTCGCAGCTAATTGAATACAGCCCTGTGTTTAGAGCCTTTGCAGGGAGTTAGGAGTAAATGATAGTGTAAGTAAGGGAAGAAGAAGCACATAAGAGAAGAGGGCCCTGCTTGTGAGAGTTTACATTCTAAAGGGGAGGGGCAGAAAGACAGGGGTAACACAGATATTGACATTTCACATGGTAACAGTTGAGATGTTAAAATTGTGAACCTGTCGACATTCTGATGATGTTAACCTGGTGCCTGTGGACAGTTTGACCATGTCGACTTTCTAAAATCCTCACTGTGGTGTCAACTTTATGAAATTATGAATGTTGACATGTTTACTGTCGACTAATATATATATATATATATATATATATATATATATATATATATATATATATATATATATATATGTGTGTGTGTGTAAGGAAATGGCTGGCTTTGATATAACTAAGCATTTTTTCTAGTTTCCATGGAGGATTTTGCATAAAATGATTAATTTGGCTCTGGATGCCCGCTGTACTTTGTAATTTGTTTATGTATGTTTAATTATGTTTTCTTATGTATGTTGTTTCCAGCTGCTCCCCTAAATGGGATACATTACCTATTAGAAGATTCACTGAGGGTTCACAAATGTAATATAAGCCTACAATGGGATTGCAGAATATTTATCCTCTTTAAAAGATATCCAGAGCCTTATATATTTTGTGTGGTGGATATGTGATCGAGGTAGTTTGTGCTTTATATGTAAGTGTATAGGGTCAGGGAGGAATGTTTACTATGTAGTAGAATTGACTTCCGGTTGTGTGTTCCAAACCAAGATGTTTACCTCTGGTCCCTGTCCTTTAAGGATTGATCGCCGAGTGGGGGAGTGTCACTGGAGAGTGGTGTAACGCTGATGATATATACGGTAGCGCTAGTTTAGCAGCGTGAATAGCCCACTGACAAGTGGTGTTATTTGTGTTTATGTAGAGATCGTTCCTAGGCAACGGATACCGCCACGATTTGCATATTGCTAGTAATATGATTACTGGTTACTAAACAAGGTGGCATCAGAGGATCTAAGGGCTCTATTTATTAACAATATTTTGACTAAAATAAAGTGAAAAAGGGTGTTTTCACACCCTTTTCACATTATTTTAGTATCACCTATAGTTATTACAGAGCAATTGGAGTAGAATTCGTAAAATTCTACTCCAACCCCTAAGTATCACTTATTTTTAGTAAGCAGATCGCATTTCCCATAATTGTAATGGCAAATATGATCCGACCAAAGTTACTAAAAATAAAAAAATAAAATGTGAGAAAAATACCTGGGGAGACCCTGTGATAATAACGCCACCTGGAGATGGCTTTATCCAGGGTCTCCCCCGGTTACCGGATTCCTGCTCCGCTCTAACGGGGAGAGCAGAGCTGGGAGTCGGTCTCAGTAATCAGCTGTGTGGTCTAAACAGACCGCAAGCTGATTACTGTATAAAAAAAAAAATTAACTTTCCTGACTCCAGGGACCGGTGATCGGGGCTCCGGGTGATGTCCTCCCTCCGGTCAGTTGGTCTCCCATAGTGCACTGCAGCCCGGTCATCAGGTGATCGGGTCCCAGTGCAGTATGGGATATCATCTGACCGGAGGACATCACCAGAGCCCGGATCATGCAGGTAAGTGTAATTAAGGGAGGGGGGGAAGGGGGAGTCCGCGAATCATGGGGGCTTAGCATCAGGGGGCGGGGCTTAGTGCCGGTGGGGGTAACAGCAATTGCCGATCGACGCATGCACGGGCACTTTGTCACGGTATTTTTTCCGAAAATATTGTGACTAGTGTGCGGATGGGATTCGCAGGGACAGAGCTTTATCGCAAGCTCTGTCCCTGCAAGGGATTTGTAGTAAATTCGCAATGCGAATTCAGTCGTTAATATCACACTACAATCTGCATTCAATATGCGGATTGTAGTAAATAGAGCCCTATGTAACAACGTCGGTGTAATATACATTCTTAGCAGGGTTAGAGACATAGCTGTACTAAGCTCTAGAAAGTGATAAAGTGGAGAGGGATAAGCGACCAGCCAATCAGCTCTCAATTGTAATTTTTCAAACACAGCCTGTAACATGAAAGTTGGGAGCTGATTGGCTGGTGGTTTATCACTCTCCACTTTATCACTTTTCAGAACTTAGTACATCTGGCCCAGAGTGTGATAGAGGCTTCTGTTGTCGAGACTGGTTGCTAGACAACGGGCACTTCCAGTTTTCACGGAGTTTTGCACACAGAGGTTAAAATGCATAATGATGAGACCTAGGGTCACAGAATTCCACGAGATAACAAGGCTGAATCTTGATGCATGTATATACCATTGAGGACTAGATGAAGTTGGGCTATTGTTAGTAAATACTATATTATATTCTGGAATAGATGGATAATGTCACTTCCGGTGGCTTCCCATGTGATTAGAGTCTGTGGGTATTTAAGGGGGGTGACTTGCACTAAGGCATATACTGCTGTTTTGTCCTATGTCCTGAGGAAGGTCACTTAGTATGACCGAAACGTCGACTTTGTTTGTGCTTGTAATGTGAGTAATAAACCAACGTTTAAGCAGAAGGCCTGGTGAGTGCTCTCAATTTCTATTGGTTTATATATGTGTATGTAGATACAGTATATTTATATATGCTCGCAGTGGCAGCCTGGGTGCATGCCCCGACAGCTCCCACTGTTAGGCAGACGGAACAGACCAAGGAGGGGAGAACCGGACGCGGGTAACATGGTAAGTATGGGAGCTAGGGGTGGCGGGATGGAGTGACGGTGGGTTAGTGGGACTGGGGTGGTCCAGATGGAGAGCCGTGATGGAGCAGAGCATGGAACGGACAGAGCGGTGGGTGTTACAGACGTGCACATTGCTGCCTTTACAGCCTGAGGATGCCCCGGGCATTGCTATAATTCCTGCCGATTGTGCACTGGGCGCTGGTACCCCGTACACACACACACACACACACACACACACATATATATATATATATATATATATATTACATAGACAAAAAAACTTACAGTTTCACATGTCCCATTAAGGCTTCTTAGACATGATCTGAAATTTCACAAAACATACTGAATTTCTGCCACTCAAACCCAAAAAGCAATTAAATTCCGATCATTAAGGCTGACGCCTTAATGGATGTGTTTCTTTCGCAATACAGATATGATATGCCATCACACCCTGTGGTTAACTGCAGATACAGCACCCTCACAGAGTGAGATTGCGGACACTCACAAAATGGTGGAGCTGCTAATTCACAGAATTGTGTGCTCATTGGAATACACACATGCAGTTTATGCAAATGAGGTGTGAGCAGTTATGTGGCATAATCATCCCACTCAGTGCCCACAATCTTCCCATTCGGTCACCACAACAATCCCACTGGGTTCCAACATCCTTCTCACTCCATACATCCATCTCATTCTGAATACACATTCATCTCCTTAATTTCTAAAACTATCATGTCTATGCATGTACTATCTTTGCCTCAATGCTGCTTTAACTTCCCCAATCCCTATAGGTGTGTGGTCTCCCAACTGCACTAGTTCATTAATCCCTCATCTGCACCAATCTGTCTTTCCCCATCCATGCTGCCCTGTCTTCCTGCATCCGTGCCACTATGTTTCCTTCCATCTGCACCACTACCTTCCCCCCAGCCATGCCACTCCTACTTCCCCTCATCTGTACCACTCTTTCTTCCTCCATCTGCACCACTCTGTCCCCCCAACCATGTCACTCTGTCTCCCCCCCACCCGCACCAATCTGTCTTCCCAAATCTCTACTGATGTGTGTTCTCCCATTGTGCTAGTCGGTATTCCCTCATCTGTACCAACCTGTCTTTATCCATCTGCACTGCTCTATCTTCCTGCATCCATGCACCTCTGTATCCCCATCCATGTCGCTCTGTTCTCCCAAACCGTGTCACTCTGCACCACTGTTTTCCACCCATCGGCATCACTTTGGCTTCCCCCATCTGTGCTGCTTAATCTCCCCCCCCCCTCTCCACACCTTTCTGTCTCCCCTATCCACACCGCTCTGTCTATTCCCCCCAAAGCTGTAACTAGACTTTTTGGTGCCCTGTGCCAGAAAGAGCATTGGCGCCCCCCTCATTTTTCAAAGGGACATAATGCACCCAAAAAAGGGCCATGGCTTCATGGGGAGGTCCAGGGAAGAGATAGGAGAGGCCAGGAGATGCTGGGGATGAAATAAGAGGAAGCTACATGCAAGAATGATAATAAACAGAAATTTGACAGGTCCAAACAGCGCCCCCTGACCTGTGGTGCCCTGTGTGATGGCACCGGCCGCACTACCCTAGCTACGGCCCCATCCACCCCATTCTTATCCCATCTGCGCAGCTCTATCTTCTGCTCAAACCTCAGTTGCATAGACTGCATGTGTGTATTACAATGAGCACACAATTCTGTGAATTAGCAGCTCCATCATTTTGTGAATAGCAGCAATCTCACTCTGTGAGAGTGCTGAATCTGCAGATAACCACAGGATGTGTTGGCATACCATATCTGTATTGCGAAAGGAACACGTCCATTAAGGTGTCCGCCTTAATGATCGGAATTTAATTCCTTATTTTGAGTTTGAGTGTCAGAAATTTTGTGAAATTTCAGATCTTGTCTGAGAAGCCTTAATGAGACATGTGAAACCGTAAGATTTTCTGTCTATGGAATTTCATAGATTTTTTATAATTTATTAACCATCCAGGTTTGGAGGAGCAAACCAGGCCACCTGCAGGAGAGAAGGGCAACAAAATGGTACACTAGAGCGGGTGGAGGAGGTGACAGCACACAGGATGTGTTTTGGGGGTGCCGAGAGAGAGATGGCTGCGGGGGTGAGCTGCAGGCATGCAGGGCAGTGGCAGCAGCGGGGGTGTGGGGCGGTGCACAGGGGCATCAGCGTCAATACTCGAACTGTGTCTTTTTATAAAGATAAACTACACTTGCCGAGTTTCCGCTGTGGTCGCTGAAGTATCCTTCCGGGCTGCTGGTGTTCGTCGCATGGAGTATGCAGAGTTTTAAAATGATCTTCTGTTCCATGGGCATCACCAACTTTCTGCGTTTCTGTGATTACTTGGTCTCCCAAATCTGTTTTTTTTCTGAATCACATGTTCTGAACCTCCAATGGATTACATGCATCTGGTATAAAAGTCTGTCACTAACTGAGCATTCTTGTCTGTGCAACGTGACCTTCAGGTTTTCCTTTGGACGCCTGTCAGATCCTCGCTGTGCCTGGTGTATGCTGTGGTCCTTCCAACGCTTGTGATTTTTCCTGGCTCAACTCTGCTACTGGTTCTCAGCTGCACTACAGAGCCCAGCTCTGCTACTGGCTCTCCGCTGCACTACAAAGCCCAGCTCTGCTACTGGTTCTCCGCTGCACTATAAACAAAGCCCAGCTCTGCTACTAGTTCTCCGCTGCACTATTAGCCCAGCTCTACTACTGATTCTTGGTCTCACTACTGTGTTCATCTCAAGCAACAGTTGTCAACTGCATCATAAAAGCTCAACCCCATACCGGATCTCAGTCACGTCTTGGGGCTCAACCCCATACCGGATCTCAGCTACATCTTGGGGCTCAACGCCATACCGGATCTCAGTCACATCTCGAGGCTCAACCTCATACCGGATCTCAGTCACATCTCGAGGCTCAATCTTATAGTGGATCTCAGTCACATCTTGGGGCTCAATCTTATACTGGATCTCAGTCACATCTCAAGGCTCAACCTTATACTGGATCTCAGTCACATCTTGGGGCTCAACCCCATACTGGAGCTCAGTCACATCTATGGATTCCTACCAATATATACACTCTAAAATTGTCGCTGTTTAATGTTATGAGTCGCACAATAAATAAATGCTTTCAGACTTTGATTGTGGTTCCAAAGCACAAAAAGTTATTATTCACCATAAAAACAGATAGTTACACGCTGTGATCTAAATACAATTAGCGCAAACAAATTGTACAGACACAAGGTACAGTCGTTACATACGCACGCGCTCTGGACCCAGATCCCGGCATCAAAGATGAAACCTCCGTCAACAGCAAAGCAAGAAGACTGGCATCTAGTTTCAGAGAGCAGTACAGTTCATAGGTCAGTTCGTATGGTCACAATCCAGCCTCCAACAGCTCTTTGTGTCCATTTTCCCGCTGCATAATAATCTAGGCTGGCTGCATTACAGGATACATTTCAATGCCTAACTCTCTATGATCCATAACTTGCAGACACATGTTGCGATTTCTTCCCCGATGGAACCGGAAATCTGCAAAGACTCAGTAGTTTAAAATGACACCAAAAACGGTCTGCTTATCATGCACTAAACCTTAGATATCAAATAACATGTATTTCACAACATTACTGATAATGAATAAAACCTTAAATATTAACCTTAATACTTAGGGAACCTTTTTATGTAAGTGTGCAGTGTGTAAGTATTGGGGTAGTGAGAAAAGGCGCTAGTTATCGTTGTGCGACTACGTGTTTTGTGGAGTACACTGTGGTACGTGTTTTGCAGGGTTGTTCATATTATATGTTTTAGTAACTGTCTGTATTTATATAATGAGGACTTTTAACATCTTTCTATTGCGTGGGAATCGCACAACGCTAAATAATAGCATCGCCGTATGCATTTATGTGTGAGATTCGCTAAAATGGCGCTGGGCGGCCAGTCGCAAAATGACATCTTGTTGCCATTCACAAAATGGTGTCGTGCAGATTTAATTTTAAACAGATTCTGTCTCAGCCAATTATCCGGCTTCGACAGTCCACCCTTTGATAGCAAACAACATGCTATCACACTCTGATTTTAAAATTAATTTAGGCTTACACTATGACATATTATTTAATGTTATATTATGGGATGGCACAAGGTGGTTCATAAACCATCAATAATGTGTCTCTGGGAGGGACATAAAACTACCCTTATGCGCACACTGCGGATCTTGGGAGATCATGGGAAAGATGTGGGGATGCACCAATCCTATAAAGAAAGTCTTGAAGGGGAATCGGGACTTACATTATTTAAGATGTTTTAAAATAACATTTTAATAACACATTTCATGCATGGCTAAATTTATACATCATCTGATGGTACCTTCTAGTTCAGGGTTGTAATGCAGTCCTACATTTACCTCAGTATTCACATTGCTACTTCTAACCACCATCAAAATTTCATTCTTTCGGTTTACCTTATCTTTACATTTTCCATATTTCAACACAGTAGGAATACACCTGACACACAAGCCAATTACTATGATGACAACCAATATGAGGAACAGGAGTTTACCTATACTAGCAACCATTTCTTGGACGCACTCTCCTAGACCGGAGAACCATTTCACTGGGTTCAACCATGAAACCCATTCCTCTACCTTCTCCTCTACTTCAGCCACTGAAGCATTATGGTTCTTCCGGGATTCCCATTTCAGCTGCAGAATTTCGTCCATCTTCCAGTCTATCACCTCCTTGGGGTCACTAGTGTTATTTGTAATATATGTGCAACACTTTACACCAAATTGGGTGGCCAAAGTTACGCAATACCCTCCAGTGACAGCTGTTAAATAATTTAACACTAGTCTGTGTTGCACAAGTTCTTTCTTGTAAGCTTGCAACTCCCTACCTGTATATCTAAACGTGTCATCATACATCTCGGTGATATTATCTATTAATTTAGCAAAATCTTGGATATATCTAAAATTTAGTGTACCCTGAGCGATCCTGGTGGGATCCAATGCTACCAAAACTTGAAAGCCAGTTGTTCACTGATTGTGTGGCTTTACGTACATCACCAGGTATCATATTTCTTTTGCCTCTATGTTCATATTGTGTGTGAAGATATGGTGATGGTTTTTATGAATACCAAGCATTTCACCATGTGTAAAGGTCATAACCTCTGGAACTACTCTTCCCAGATAACACAAACCTTCGGAACTCGGAGAGAGCCACTTATACGCTTTTCTACCACATATAAAATATACATCATCGGTGAGAACATAAGGAATAGTAAACATCATTATCGTCACACACATTTCCCTAGCAAGTGATCCTATTTCAGGTTCTCCCATTTGGCTCATGCAAGTTTCTGGTTATAATATCTTGGCACAATACCCTTCTGGTACCCTACCAATCATTTCTTTGGTGGAACTTAGGGGGTCATTCAGACCTGCTCACGAGCGCAGGACGCTCGCAAACAGGTCGATGTTCCCCAACTGCGCATGCGCACGACGGAGGGAGCTCCGTTGTGCACATGCGCGAGACCCGGCGAGCCACGGGCACTCCATCGCTCCAGGTATCGCACCAAAGGGGGCGTGCTGCCGAGGTTGATTGACAGCACGCCCCCTTTGGTGGGCGTGCCGGGGGCGTGCCTGCCAGACGGAGGCGTTCCCATGGGAACGCCTACGTCTGAAGCCGGCCCCACTGACATCACTAGTGATGTCAGTGGGAGTGATTTTGGCTCTGATAGAGCCAAAATCACTCCAGGGCTTGCGGCAGCGAGCTATTTTCTGCTATTGTAGAAACTCAGAGACAGTGTGAAGGTCTATTGTCTGAAGATTATTGTATGTGCGAGTTTTGTGGGTCCTCAGTTGATGAGAATTGCATCCAGCAGTGCCAACCTAAGTATAACCAGTATTGGGGTGGGTATACTTTAGAGGATTATCAAACCATGGTGGGCAAAGTTTTAAACCAAACCGACTGTTGGGTGTGCTCCCACGTGCCTCAAGGACAGCATAATGTAGGGTTAGTGCCATTCCCATTGAATGTCTCTGAATTTTTCGAATCGCAAAGAGGGCATGCACTGGATGGAAAATTTCTTAAGTCCAAACCACCTCATTTCAAACTCCACCAGTACCCAGTAGATACAAACTCCTGAACAATTTTCTTAGCAGTAACGCAGCAGTATTAGTGGCAGCTGGGTATGCTTCAACCCAATTAGAAAACATATCAGTGCACACTAATACTTGAGATTCCTGCAGGGTGGTAATTGGATGAAATCAATTTGGTTTACCTGAAAAGGTCCATCGGTTGGAGGAATGTGGGATGGTTCGGTAGGGATCATTTTCCCAATGTTTTTCCTCAAGCAGGTCAGACAGGACATTGCTCTCTTTTCTGCTTGAGAAGAAAAACCTGGTGCACACCAGTATTCTCTCACCAATTTGCACATACCTTGCTTTCCCAAGTGAGTCAGACCGTGCGCTGCCTCAGCCAGGCTTGGGTAGTACACCTTGGGAGCCACTGGCTTACCTTGTCCATCTCTCCAGAGTCCAGAGCACTCTTGCCCACATCCCTTGGACCTCCAGACTGCCTTTTCCTCGATGGAACACAAATTTTGCATCTCAATTATTTTCAGCATGTCAATCGTTTGAAACATCATTTGGTTAATTGGCACAATTACTTTTAACCCTGCTTCCCATTTGGCAGCTTCGTCTGCCCTGTTGTTGTCCAGTGACACCGGATCACCCTCACATGTATGGGCTTTACACTTAATTACTGCCACTGTCTTAGGCAATTGGATTGCTGTCAGTAGTCCTTTTATCTGTCTGAAATGTGCAATTGGTATGCCTGCTGCTGTCATAAAATTTCTCAGACGCCATAGAGCCCCGAAATCATGTACCACCCCGAAGGCTTACCTAGAGTCAGTGCAGATATTAGCAGATTTACCTTCTGCTAACTCACACGCTCTCCTTAATGCCACCAGCTCCGCCACTTGGGCTGAATGAGGAGGACCTAAAGGTTTTGGCTCTATCAGAGCCAAAAGCACTCCCCCTGACATCACTAGTGATGTCAGTGGGGCCGGCCCCAGACGGTAGGCAACAACGCCCCCGGCATGCCCACCAAAGGGGACGTGCTGTCACTCACCATCGACAGCACGCCCCCTTTGGTGCGAGACCCATAGCGACGGCTTGGCCATCGCTATGCGGGTCTCGCGCATGCGGACTAGGGCACCATCGACCTGCTTGCGAGTACTCAGCGCTCGCGAGCGGGTCTGAATCAGGCCCTAAGTCCTGTAATGGCAAGGCCAAAATAGAAAAACCTGGGATCCATATTATGCAGTATCCACACATTCCCAAGAAGGTACAGATTTGCTGCTGGTTCTGTGGCAGTGTCATGGTGTATATGGCTTGGATTCTGTCATTTGTCAGATGTCGTAACCCCTGGGTTAGGCAATGTCCCAAGTATTTAACCCTGGACTGGCATGGCTGTAGTTTATCCTTAGCAACCTTGTGTCCTGTTTGCTAGAGATGAAGCAATAAATGTTTAGTATCATTTAAACATGACATAAACAAATCAGAACATAACAATAAATCATCCACATATTGTATTAGAACAGATCCATTGACAGGTTGAAAAGATTGTAAACAGTCGTGTAAGGCCTGGGAGAAGATACTGGGGCTGTCTATGAAGCCCTGGTGCACACGTGTCCATGTGTATTGTACACCCCTGTATGTGAAAGCTAATAGGTACTGACAGTCAGGATGAAGAGGTACAGAGAAGAAAGCAGAACAGAGGTCAATGACAGTGAAATGGGTTGCATTTGGTGGGATCTGCATAAGAATGACAGCTGGATTTGGCACTGTGGGAAATTGGCTCTCTGCTACCTTATTAACCCCTCTAAAGGTCTTGTACCAGCCTATAACCCCTCCCACCACTCTTTTTCACAGGAAAGATGGGACTGTTGGCTACACTTGCTGTACGGACTAAAATTCCCTGTTGTAATAACTGCTCAATTATGGGATAAACCCCTATCTCTACCTCCTGTTTTAATGGGTACTGGGGAATTTTTGGAGCTTGCCTACCATGTTTTAGATTTACCATTACGGGAGCTACATTTGCCATTAATCCAGTGTCCTCTCCATCCTTGGTCCAAAGTGAATCTGGTATTTGGGATAACATTTGATCTACCTGGGATGGATTTTTAGGTTAATAGGAACCGATGCTGCCAGGAGAAAAGAATGCCTGGTATGCAATGGCCCGATAGTAACCTCTGTGGATTTGGTTAAAGGATAATGTTGCACTTTACCCATTACACCCATTGCTGGTACTGTCTCGCTGGTCACCTGTAAATTAGCTGGAGATTTTATCACTGATCTGATCGTCCCTGTGTCTACAAGAAAAGGATATTTAGTACCAGCTACATCAACCATCACCACCGGTTCATCCCTAGTACTTCCAGTTAACCTGACTATCTGTAGACTACAGGAATGACCTGACCCCTAGCGTTGACTCCCACTCTCAAATACAGCATTTAAGGCCACAATTGGAGCTGGTGACTGTTGGAAATTTCCTGTACTCTGTGTATATCCCTTATGTGGATATCCAGGTACTCCCTTCTTCACCTTACAGTTCCTACTTACATGTCCCACTTGGTTGCAGTTAAAGCACCTTTGTGAGTGGGGTGGGTGAAAAGGTTGCTGTGTGGGTTGAGCGGTAGAGAAAGATTGTGGATGTGGATAAGGATTTTGAGGGTAATATGGTGGCTGTGTATAATATGGGTTTTGTGGCTGTGTGAGATAAGTGGGGTAGGGCTGTGTTTGTGTCTATGCAGGATTGGTGAAGGTGTGTAGCTGTGCATGTGTGTCTGGTGGCTGTGTTGTTACATTAATTCCTTCTAGAGCTTGAATACTAACAGCCATTAGCTTCTCGCTCTGGGTCTCTCTCTTCTTTAGAATGTTTTTATCATGCTCAATAGCAGACTCCCTAAGTGTGTCTACAGTAACTCCTCTCCAACCAGGTAGCGAGGTCTGGACTCGGGTTTTTAGATTGACTTTAAGACCATCCATAAGCACCATAATGACCATTTCCCTATGGTGAGTGCTATCTTTAATATCTTCTACCCCAGTGTACTGGGTGATAGCCTGCAGAGCTCGGGTACAGTAATTCTCTGCAGATTCACTCTCCTTTTGTTTTATGGTGAAAATTTTACTCCAGTTAACTACTACTGGAAAATATACACCCAACTGAGTTATTATGCGGGTAATGTTACCTTGATTACCCTTGTCTGTTAAGGGACCATATCCATCCAATACGCAATCCGTGATAAACTTTTTCACGTTGGTATTGTGTGGAAGACAAGCCCTTAACACCACTCGCCAATTCTTATTGGTTGGCTCGTGAGCATTACCCAAATTTTTCAAAAATCTTTGGCATTTTGCTAATTCCTTCTTAAGGTCAGGGAAGTAATTCATTATGGAAATTAGCTCAGCTCTTGTCCAAGGACAATGCATTGCTACCTCCCTTGTGGGCACTACACCATTCGCATCCGGATTCCCATTGGGAACAGTTATTGTCCGGATGGGATGGATACCAGACACACTGTTACCTTTGACCTTGTTACCTGACTGGGGATTTAGTCTATTACTGCTACGTATAGGGTTAACAAATTCCTCTTCAGGTGCAGTGGATGTTAACACTTCCTGTATTACCACTGATGAAGATGGGGCCACCACTCGTGCTTGTTGTGATGGAGCATCTAACATGTGTACAGCATGGGAAATGGCAGATATAACAACAGGTTCATCATCCGCATCATAAACATTTTCCTTGTGATTACTCAAGAGAGGGTACAAGTTACCTGTTACATTTTTATGAGTGTTTACATCGACTGTACCTCCACCCCCATCCGCATAGGGTGGTGGTGGTGCACGTGAACCACTGGCAGTACCTTCCGCAACGCTACCTTGCTGTGCGTGCGCGCTATTTCGCGGCTCGCATACACCGCAGTTTAGTGCTGTGTGCGCACTCCCCTGCATCGTGCACGAGACGCTGGTTTGCGTCTCATGCACACCTTTAAGCCACGTATCCCCCTCCTGCTGCCATAGTTTTAAGCAATCGTTATACTTTATCTTTTTCATTCGGGAGTGCACCATACAGATGCTATCTCAGACATTGTTCAATACCTCCTTGTCAAAGTTGCCAATTCTGGAAAACAGTTTCACACTCTCCCTCATCATTTTAAACCATACATCACAGTACCTAGTTGCATAAGCACCGTACCTAGTATGCATAATATGCCATGCCGACCCAAGCGGCGCTTCCAACAGCAGCACATCATCTAACATCTCTACCGTTTGTTTGGCTCCCATCTTTGGGAAAATAACGCCAAACTTTTCAATAGAGATTTAGGGCCTGATTCAGAAGTGCTTGCAAAAAGCGAGCGCTCGCTCTGAATCAGGGCGGGTGCTGGTTTTTTTAGTTGCGGCCTCCTGGCTGCTCGCATAGCTGTGGGTGACCACCCACAGCTATTGCGAGCGGCCAGGATGATGGTCGCGATGGTCAAGACCATTGCGACCATCGTGTTTGCGACGAGACCCTTGTGGTAGAGTCTCGTGGCCACAAGCCCCAGAGAGCTTCTGGCTCTAATAGAGCCGGAAGCTCTCTCACTGACATCACTGGTGATGTCAGTGGGGCCGCCCACAACCGGCAGGCATTCGCTTGGGATCGCCTCCGTTTGTGAAGCCACCCCCCGCCACGCCTACAAAACAGGGCGAGCTATCGATCAACTTCGACAGCCGCCCCTTTTGTAGTGAGCCACGGAGCGAGTGCTTTTTGCGCTCGGTCCGGGGCTCGCGCGTACGCACTGGGCCACCATTGACCCGCTTGCGAGCGGGTCTGAATCAGGCCCATAGACCAGTGAAAGAACGTCAAGGCTACTTTCACTTACCTGTGGATGATATTAACAGGATGCGCCCACACACCTATGGAAGAATAACCAGGCTGCTTCCACACACCTAATCCCTTTTTGACTACCTTTAACTGCTAGCATTTAGGCATTCCAATAACACCTACCCTTTTCAGTGATTTTGTCCACCCTCTGCTCAGTTCACAATCAATGCTGCAATCACACTGAGAGCCAATACCTACAACAAAGACAACAACTACACCTGCTTATGTGTATAGACTGCGGTATCTACTACCGAGCCACTAGGCCGACACCAGGCGCCTAGCACTTAAGGGTCCTACGATACCCTTAACTAGGGAACATGTTACCCCTACCAACACACGTTCACTGTTACACACTCTTTTCCTGCTCAGAAAAATAAACGTTTTCCCAGATTATGGCAACACTGACTAAGGTATTTACAACAATGCTATCACTCTATCAATATCACAATGCAATCTCAACGGCTTTGTTTAAAACACGTGGCAGCAATACAGGAAATACGTATACACTATTGTGCGACTAGTCACATATACAATAATATTATTACACAAAACGTATTGTTACCCTTACGCTATTGTGCGACTTCCCCTTTTATCATGAAATTCTATCAACAAAGGAAAACAAACTTTTTTCCTCCCTTGTCTCTGGATTATAATCAGCGCTCCTTGAACTCACACAATATATGGATAGCGGTCTGTCAGCAACGAAGTGGTAGCAGGTTTTCGAAGGCAAATCGTTCTTTCCTGCTTATGGCACCTTTCCACCCTTTTGGTGAGAGATCGCTAACCGTGTGTCTATCGTATAAGTAGTAGCGTGATCTCACTCGACGAAGCTCCCAATTATGGATTCCTACCTATCTATACACTCTAAAATTGTTGCTGTTTAACGTTATGAGTCGCACAATAAATAATTGCTTTCAGACTTTGATTGTGGTTCCAAAGCACAAAAAGTTATTATTCACCATAAAAACAGATAGTTACACGC
This sequence comes from Taudactylus pleione, assembly GCA_031769625.1. Taxonomy (NCBI): domain Eukaryota; kingdom Metazoa; phylum Chordata; class Amphibia; order Anura; family Myobatrachidae; genus Taudactylus; species Taudactylus pleione. Next base: position 1,861,219 of record JAUIMM010000641.1, read on the forward strand.
TGTGATCTAAATACAGTTAGCGCAAACAAATTATACAGACACAAGGTACAGTCGTTACATACGCACGCGCTCTGGACCCAGATCCCGGCATCAAAGATGAAACCTCCGTCAACAGCAAAGCAAGAAGACTGGCATCTAGTTTCAGAGAGCCCACATATATACTCTTACAGAGATAGGCAATACAATAGAACAGTGTGGCATGATTCCATTGGTTCTTCCTCCTGGTTCTTCTGTTACAGTACAGTTCATAGGTCAGTTCGTATGGTCACAATCCAGCCTCCAACAGCTCTTTGTGTCCATTTTCCCACTGCATAATAAATCTAGGCTGGCTGCATTAAAGGATACATTTCAATGCCTAACTCTCTATGATCCATAACACATGTTGCGATTTCTTCCCCGATGGAACCGGAAATCTGCAAAGACTCAGTAGTTTAGACACCAAACACCAGACACCAAAAACGTTCTGCTTATCATGCACTAAACCTTAGATATCAAATAACATGTATTTCACAACATTACTGATGATGAATAAAACCTTAAATATTAACCTTAATGCTAAGGAACCTTTTTATGTAAGTGTGCAGTGTGTAAGTATTGGGGTATAGAGAAAAGACGCTAGTTAGCGTTGTGTGACTACGTGTTTTGTGGAGTACACTGTGGTACGTGTTTTACAGGGTTGTTCATATTATATGTTTTAGCAACTGTCTGTATTTATAAAATGAGGACTTTTAACATCTTTCTATTGCGTGGGAATCGCACAACGCTAACTAATAGCATCGCCATATTTACTTATGTGTGAGATTCGCTAAAATGGCGCTGGGCGGCCAGTCGCAAAATGGCGTCTTGTTACCATTCGCAAAATGTGGTCATGCACATTTACATTTAAACAGATTCTGTCTCAGCCAGCTATCCAGCTTCGACATATCTTGGGGCTCAACCCCATACCGGATCTCAGTCACAATATCGAGGCTCAACCTCATACCGGATCTCAGTCACATCTCGGGGCTCAACCCCGCACCTGCCCATTGTGTACTATGAACTTTGTGCTGTTTGGACTTTAGTTTTTCATGGGGCTCATCCCCGCACCTGCCTGTCATGATATTATGAACTTGAACTTTATGTTTGAATATTTTGAACTTTGCAACACAGTTTTTGTCCTTGAATAAATCCTGTTGACCTTTAGTATTTCGTGCCATTTCATGAGTCATTCCTTAAACCACCTCAGTTTGTACTGCCTGTTAAGCCTGTCTCTCCTTAGGAGTCCCAAGTGTCTGTAGCCGTGACAGTTTGCACAGACCACAAAATGAACTCTGATCTGGGACAGGCTTCTGGGGTACAGGTGCTCCAGGGTTTGACCATTCATCTCGAAGTACATGAAAATACCCAAGCTTAAGCTTTGCAATGTCTACAGGATCTGTTTACTCGTTTGGATAAGCTCCAAATTCCTTCTACGAATGCATCTGTAATTACCCCTTTGACTTCCGCCTCCCATTTACGATTTCAAACTCCAACTCATTTCGATGGTAATCCTAAAACCTGCAGAGGATTTCTCAATTAATGTGAGATCCATTTTGAGTTATTGCCGCAAAACTTTTCTACGCCTCGTACTAAAGTGGCTTATATTATTTCATTGTTGTCTGGTACCGCTCTTGAATGGGCCTCCCCATTATGGGAGAGAAATGATGCTTTAATGTCTGATTACCAAGCCTTTGTTCGTACTTTTAAAAGGATATTTGACGAACCTGGAAGATCGGTGGCCGCGTCTGTGGACATTTTGCGGGTTAAACAAGGAACATCACCGGTTGGTTAGTATGTAGTTCGTTTTCAAACTATAGCTGCAGAACTTAAATGGAACAATGAGGTGTTAAGAGCAGCATATTGGAATAGTCTTTCTGAGAGACTTAAAGATGAGTTGGTGACTCGGGACCTTCCTGAGAATCTAGATGAGTTAATTTCTTTAACTATTAAAACTGACTTGCGGATGCTGGAACGAGGGGTTCAGAGGATTCGTATTAATCACTGTAAAATTTTTCTCCCACACACTCGCCCCTTTCATGGTATAACTGATGAACCTATGCAAGTTAATAAGTCTAGGTTATCCGAGGTGGAGAAACAACGTAGGAGACGTTCCAATTTGTGTTGCACTATGCGTCTCCTGAACACTTTCTGGTTAAATGTCCAGTAAGGCTGGGAAACGGACGTCCTTAGTTGATGGAGGGGAAGTCAAACTAGGGGTTCTCTCTAAAATTTCCCCCAAAAAAGATTGTTTAATTTCTGCTCTTATTTGTGATTTTGGTTCTCCGTGTCAAGTGTTTTCTGCTTTAATAGATACAGGAGCGGCTGGCAACTTTATTTTGTCTTCATTAGTTCAACAGTTGGGAATCCCTGTCACCTAATTGCCTCGTTCTCTCTCTCTCTCTGCAGTGAATGGGACTAAAATTACTAATGGAAGTGTTATGCATGAAACAAAGTCATTAAAGTTGAGGGTTGGAGCTCTTCATGAAGAAAGTCTAGAGTTTTTGGTGCTTTCTGCTTCTGCGTATGATGTAGTTCTTGGTTTACCGTGGTTAAGTCTCCATAACCCTCATATTGATTGGTCTTGTTCTCAAATTCTTTCCTGGGGTCCTAATTGTAAACTAAATTGTTTGATTCCTGTTGTCCGGTTAGCTGAAGTTAAAATTGATGTTCCACCTTCTCTTCCACAGCCCTATCACGAATTTGCTGATGTCTTTTCTGAACAGGCTGCAGATGTACTCCCGCCACATCGTCCCTGGGATTGTCCCATTGAACTTGTCCTGGGTAAAACACCACCCAGTGGTCGAGTATATCCTCTATCTGTCCCTGAGATTCAAGCCATGTCGGAGTATGTACAAGAGAATCTGCTTAAGGGGTTTATCGGGCCCTCTTCGTCTCCTGCTGGAGCAGGATTCTTCTTTGTAATCGACTTTCGAGGTCTGAATGAGATCATGGTAAAAACAAATATCCTTTACCTCTTATCACTGAGCTTTTTGATAGGGTCAAGGGATCATGACTTTTTACCAAGCTTGACTTAAGGGGAGCTTATAAATTGATCAGGATTAAAGAAGGTGATGAGTGGAAAACTGTGTTTAATACGTGAGATGGTCATTATGAGAACCTTCTTATGCTCTTTGGCTTATGTAATGCACCTGCAGTGTTCCAGGAGTTTGTGAATGAGATTTTTCGGGATATACTTTACCAATATGTTATTGTCTATTTTGATGACATTTTATTTTTTTCCAGGAGTCTTTCTGATTGTCATATTCATGTTAAAGAAGTGCTAAGCCATCTCCGGGCCAATAAACTAAGTCTGTTTTTGAGATTACGGTCATACCCTTTTTGGGGTATATTATCTCTAGCACCAAATTTCATATGGATCCTGAGAAGCTTAAAGCCATACAAGATTGGGTCTTGCCCACTTCCTTGAAGTCTATTCAGAGAGTTTGAGGCTTTGCTAATTATTCTAGGAAGTTTATTAGGACATTTTCAACGATTGTAGCCCCAATTACTGCCATGACAAAAAAAGGGGTTAATCCTACATTCTGGTCCTCAGAGGCACTTGTTGCCTTTCAAACTCTCAAAGATGCATTCTCTGCAGCTCCTATTCTGGTTCAACCAGATGTTGAGAAACCATTTATCTTGGAAGTGGATGCGTCTGTTTATGGAGTAGGAGCTATTTTGTCCCAAGTTGCTGCAGATGGAAAAACAGTATCCTGTGGATTTTTGGGGGGAAAATGTTCTAGTGCTGAGAGCAATTATTCCATCGGGGATCAGGAATTATTATCCATCAAATTGGCTTTAGAGGAATGGAGATATTTGCTGGAAGGTGCAAAACATCCACTTACCATTTTTACGGATCATAAAAATGTGTTATATTTAAAAACAGATCATGGTTTAAACCCATGACAAGCTCATTCGGCACTTTTTTTCTCCTGTTTTGATTTTGTTCTCAGGTTCCATCCTGCGTCGCTGAATAAGAAGGCTGATGCTCTTTCTTACTCAATGTTGGAGAAATGGAATAGACTGAAGATCAAAGCTATCCTATAATAAATCCTCTGGCCTTTTCTTCAATTTTCATTTCTCCGGATCCACCTTCCGGCAGGACAACACCTGAGTTACGAGGTATACTTCTTTCTTGGGCTTATAATTCGCGTTTCTCAGGACATCCAGGGGTATGTACACTTTTCTCCAATGTTCATACTGGTGGCCTTCTATGAAAAATGATGTTCGAGAGTTGATACATTCTTGTTCCAAGTGTGTGCAACATTTGTCTCCCCGTCAGTCTCCAGTTTGTCCTCTCCATCCATTACCCAGTCCTACTCAACCATGGACCCATCTTTCCATGGATTTTATTATAGACTTTCCCGAATCCAGGGGATGTACGGTTATCTGGGTAGTGGTGGATCGGTTTACCAACATGGCCCATTTTTGTCCTTTGGCATGAATTCCATCAGCCACTATGCCGGCACAAATCTTTGTCAAAGAGATATTCCGTCTTCACGGACTTCCCTCTGAAATAGTTTCTGACCGGGGTGTTTAGTTTGTCACTTTTTTGGAGGGCTCTGTGTTCATCTTTCAAATTAAACTACAATTTTCTTCCGCATATCATCCTCAGTCAAACGGACAACCCGAAAGGGTGAACCAGGATTTGGAGACTTTCCTGAGGAAAGCGAATGAAGCGAATGAAGGGCTTCATCCACAAGTCCCACATGCCGAGCAGAATCGCTCCGTCTTAGCTCCTCCTTCACTTTCTCCAGCTGCTTCTGCAAAAGCCTGATGAGGGGAATGACCTGACTCAAGCTGGCAGTGTCTGAACTGACTTCACGTGTGGCAAGTTCGAAGGGCTGGAGAACCTTGCACAACACGGAAATCATTCTCCTCTGCACTTGAGGCAGGTGCATACCCCCTCCTTTGCCTATGTCATAGGTGGATGTATAGGCTTGAATGGCCTTTTGCTGCTCCTCCATCCTCTGAAGCATATAGAGGGTTGAGTTCCACCGCGTCACAACCTCTTGCTTCAGGTGATGGCGGGGCAGGTTCAAGAGTGTTTGCTGGCGCTCCAGTCTTCGGCACACAGTCGCTGAATGGCGAAAGTGGGCAGAAATTTTTTGGCCCACCCAAAGCGTCTCCTGCACGCCCCTGTCGCTTTTCAGAAAATTCTGCACCACCAAGTTTATTGTGTGAGCAAAACATGGGACGTGCTGGAATTTGCCCAGATGTAATGCCCGCACAATATTGGTGGCGTTGTCAGATATCACAAATCCCCAGGAGAGTCTAAGTGGGATAAGCCACTGGGCGATGATTTCCCTCAGTTTCTCTAAGAGGTTGTCGGTGGTGTGCCTCTTACTGAAACCGGTGATACCCAGCGTAGCCTGCCTTGGAACGAGCTGGCGTTTCTGAGATGCTGCTACTGGTGACGCTGCTGTTGCTGCGTAAGGTGATACATCTACCCAGTGGGCTGTCACAGTCATATAGTCCTTAGTCTGCCCTGTTCCACTTGTCCACATGTCCGTGGTTAAGCGGACATTGGGTACAACCGCATTTTTCAGGACACTGAGGACACTTTTTCTGACGTTCTGTACAGTCTCGGTATCGCCTGCCTAGTGAAGTGGAATCTAGACGGGATTTGGAACCGGGGACACACTACCTCCATCAATTGTCTAAATCCCACTGCACTAATGGCAGATACCGGATGCACGTCTAACACCAACATAGCAGTCAAGGCCTCAGTTATACGTATTGCTTCAGGATGACTGCTGTCGTACTTCATCCTCCTCGCTAAGGACTGTTGGAGGGTCAATTGTTTAGTAAAAGTAGTGGTGTTCCTACTTCCTCTCTGGGATGATGAACGACTCCCAGCAGCAGCAACAGCAGCAGCGGCAGCAGTAGGCGTAGCAATGCAGGATCCTCCGGAGGAATCCTGGATAGGAGAGTCAGTCATGCCAGAGACATGGCCTGCAGGACTACTTTCGATCCTGACTAAGGAGGAAATTGACGAGGAGGGAGTTGACGGTGTGGTTTGCAGGCGCTTGGATACAACAGGACAACGGGATTTAGGTGTCCCTGGACTGCTTATGGTCTTAGCCAAAGTTTCTGAACTTGACAGTAACTTATTATGAACGCGCTGCATGTGCCGTATAAGGGAGGATGTTCCTAGGTGGTTAACGTCCCTACCCCTACTTATTTCACCTTTACATATGGTACATATGGCAAGACAGTTGTTGTCCGGATTTGGATAGAAATATTGCCAGACCAAAGAGGTGGAATGACCGTGATGGGCTTTTTCATCCCACGGACAACAACTGTCTCCCCCGGAGCGTGATTTAAACAAACCACATCACCATCAGAATCCTCCTCGCCAACTTCCTCCTCAGCGCCAGCTACACCAGTATCCTCATCCTGTTGTACTTCAGCAGTGACATCTTCAATTTGCATATCAGCAAGTGGACTGTGAGTGCTCCTTTCAGCACTTGCAGGGGGTGTGCAAATGGTGGAAAGAGCCACCTCTTCCCGTCCAGTGCTGGGAAGGTCAGGCATCGCAACCGCCACCACACTTGGACTCTCCTTGGGGATTTGTGATATCTTCTTAGAACGCACAGTTCTTTGCTGTGATTTTGCCAGCTTAACTCGTTTGATTTTTTTAGCGGGAGGAGGGCTTCCATCGTCATGTGAAGCTGAACCACTAGTCATGAACATAGGGAAAGACCTTAGACGTTCCTTGCCACTCCGTGTCATAAATGGCATATTGGCAAGTTTATGTTTCTCTTCAGATGATTTAAATGTTTTTTTTAAGGTCATTTTCCTGAACTTTGTCATTTGGGATTGTATGTGCCCTCTACTATGACATTGGGCATCGGCCTTGGCAGACGACGTTGATGGCATGTTATCGTCTATGTCATGACTAGTGGCAGCAGCTTTAGCACTAGGAGGAAGTGGTTCTTGATCTTTCCCTATTTTATTTTTATCGGAGAAAGTTTGGTCCTCCATTTATGTTATATTGATTTGATATATATGTGCGGCTAAGGCGCACACAAACACAGAAAATATTTTTTTATTTTTGCTGGAGAGTAGTGCACTTTGTGGGTTACACCACCCTTTAAGAAATGAGCCAGCCGGCTCTTTACTTATGGGACACAGACGCACGCTTGGCGCTGCTCCTTTGTTGATGCACGTTCAGCCACAGTGCACACAATTCACAAACACAGAAAATATTTTTTTATTTTGTTTGGAGTGTACTTTGGGGGTTACAGCACCCTTTAACGGACAAGCCAACTGGCCCTTTACTAATGGGACACAGGCGCACGCTTGGCGCTGCTCCTTTGTTGATGCACGTGCAGCCACAGTGCACACAATTCACAAACACAGAAAATATTTTTTTATTTTGTTTGGAGTGTACTTTGGGGGTTACAGCACCCTTTAAAGGACAAGCCAGCTGGCCCTTTACTAATGGGACACAGGCGCACGCTTGGCGCTGCTCCTTTGTTGATGCACGTGCAGCCACAGTGCACACAATTCACAAACACAGAAAATATTTTTTTATTTTGTTTGGAGTGTACTTTGGGGGTTACAGCACCCTTTAATGGGCAAGCCAGCTGGTCCTTTACTAATGGGACACAGGCGCACGCTTGGCGCTGCTCCTTTGTTGATGCACATGCAGCCACAGTGCACACAATTCACAAACACAGAAAATATTTTTTTATTTTGTTTGGAGTGTACTTTGGGGGTTACAGCACCCTTTAACGGACAAGCCAGCCGGCCCTTTACTAATGGGACACAGGCGCACACTTGGCGCTGCTCCTTTGTTGATGCACGTGCATCCACAGTGCACATAATTCACAAACACAGAAAATATTTTTTAATTTTGTTTGGAGTGTACTTTGGGGGTTACAGCGCCCTTTAACGGACAAGCCAGCCGGCCGTTTACTTATGGGACACAGGCGCACGCTTGGCGCTGCTCCTTTGTTGATGCACATGCAGCCACAGTGCACACAATTCACAAACACAGAAAATATTTTTTTATTTTGTTTGGAGTGTACTTTGGGGGTTACAGCACCCTTTAACGGACAAGCCAGCCGGCCTTTTACTTATGGGACACAGGCATACGCTTGGCGCTGCTCCTTTGTTGATGCACGTGGAGCCACAGTGCACACAATTCACAAACACAGAAAATATTTTTTTATTTTGTTTGGAGTGTACTTTGGGGGTTACAGCACCCTTTAACGGACAAGCCAGCCGGCCTTTTACTTATGGGACACAGGCACACGCTTGGCGCTGCTCCTTTGTTGATGCACGTGGAGCCACAGTGTACACAATTCACAAACACAGAAAATATTTTTTTATTTTGTTTGGAGTGTACTTTGGGGGTTACAGCACCCTTTAACGGACAAGCCAGCTGGCCCTTTACTAATGGGATACAGGCGCACACTTGGCGCTGCTTCTTTGTTGATGCACGTGCATCCACAGTGCACACAATTCACAAACACAGAAAATATTTTTTTATTTTGTTTGGAGTGTACTTTGGGGGTTACAGCACCCTTTAACAGACAAGCCAGCCGGCCCTTTACTTATAGGACACAGGCGCACGCTTGGCGCTGCTCCTATGTTGATGCACGTGCAGCCACAGTGCACACAATTCACAAACACAGAAAATATTTTTTATTTTGTTTGGAGTGCACTTTGGGGGTTACAGCACCCTTTAACAGTCAAGCCAGCCGGCCCAATACTTATGGGACACAGGCGCACGCTTGGCACTACTTTATTGATGCACGTGCGGCTACTACGCACACAATTCACAAACACAGAAAAAAAATATTTTTTTTTTGCACTTGGGGTGAGCACCCCTGATGGACAGAGCACCCCCTGGACAACACTACAGCACCCCTTTAGGACTGGGACACTGCACAGGACTTTGGAGTGGACACAGCCCCTATGGACAATTGACTGCACAACACAGTCCAGCCAGCCCCTATGGACTTTGGAGGAGTGGACACAGCCCCTATGGACAACAGCAGCACAGCGCAGCACAGCACAACACTACACTGCACTACACTACACTACACTACACAGCCCGGCCAGCCCTAACTCCCACCCTCCCTCTTCACTGTCCACAGCCGAGTGAGAAAATGGCGCCGACGGGGTTACCTTATATAGGATCCAAAACCCGCGAGACCCGGAAGGCGGGATGATGACGTTTTGCCTCGATTTCAGATCCGAGTCAGGCGGGAAAAGTCGAGCCTGTCTCAGATCGGCCTCGGATCGGGGGGGTTCGGATTTCAGAAATCCGAACCCTCTCACCCCTAGTATAGATATACGTATTATACACGCACACTCAGAGTCAGGGGTGGATTGGGATGGACAACCAGCCCGGGAAATTTATAGTAGCAGTCCTAATGGGGATGGAGTCTGTTAAGGGGGAGACATGCGCAGATTAAAAACTATGCACAAGAAAAAATAAAACACATTGGCCCCCACAGGAAAAAACACACACTTTGTCCCCCCACAGAAAAAACATTGGTCCCTACAGAAAGCAATAAAACACATTAGCCCCCACAGGAACAAAATAAAACACATTGGCCCCAACAGAAAACAATAAAACACATTGACTCCCATAGGAAAATAAAACAAACACACTGACCCCCGAAAGGAAAAAAAAGCACATTAGCCGCCACAGGAAAAAATAAAACAATTGGCTGCCGCAAGAAAAAAATGCTCACACATTGGCCCCCACATAAAAAATAAACTCATTGGTCCCTACAGAAAACATTAAAACACATTGGCTCCCACAGGAAAAAAAAACCAACACATTGACCCCTGACAGGTATAAAACAAATACACGCATTGACACCACCAGGAAAAAAAAACCCACGTTCTCACTGCAGGAAAAAAATAAAAACAAATTGGCCACCACAAGAAAAAAAAATTGTCTGAGCAGTCACTGGGGCCGTGGGGTATGGTGGGTAGTGTATATCCAGGGCCTGGGGGCTACTGTATGTCTAGGGGGCCAGAGAGTAGGGTAAGAACTGGAGGCTGGGGGTAAAGAGGGTTACAGTATGTTCCAGACGCAGAGATAGTTAGGGTGGGTACTGTATTGTGAGGCCAGGGGGTAGTCTGGCTAGTCAATCAGGGGGCAGGATAGGAGTAGTAGTAGTGCAGATTAGGTGCTGGATGGGAGTAGTAGTAGGAAGTGGGAGTAGTAGTAATGTGGGCAGGCTTGGAGTAGTAGTATTGCGAAGCAGGGGGCAGGCTGGGAATAGTAGTAGTTTGGAGCAGGGGGGCAGGTTGGGAGCAGTAGTGTGGAGCAGGGGGCAGGGTGGGAGTAGTGGTGGGAATAAGCAGGCAGGGTGAGAGTGGAAGGGAATCGCTGGAAAGAAGTAACATGATAACATGATAGCAGCAGCCAGTTTGTACACTGTACACAGCCAGCTTTTCCCACCAGTGTCCCGTTCCTCCGGCGGCGGCTCCTACTCCGTCCCAGCTATACAGCAGCCTCAAGCACCTGCTTGCTTAGTCCAGCTCGCTTCCCGCAGACCCAGGGGATGGCCCGTCCCTGAACACCCCACAGAGACATGGGGCCTGACAGCGGACGGCAGAGGGAGGGGACACACACAGCACAAATCGCGAAAGCGCGGCAGCCAGCGTCGACCCGGCCACCTGGCAGTGTCAGCCAGCCTAGCAGAGGAGTTCATGAGACCGGCCCAGCGGGAACTTTCCCGCTTTCCTGGTGGCCCAATCCGCCCCTGCACACAGTAGGTGAAGATTGGCACTCTGAAGTTAATAAATGAAGATGTAAGGGTGCCTTCCCAAATTATAGAATATATATTATAATCCTCCAGGAGCTGTGACACTCCTGCAAATACACTTACTATGTTAGGGCTCTATTTATTACAATCCGCGTTGGTAATGCAGATTGTAGTGTGAAATTACCAAGTGAATTCGCATTGCGAATTCAGGCAATATCACAGGGATTTACTACAAATCCCTTGCAGGGACAGAGCTTGCGAGAAAGCTCTGTCCCTGCGAATCCCCTCCGCACACTAGTCACGGTATTTTCGCAAAAAATGCAGTGACAAGTGCCCCGCGCATGTGCCGACCGGCCGCCGCTGCTATCCCCCCACAGCGCTAAGCCCCGCCCCCATTGCCAAGTCCCGCCCCGTGATCGCAGACCCCCCCACGACCCCCCCCACCTCCCCGCCACCTCCCCCCTCTCCCTTAATTACACTTACCTGCATGATCCGGGCTCCGGTGATGTCCTCCGGTCAGCTGACATCCCATACTGCACTAGGACCCTGTCAGGTGACGACCGGGCCGCAGTGCAGCATGGGAGACCAGCTGACCGGAGGGAGGACATCACCGGAGCTCCGATCACCGGTCCCGGAAGTCAGTTAAGTTTGGGGGTTTTTGTACTTTTTTTTTTACAGGGAGTCAGCTTGTGGTCTGTTTAGACTACACAGCTGATCACTGGGGCCGACTCCGGGCTCTAGCGGGGCAGGAGTCCGGTAACCGGGGGAGACCCTGGATAACGCCACCTCCAGGTGGCATTATTATCACAGGGCTTTCCCTGGTATTTATTCACAATTTATTTTTAGTAACTTGCAGACAGATCACATTTCCCATTACAATTATGGGAAATGCGATTTGCTTACTAAAAATAAGTGATAATTAGGGGTTGGAGTAGAATTTTACGAATTCTTCTCCAATAGCCCTTTAGTAACTGTAGATGATACTAAAATAATGTGAAAAGGGTCAGTGCGGCCGAAAATCGTTGGTACGCAATATAGCGAGGGCCTGCTATTTTGAGTGACAGAATGAGGCGTATGTGGGTGGTAACAGGAGAAGGTGCTTGAAAACGGGGAGTGGAGATCCGAACGCAGGCGTGCTTAAAGGTCAAAACGGGCGTTTTAAGGGAGTGCATAATTAATACAGCAGCGTCATTGACCACGTCACTTGGTTTTTTTTAACTCAGAACTGCTCGCAAAATAGCGGTTGAAAACACCAACCACAAGAATAGCGAGCAGTTCATACGCTGTACGATGTACTCAATTAATCTAATAAATAGCGGACATGACGTATGGTGCGTGCGGCCAGGGGGCGTTTTTATCAAAAAAACGAGCGTATGTTTTGCTCGCTCGTTCAGACTTAGAGGTGGGAACAGACTGCAATTTGCGAACGGATCATTTGAATAGCCACCCCTTGTTTTTGAACGAACGACCACAAATAGCGAACAGCTCTGAATCAGGCCCATTGTTAATAAATAGAGCCCTATGTGATGTATTTGCATTAATACGAACACCAATTTGATAAGTTTATATACAGACACATACATTACACCCACCTTTGATTATGTGGACTACTGCCTGGCTGCTGCAGTGTTGATGGAGGGGGCGACGGAGGTGAGGGGGCCCAGGTGAATAGGCGGAGATTCAGGCATCCCACGGATCACAGCTTTGGGGCGGGGCTTAATGTGAATTGGAGTCGGAGCTTTGCATGAATTAGGGGCGGAGCTTATTGTGAATTTGGAATGCCCGGAGGTGGAGTTTCAAGAAGGCCTGGCTCTGTAGGCGGGGCTTCAGGCACTGTCTGCACTGCAGCTGGTCTCGTGTAGACAGAATGAGCTTCTGTGCAGAAGCTCATTCTGACCAGGCTCTCACCACAGTCACCTGACTGGCTGACTGCTGCACTGCCCGATCGGAGCTGAGCTCCGATCACGGCAGTGGGGGGGTGAGAACTGCTGAGCTGTGGAATTCCCCTAGGCATTCCAGGTGCCTAGGCATTTACTTAGAAAGCCTATGCCTAGAGCCGGCTCTGGTCCGGTCCCTGTACTTCGCACTGGCTCTTTGACGGATACTTTGCTTGTGGGGTTGTGGAAAAGAGTAGAACCCAGTGTCCGCAAGAAAAGAAGGATGGTTGCTCCTCTGACAGGACACACCATGTTCAGAGGGTATAAAGAAGACATACCTGGAAAGGTGGTTTGGAAGGCTGAATGGTCTTGGCTGTCGCAAAAGGAAAAGTGCGCTTCCCCAAGCTTGGAAAAGCAAAAGGGGGGGATCTGTGGTGAGAGGCATTGTCTCTCACCTGAATTACCCACATTCTGGTGGAATCAGCTCCCTCCAAGGGAGGCTGGAGTGAAACCTGTGCGTTCTGCAGCAGTGGATATGTGGAATTAAAGGTTTACACATTTATACAGACCCAGCTAAATAATCACGGGAGCACAGGAAGGGTTTAAAACTCTCACACACCTGATGCTCGTTGCCCTGATGCTGAGATGCTGAGTCATGGACCCCATCCATCTGCGATGGATTGCCGTGATCCCGCGATGCTGCAACCCGGCATCGCGGGAACACAGAAATCCAACATGTTGGATTTTCCCGATTTGACGATCGCGATCAAAAAATGATTGCGATTGTCAAATCGCCGACATTTAACATGGAAAATGTCTGCAATCCGGCGACGGATCGCAGAACATCGATGGTGGGAGGTCTGCGTTTCCACCCGGAAACGCCGGCACTTCCCATCGCATCGCCTGATCGCAAAATCCAGTCTGTGATATATGGCCACCTTAACAGCCAGGAAGAAGGGAGACCGTGTTGTAGTGCTGGGAGAGCATGCCCAAACTGTGGCTGCAAGCCACTGTTCTCTGATTAGCACAAGGAGTGCTGAGACTTTTATGCTTATTTGTTTATTTTATGTTATATGCCTGTATGTGTGCAGGCCTAAACTCACGTATGTTAAGGTGCAGTGGGGGTCATTCAGACCCACTCGCAAGCGGCAGTACGCTCGCAAGTAGGCCGATGGTTTACCATCGACCCACTTGCGAGCGTACTGCCGCTCGCGAGTGGGTCTGAATGACCCCCACTGCACCTTAGCATACGTGAGTTTAGGCCTGCACACATACAGGCATATAACATAAAATAAACAAATAAGCATAAAAGTCTCCCTCCATCGTGCGCATGCGCACGATGGAGGGAGCTCCGTCGTGCGCATGCGCGAGACCCGGCGAGCGAAGGACTTTCCATCGCTCCGGGTCTCGCACCAAAGGGGGCGTGCTGTCGATGTTGATTGACAGCACGCCCCCTTTGGTGGGCGTGCCGGGGGCGTGCCTGCCAGACGGAGTCGTTCCCATGGGAACGCCTACCGTCTGAAGCCGGCCCCACTAACATCACTAGTGATGTCAGTGGGAGTGATTTTGGCTCTGATAGAGCCAAAATCACTCCTGGCCTTGCGGCAGGGAAACCCGACCGCAGGGTTTCCCTCGCAATTCCGATGGTCGCGATGGTCAAGACCATCGCGACCATCTTTTTGCACGCTCGTATATGCTGTGGGTGGTGACCCACAGCTATACGAGCGTCCAGGAGGACGCTCCATATTAATGGAGGAGGGCCCTGATTCAGAGCGAGCGCTCTGGTCAGAGCGTCCGGCTCAGAATCAGGGCCAGTGTTTGCTGCTATTAAAAAGCCACTGCTTTACCAAAAATACCTGCCTGTCTAGAATCCTCATTTCAAGTAACAATTTTACAATACATATATATATATATATATATATATATATGATGTGGGTGTGTACGTGTGTGTGTGTGTGTGTGTATATATATATATATATATATATAAATATAATATTGTTACTATTATGTTTTACTGTCTCTTATTTATTTATAAGAGGTTTCTCAGGGGGGAGGCATACATGCCTACTCTCCCAGAAGTCGCGGGAGGCTCCCGAATCCCTGGTAGAGTAGGCACTTCTCCCACATTCCTGTCCACTTCCTAGTGAAGTGGGCAGAATGGGGAGAATTTTCACGGTGATCGGGAGGGTCTCCGAGTAGGAGGTGGAGCTTAATCATCATTTGGCCACGCCCCCTATTTAAATATGCACTAATCGCAGCAATTTACAGCAAGGGGGCAGGGCTTAGACCTGCCCCCCAATCGGCGCCCACCTGCTTCAAAATACATGCGCTGAAATCCCGACAGCAGTGGGGATCCCGGCTTCAGAATCCCGACCGCCAGCATTCCGAAAGTAAGTATCGGGTTAGGGAGGGGGTTATATTTAGAGTTAGGGGTTAAGATTAGGCACTAGGGGGAGGGTTAGGGTTACACTAGGGGGGAAGGTTAGGTTTAGGGTGCGGGGAGGGGGAGGTTAGGTTAGGCACTCGGGAGGGAGGAGTAAAGGTTAATGGTAATGGTGTCGGGATTCTGGCTGTCGGGATGCCACTGTCTGTATTCTGAACGCCGGGATCCCATACCCAACCCCCTCAGGGGTTCTGTAGCACTGTACAAGGGGACATAAAACTGACAACATGAAACATAAGTACTGACAGTACAACAGTATATAAATTCACATAAATAAAAAAATAAGAGTGTACAGTTACAGTAGCAAAATATTGAGAAGATAAAAAGTAGAGCTTACAGTCTACAATATAGGGGATGACTCAGACGCTATTGCAGCTGCTAACATGGTAGCAGCTGCGATAGCACTATTATGGTAATGTATGGTAATGCTGCAAGAGGCACCATGCCTCCTGCTTGTATTACTGATCCAAGCCATGGACGCAGCATCGGATCATCTGTGTGTTCCTCGGCTGGCTGAGTGACCATGGGGTCACTTTACCCGACCGCCACAGATACACAAAAGAGGCCAGGTAATCTCATCAGCTAATGGAGATCCTGGCCTCTTCACTCCCCCCAACGGCACCAACATGCCTCCATTTTTTGTAAAATTGTGGCTGTAGCCACCCCTTCCCTGCCCAGAACAGCAGCAGACTGTCATTCACTGACAGTCTGCTGCCGGACTGTGTGCAGGATCGCAGACCTGTACACCACATGCGCAGTACGGGTCATGCGCCAGCGCAGAGGAGTCACAATCGGAGATGTGGGCTAATCATAGGGTTAGCGCACATCTCTGAATCAGCCCCATAGTTTATATGGGTTGACACAATAAGGAGAAAAGGGCAGAGACTGCAGAGTTGTGTTGAGGGGTGGTAAGATACAATGAAATAATGGGTTTTAAAGGTAACCCTTGAAGGCTAGGCAGCTCTGTGATAGTCTAATGGAGTGAGGAGCAAGTTAGGGCATGCCCGAGGGTAGATGCAGCATGGGAGAAATCCTGTATTCGAGAGTGGTAAGTGGTGAATAGGGAACAATTGAAGGACTTGGTAATAAAGAAAACACATTCTTCAATAGAAATAATCTAACAGTTATTTATTTGTTTATTACCAGTTATTTATATAGCGCACACCATACATGCCTACCCTCCCGGTTTTCGCGGGAGGCTCACGATTTTTCATGTAACCATCCGCCCCCCCGCAAGGCTAGGCATTTCTACCGCATTCTGCCCACTTCCTAGTGAAGTGGGCAGAATGGGGAAAATTTCTGCGGCTATCAAGGGTCCCCGTGTAGGGGGCGGGACTGAATGACGTGATTCTCCATGAGAATGTGACAATGTGACCCATCAGGCCCCGCCCCTGTCACAGCCCACCTGCTTGTCTTACCCAGGCTTCTCCCGGGGAGGAAAAGCAGAACTTAGGCAAGTATGGCGCACAAAAAATCCGAAGCACTTTGCATTGAATATTTGACCATTCACATCAGCTCCTGCTCTAGTGTAGTTTACAATCTTTGGGGGCGATTCACACCCAGACGATAAGCAAGTCACTTTCGCTGCCATCAGGGGCAGGGTATGCAAATTCCGCGATCGCACTGCAAGGCTTAAGGACACCCTCTATGTCTTAGAGAACCACGGCAGAGCGAACGCACACCGGGCTAAAGACGCCCACTTTCTTTCACACGTCATCTCCAGGAAGTGTATGATTAATCAGAACCATTGAGAGCCATCGGAGCTGCTCGCAGCCCTTGAGGTCGACCCTACCCCGCCGCAAGCACTGTGATCACTGCAGGCTGAAATACAACCAGGTGACGTGTACAATGACGCCTCCATGCTAATTATGCACTCCCATAAAATGCCGTTTTGACGCCCAGACACGCCTGCGTTCACATGCACCTTTTCCTGTTACCACCCACAAGCGGCACTATCTTTCACTCAAAGTAGCGTCCAGTCTGTGTACTACGAGTGCACAATTCCCGAGCGCAGTGAGTTTCTCGCGCATAATCATATTGACGTATATGCATGCGCACACGGGCGATTATCACCCATAGCATGCATTTGCGGCTTAGCGTCCGGGTCTTAATCAGGCCCTATATTCCCTATTATATGTACACACACAAGGGGATGTGGTCAGTATCCCGGCACATGGGATGCCGGCGCTTAGAATACCGGTGCCGGAATCCCGACACCTGTCAGAATCCTGGCACCGGCCCGACCGCTGGCATCCCGAAGGTAAGTAGCAGGGTTAGGGGGAGTGTTAGGGTTAGACACAAGGGGGGTGGTTAGGGTTACTCACGAAGGGAGTAGGGTTAGGTTTAGGGTGTGGGGACAGGGAGATTAGGTTGAGATACTGGGGGGAAGGCTCGATTTAGGCACTGAGGAGGGATGGGTAGGAAGAGGGGGAGGGTTAAAATACCGACTGACAGGTGTCGGTATCCTAATCCGTCATGTGCCGGCATCCGCATTCTGACTGCCGGGATCCCGAGCGCCACTATACCATACCCAACTCCACACAAGGGTTTATTTTTTTTGTCAGGAGCCATTTAACCTACTAGTATATTTTCAGATTTTACTTCATCTTCACGGATTATTGATATATACATATTTTCAGGAGCGCCAGAACGCTTTTAGGTGGGGGGCCAAGATATAAATTTATTTTGGTGCCCCAATATATTTACATCTATATCTAACACACACATTATCCCCCACAGGAAAAATATAAAGCACATTTTACCCCTCAGGAAAATAAAATAAAACACATAGGAGCTCATTCAGACCCGCACGCAAGATGCGATCGCTCGCTGGCAAAAAGGGGCTGGATATTTAAATGAAGCGCTCGTACTGCGTCACGTAAGGACGCCCACTATGGTTTAGCGAGCTACGGCAAAGAACGCTCGCAAATGTCTGAAGACGCCCCCTTGCCACTCTCAACACACGTCATCTCTGGGAAATGAAGGATTAATCAAGACCATTGTGAGCCATCGGAGCTGCTTGCAGCCCTTGGGGTTGCCTTAGCCTGCCGCAAGCACAGGGATCAGCGCTGGCTGAAATACATGCAGGTGACGTGTACAATGACGCTGCTTTGCTAATTATGCACGCCCTTTAAATGCCGTTTTGGCGGCCAGACACACCTGCGTTCGCACATCCACACCCCCGTTTACAAGCACCTTCCCCTGTTACCACCCACAAACGGCACTATCTGTCACTCAAAGCAGCGACCTGATGGTGGCTTATGAGCTACCAAAATCAGATCGCAACGAATGGCTTGCGCACGCGCACTGCGAATTATACACAGATGGGAGAAAATCGCTCAGAGCGAGCGATCGCGCCTTAGCGAGCGGGTCTGAATCAGGCCCATTGTCCCCCACAGGATATTATTAAAATACACATTAATTATTGCTCCAGCCCCACACAGAAGGGCAGGCTGTGACAGGTAGGGAGGGGGCAGTACATCACGCATAGAAATGTATCATTAATAAATGTAACATCTTGGAACTGCCAGCACCTCAGAACATTGATATGAATTTATTACTAGTAAAATGAATGGCTTCTGATCTCCATAAGGCCATGCATGCAATATTTCAGAAATGGTGGCAATGGAAAAAAGTTTCTGGCGCAGATGGACGCTTTTCGGAGATTGATAAATATAACCCACAAAGCAGTTCCCATTGTGACCTTTGGCTTTATTTAGCTCTCTATTTCCTGCGATATGATCTTCATAAACAGCTGCGATACCTAAATCACTTCCTTTTCCACATGATTATTAGGTACAGTAATAGAAATTGATAGCTAGACCCAACAGTGATATTGCTGCACTTGACCTTTGTCCAGGGACGGTGCCACCATTAGGCAGCTGCCTAGAGGCGCTGGCCACTGGAGGGCTCCGCCCACTGCCCTGTATAGTTAGTGACACAGACAGTGTACGCCCGGCCCCTGTGGAAATTCAGAGCTGCAGCCGTTGCACTTGAAAAGCCATTCGCGGCCACCGCTGTGTTGTCCAGGCACAGTCACAGACAGTGTGGCCACGGTATATGTAAAGCCGGCTATGTAAGGGACTGAGGGGTCTATTTACTAAGCCTTGGATGGAGATAAAGTTGACGGAGATAAGGTGCCAGCCAATGAGCTCCTAACTGTCATTTTCAAACACAGCCTATGACATGGAAGTTAGGAGCTGATTGGCTGGTACCTTATCTCCGTTCAGTTTATCTCCATCCAAAGCTTAGTAAATAGGCCCCTGAGACAGACAGTGTAACTGCAGCAGCGTCAGTGCTGCACGCACACAGTCTGTCTCCTCACTCCCTGGCTGAACTACATAGCCGCAGTGTCAGGCGGCGGGTTCAAGGCAGGCAAGCTGCCTGCCTGCTTTGTCACAAATTGGACGTTAGCGCTGCCGGTGACATAACATGTTACGTGCCGCCTGCCTGCAGCGTTTGCTAGCCAATCGCCCGCCCCATAGTTCTGCTGTGTACTTACTTTCCCTTTTGCTCCTCCTCTCTTCCTCTCCAAGACAAGTAGCAGGGAAAGGAATCAGGATGCTGCACAGGCAGAGAGTGGTCCGTCTGTAATGTAATCACCACTAATCATGACAATATTTATGTTATATATTGTATAATCAACAACCAATGTATGTATGTTGTGTATGTGTGTCTGCAAGTGTATTGGCGCTGTAGACAGTATATTATACTGTCTACAGCACCATTATACTTACTGACACACAACACAACAACATACATTGCTTGTGTTACATTATTATACAGTATATATAATGAACTGTAGTGTCCCCCTCCACATTTTCACTTGAGGGGCTAAACGAGTACTGGGGGGGCCCAGACAGAAGTTTTACCTAGGGTGCCTAGAAGCCTTGCACTGGCCCTGCCTTTGTCACAGTCTGTGTTGCAATTAAGGGGAGGGGGATTTTTCCCATCTTCTCACCTGCTCAGGGGCCTGCGCACATAAAAATGTGAATTTCTTCTGAGTTTGGAATTGATTTGCAGATAAAATTTGCAGTGTAAGAACAGATCGCAGGATTCAACTTACACCTAATTGGAATGTCCAATTACGATTAAATCTCTCTATATATAAAATAAAGTTCCCATTTCTGGGGTTTGTGTGTTCGTTCTGGCTAATCTTGAAACACTGGATGGATTTTGATGGGGTTTTCACTATTCTATACAGTATTGGTATAGGTGTATGAACCATTCGTCTGTGACAAAAGGGAGCCAAGCAGTGACTATTTTAATTAAACAGTCACAGAAAAAAATCTAATCTTACACCAAGTTGAAGTATAGTTGCTGTCCATAGTGCTGAAACAGCAATGTGAGAGCCAATCAGAGCTAGCAATGTGCCCTGTTGCTTAGCAGTAGCCTAGAGAGGGGAGGGAGTCAGGGTCTGGAGCAGGATAATGTCTGAGGCAGACAGAGGGCCTGATTCAGATTTGGAAATAGAGTAAAAGCTAGTACCTGTGCATCTTGGTAAAACCATGCTTAAATGTGCAGATAAATTTAGATTTGGAAGCGGTGTGTCCAAACTGAAATCTTAATTCCAGTTTAAAAGCAACGCTGTCCAGCATTTGTGGGCTACAGTACATTGAAAAGTATGTATTTGCACTCCTCCTTTCTTTTGGGGTTGGGTATCGGATACCGGCAGTCGGGTTGCCAGCTGTCAAAAGACCAACAGCGGCATCCCGATGCTTGCTATCCCAACAGGGGTTAGGTAAGTATCCTAACCCTCTCCCCTTAACTCTGTAACCCTAACCCTGCTTTTCTGTCTCTTAACCCTAACCCTCCCTACCCTGCACCCTACCCTCCCGGTTAGTGCCTAAACCTAACCCTCCCTCCTTAGTGCCTAAACCTAACTCTCCCCCCTTAGTACTTAACCCTAACCCCCTCGTCCGCAGCCTAACCCTAACCTCCCCCCTCCTGCAGCCTAACCCTAACACCCCTATGGTGCCTAATCCTTCTTATGCCAATCTGGCTGCTCCCTCCCAGAAGAGGCAGCCAGAATGTCGGCAAGCATGGCCTAAACCTAACCTCCCTCTCCCCGTGCCCTAAACCTAACCCTCCCCTTAGTACCTAAACCTCCCCCTAGTACCTAACCCCGCTACTTACTTTCAAGATTTCGGCAGTCGGGATGCCGGTGTCGGCATTCCACAGAATCCCCTCCGTTGCATAGGCAAACGCAGGGGGGGTTTCCATCTGCCTGGAAACCCTCCTCCAAAGCCCACAATAGAAATAGTAATGTAATAGAATTTTACTAGTGCTGAATGTTCCTCTCAGTATCATAAATGAAATAATTAGCACCACCTGTGAATCTTTTAACATGTATCAGTCAGTAGGCGATCTGGAAAACATTCACTGTGAGGGATGTGCTGCTATATAGCCCAATATGTGCATATATGTCCAGGGCAGTGCTAGGTTCTTCTGCTGCTCCTCCAGACTCCCGGACTTGCTCTAATACTCTAGAATGGGGCCCACATCTAAAATAAAAACATTCAACTCAGGCAGGACAGCCTACTGGCGCATCTAATGGCTTACTGTGATCACTGGTCCTCTATATGCTGGAATTATGACACACAATACACTTTGTATGACGCATATTAAAGCTGGTTAAGTGCTAATTCTACCCTCTTCATGGACTGGCTACACTCACTCTAAAATCAAGCATTTGGAAACCCCCCTCTAGAAATCCTGCGTTTGCCACTGCGTCGGCATTCCGCCGCGTTCCCCTCCGTCAGCATTCCGCCGGAATCCCCTCCATCGGCATTCTGCCGGAATCCCCTCGGGTCGCTAGTGTTAAATAACTGTGAGTCACAACATTTGCACAGTTACAATAATATTAATAATAATAATAATAATAACAATAATAATAATAATAAAATTGACCCTGACTGTACATATTTTTGTACTTATTCTAAGGCAGGGGTGGCGCAACCCAAAAAGAGGGCATGGTGTGTGAAAAAGTGGGCCTCACAGCAAGGAGCGTGAGTACTGTCCTGCTGAATCACACAATGGGTCTCATTCAGACCCGGTCGCAAGCACCAATGCGCTCTCAACCGGGTCGATGGTTAGCCCTTTGCACACGCAGCGGCCGCACTGCGCGTGCCCAAGCCCTGGAGCGAGAGAGAAACTCTCTCGCTCCGGAGCTCTCTACAAAAGGGGCGGCTGTCGATGTTGATCGACAGCTCAACCCGTTTTGTAGGCGGGCCAGGGGGTGGTTTAAAAAATGGAGGGCGGCCGCACAGACATCATCAGTGATGTCAGTGGGGAGCTTCCTGCTCGATCAGAGCAGGAAGCTCCCTGGGGCTTGCGGTTGCCGAGACCCAACCTTAGGGTCTCGTCGCAAGCCCCGATGGTCGCAATGGTGTTCACCATCGCGACCATCAACCTGGTCGGACGCTAAGCTGGGGGTGGTAACCTACAGCTTAGCTAGCGACCAGGAGGCCGCACTAAAAAAAGGAAGCGGCCGCCCTCATTCAGAGAGAGTGATCGCTTCTTGCGACCGCCTCTAAATGAGGGCCAATGTCCCCCCACAGGAAAAAAAACAAAATAAAAACATTGTCCCTCACATAAAAAAATAAAGCATACATTAAATTGCCTCAGAAGACTGACTTGTCTGAGAGAGAGGAGCTTCCAGTCCCTCCTTGCCCACAGCCGTGAGTGACACCAGCAGTCCAGCAGCAGCCACAGTGCAGGCCAGCCAGTCTTGATTGGTCCAAGGTGCAGCACTGTGCCCCTTTTTGGGTTTGGCGCCTTCGACCCGGTCCTGCCTTTGTGCCCCCTCCCCCCTTAATCGGGCTCTGGCACCGGCGCAATGGAGGCTGTTACATATGACGGCCTCAACCAATAAAAATCACCCTGATTCTTATTGGCTATTGCTGTCACAGTGACAGCCGACAGATACAGCTTCAGTTCGGCGCAGCTGAGCTAGCTAATAAGAATCACCTTGATTCTTATTAGACGCTGCTAACTGCTGCTGGATGGGCCAACACGATCAACTGGTCGTGTGCCTGCGGTCGACCAGTGAATTGCGATCAATGCTTTGGCCACCTCTGTCCTAATAAGGGGTCAATCCAATTAGGTGTGAGTTGGTGCGAGTTGGCTTGTGCAAGCTGTTTTTACAGCAAACTTGCATTGTGAATTGCAATTGCAATCCAATTCCAAACTTGTTCAGTAGAAACTCATGTTTTTTTGCGCGCACTCCCCTGAGGGTAAGAATTGGAAGGAAAAATTGTTTTTCTCTTTCATCCACTAGGGGACACTGGAGGTGCTTACGCTGGGGTATAGAGGCGTGGATAGCTGGAGCTGGCACTTTAAAATTTAGAAGTGTGAAGCTCCTCCCCCTCTATGCTCCACCAGCCCTCAGTTTAGAAAATGTGCCTACGGAGCTGGTCACAACCTGCTGTGCTCCAGCAAGTCACTTATTTTATTTCTTTTATTTAACATTTATTTATTTAATTTTGTTTTATTATTTATAACATCTTTTACATTGTTTTTGAGGTACCCTTCGCCACCTCTCTAAAGGTGGGGTCCGGGTACCTGGCGACCTGTTAACCTCCTGGGTTAATATGGAAGGAGTGTGCAGTGCTTAAACTAAAAGCTACTGACAGCTCCTAAAACACCACACACACACAGCACAGACTGCCTCCAGGAAGAAGCTGTGAGGAGAGTGCTGTTAATACAGAGGAGCCGTCCTGTGGGGAGCGCAGTGAGTATGATCACATGCACTTTCCCCAACTCCTGCCCCACTACCAGCGCTGGTTTCAGAGAGCGCTAGAAGCGCTGCTCAATGATATGCTTCTCCCCTCTCCCCGCTGATGAGCGCGACTAGCGGCTCCTTCTCAGCGGGGCTAGCACAGGGGGGATGTGACAACAGCGTGGTGGCCATTTTACAGTCCCTCGGACTTGAGGAGAAAGGGGGCGGAGCCTAATAGCGCGGGCTCCCTGGTCTAATTAACGCGGCAGTGGCTGTTAGAGCAGCGTGGGGGCTGCGTTTAACCTGTTGTTTGCCTGCATCTCTCCACTACAGGTAGTGTGCAGGCATATGCTGAAGGCTGATTCTCCTGTCTACATCCCTGGCAAGGCTGTGAGTAACACTGGGGTGTCAGTGCAGGGAATCTTATCTGTGGGAGGGGGTACCTCTTCCTCTGTGTCCCAACCAGCCTTCTGTTTTATTTCAAATCTCTGCTGTGTCTATTGTGTCTGGGTGACTGTTGTTTATCCATGTCAAACAAAACAAAAGCGGCTCAAAAGATGTTTGTCTGTTCTAAATGTAACCACAAACTATCTAAGCCGCATGCCACTGGGTCCACGTTATGTGATGCTTGTATAACAATTGATCCACCGATGGCTGAGGCACGTAAGTCTCAACCTCCCTGGGTGGTGGGGCAAACTAAGTGTCTAGACACCTTGGTACAGATTATGGGCACAGCAACATCCGCACCCTCCACTTCCTACCAGAGACCGAAGCGTACTCTGACGACTGTTCTCCAGTCAGAGGAGTCGGAGGAAGAATTCCTTACTATGGAGGATACCGAAGAAGGGGAATTGGAGGTTGCGTTACAGGACGACACACCTCAGGAGTTAGAGTCCACCTCTCCCGGGGTGGAATCTTTAATTTTGGCGGTCAGAAAGACCCTGAATTTACCTGAGGATATAATTCCTCCATCACAGGAGATTGAATTATTTAACGAATAACCGAAGAGCTCTGCAGTTTTTCCGTTCGCGCAGCAGCTTCAGCAACAGCTCTCGGTAGCTTGGAAACAGCCGGATAAGATGTTCCAGATTCCATGCCGGTTTTCATCTAGTTACCCTTTTCCTTCATCCATGATGGAGAAGTGGGAAACCCCTCCTCCAGTAGATGCGACTGTCTCCCGTCTCTCAAAGAAAAAGCACTCCCAGTACCGGGAGCTACAGTTCTAAAAGATCCGTCGGATCGTAAGTTGGAGACAACGCTTAGATCTATTTATACAGCAGCGGGTGCTCAACTCAGGCCCACACTTGTTACCGCTTGGGTTAACAAGGCGGTGGTTTCCTGGGCCGATCAATTGATTACAGGATTGGACTCAGGTAATTCCAGAGCAGAGTTACGTCTACTAGCAGAACACATCCGTGAATCTGCAGTTTACATGGGAGAAGCTTCAAAGGATTTCAGTCAGATTAGTGCTCGCATATCTGCTTCGGCGATTTCGGCCCACAGAGCCCTCTGGCTACGCGCTTGGCAAGCTGACGCAGAATCCAAACGTGCCGTGGAAAGTCTACCATTCACTGGCGACATGCTGTTCGGCCCGGAATTAGACAGATGGATATCCCAAGCCACAGGGGGTAAGTCTTCCTTCCTCCCGTCAGCTGCACCGGCTCCCAGAACAATTTACTCTGGACCATCGTTTAATTCCTTTCGGGTGCCACATTCCTTTCGTGGTAGGACCAGAGGTGCGCCCTCGCAACCAAGAGGTGGCAGAGGTAGAGGTCGTCCACACACGGTTGCTCGTAGACTAGAGCCTAAACCAGCTGAGAAACAAGTGGCATGACGGTCTTCCATCTCATCTGGGACCATCTGCAGTGGGAGGCCGCCTGCAAAGATTTCAACAAGTTTGGAACCAGACTTCTACAGAACCATGGATCCGAAGACTAATTACCCTGGGGTACCGAATAGATTTCGAGACCTCCCCTCCACATCAGTTCTTCACTACAAGTCTGCCAATACAGGCAGAAAGAGCCAAGGTTCTACAGGAGGCTATCCCGTCTCTAGTAGTATCTTCTGTGATAGTTCCAGTTCCGAGGTATGGGGTTTTACTCAAACCTGTTTGTAGTACCCAAGCCAGATGGCTCGGTCAGGCCCATCTTAAACCTAAAGTCTTTGAACCGGTATCTGAAGATGTATCGTTTCAAGATGGAGTCTCTTAAGGTCAGTAATAGCGAGCTTGGAACCAGGGGAGTTCCTATTATCCCTGGATATCAAGGACGCATATCTCCATGTTCCCATTTGGGAAACACACCAGGCTTTTCTGCGTTTCACCATTCTGAAGGATCATTATCAATTTCGGGCATTGCCGTTTGGGTTATCCTCGGCTCCCCGCATCTTCACCAAACTCATGTCAGTCATGATCGCTCTCCTTCGGTCATCAGGAGTGAACATAGGGCCTGATTCAGAGCCGGGCGCAATTAGCGCTCACTCGTCCAGAAAGTAGGGGTGGCTATTCAAATGAACCGTTGGCTCTTTGCGGTCTGTTCACGCCTCTAGGTCTGAATGAGCGAACAAAACTTGCGGTCGTTTTTTGGATAAATACGCCCCCTGGCCGCTCGCATCCTACGTCATGTCCGCTATTTATTAGATTAATCGAGTACATCGACCAGCGTATGAACTACTCGCTATTCTTGGGGTTGGTTTTTGCTACCACAATCTTGCGAGCAGTTCTGGCTATAAAATAACCCAGTGGCGTGGTCAATGACGCTGCTGTTTTAATTATGCACACCCATAAAACGCCCGTTTTGACCTTTAAGCACGCCTGCGTTCGAATCTCCACTCCCCGTTTTCAAGCACCTTCCCCTGTTACCACCCACATACGCCTCTTTCTGTCACTCAAAATAGCAGGCACTCGGTATTTAGCGAACAAATGATTTTCGGCCACACTGACTGGTTCGCGCATGCGTATTACGATCCGTACGCATGCGCAGTTGGGCAAACCGCTCGGAACGAGCGTACTGCTGCTTACGAGCGGCTCTGAATCAGGCCCATAATACCTTATTTGGAAGATCTGTTACTCAAGGCTCCATCGGTGCCTCTTCTATCAGATCATGCCTTACTGACATATCACATTCTAATCCAACATGGTTTTATAATCAACTTCAAGAAGTCGAATCTCAATCCGTCCCAGAAACTTTTATTTCTGGGCATGATATTGGATACGAAATCTCAGAGGATTTTTCTTCCAACAGACAAGGCCAAGGATATCCGAGTGTTAGTTCAGCTGGTCCTCAAAACAAAGACTGTGTCAATGCTTCTTTGTCTGCTTCTCTTTGGGAAAATGGTAGCTGCTTTCGAGGCACTACAGTTCGGCCGGTTCCACTCCAGGGTGTTTCAGTTGGACCTGTTAGCACAGGGGTCAGGGTCTCATCTGTTCCTACATCGACAGATCCGTCTGAGCCCGGTTACCAGAGTAGCCCTTCTTTGGTGGACACAATCCAGAAATCTGTTAACGGGAAAACAGTTCGGAATGTGGGACTGGATCATCATAACCAAAGATGCCAGCCTTCGAGGATGGGGCGCAGTGGTCCTCGATTATCACTTTCAAGGTCGATGGTCCCCTCTAGAACAGAAGTGGCACATAAATGTGTTGGAACTCAGAGCGATTTACAATGCTCTGATAGAGGCAACAGAGTTGCTAAAGACTCGTCCGGTAAGAGTTCAGTCCGACAACGTGACGGCTGTCGCTTACATCAACCGCCAAGGAGGGACTCGGAGTCGCATGGCTATGCAAGAGGTAACACGGATCCTCCGATGGGCCGAGTATCAGTCAATAATCCTGTCAGCGGTATTCATTCCCGGTGTGGACACTTGGGAAGCAGATTACCTAAGTCGACAGGATGTCCATCCCGGGGAATGGAAGCTTCATCCAGACATGTTCAACGCGCTGATACGTCGATGGGGATGTCCTCAGGTGGATCTCATGGCATCACGATTGAATCGTCAGCTTCCAGTATACGTGTAAAGAACTCGAGATCCACAGGCGGAAGCAGTAGACGCTCTGACAAGTCCGTGGATCTACGACTTCGTTTACCTTTTCCCTCCGATTCCACTTCTTCATCGTCTTCTAAAAAGAATAAAACAGGAGTCAGCCTCGGTAATTCTCGTGGCCCCGAACTGGCCTCCGAGAAGTTGGTTCTCGGACCTTCGGTCCCTATTATCAGACGATCCGTGTCCCCTTCCTCTGCGTCCGGATCTTCTACAGCAGGGCCCTTTCATACACCCCAACTTAGCGCAACTACGTTTAATGGGGTGGCTCTTGAAACCGATATCCTAAGACGTAGAGGTATCCCAGACGCGGTTATTCCCACCAAGCTACGCGCCAGGAAGCCAGTCTCGGCTGCGCATTATCATCGCATCTGGCGTGCTTATATCTCATGGTGTTCCAGTCGGGATATTCCCTCTAGGACTTTTCGCTTATCCCGGTTTCTGCTTTTCCTTCAGACGGGTCTGGATTCTGGCCTTCGTCTGGGAACCTTAAAGGTGAAAGTTTCTGCCCTTTCCATTTTCTTTCAAAGGAAATTGGCCCTCATTCCTGAGGTGCAGACGTTTCTTCAAGGGGTCTTGCACGTGCAACCACCTTTTGTACATCCAATTGATCCCTGGGATCTTAATCTAGTTCTTCTGTTCCTTCAGTCGCCCATGTTTGAACCTTTGGAGGAGGTTGATCTTAAGTACCTATCTTGGAAGACGGTAATCCTCCTGGCTCTCGCTTCGGCTCGTAGGGTTTCGGAATTGGGGGCTCTTTCCTATAAACCTCCTTACCTAGTGTTTCATGCGGATAGAGCGGAACTCCGGATGATAGCCGCCTTCCTTCCTAAGGTCGTGTCGGCTTTCCATATCAATCAGCCTATTGTGGTACCAGCGTTGGTGGAGGACTCTGGTTCTTCTACCTTGGATGTGGTTAGGGCTCTCCACATCTATGTTGACAGGACTGCTTCCCTTCGTAAGTCGGAGTCGCTTTTTGTCCTCTATGATGCGGTTCGGAGGGGTTGGCCAGCATCTAAGCAGACTTTAGCACGTTGGATCTGGCTGACTATTCATCTAGCTTATGTTAGTGCTAACCGTCGGCCTCCTTCCTCAATTTTGGCTCATTCCACACGTTCTGTGGGTGCGTCATGGGCGGCCGGTAGAGGAGCATCTACGTCATAATTGTGTCGTGCGACCACTTGGTCTTCAGTTCACACGTTTGTCAAGTTTTACAAATTTGATACGTTTGCCTCTTCAGTGTCCCGATTTGGCCGCCTTGTTCTGCAGGCGCCACAGAGCACTCCCGCCCGTGGGGATAACTTTGGGACGTCCCCAGCGTAAGCACCTCCAGTGTCCCCTAGTGGATGAAAGAGAAAATGGGATTTTGGTACCTACCGGTAAATCCTTTTCTCTGATTCCACAGGTTACACTGGACGCCCACCTCTGCGCTTTATGCCTGCCTTGTTCGGTTTTGTTCTGTATGTTGTATGATTTAGTTATTGTGTGTTCTTCTCTCCTTTCACTCCGCTTGTTCTCCACCTCCTCTCGGTCTTCATTTTCTAAACTGAGGGCTGGTGGGGCATAGAGGGGGAGGAGCTTCACACTTCTAAATTTTAAAGTGCCAGCTCCAGCTATCCACGCCTCTATACCCCAGCGTAAGCACCTCCAGTGTCCCCTGTAGAATCAGAGAAAAGGATTTACCGGTAGGTACCAAAATCCCATTTTTTTTTTTAGGGAAACAATTTTGGACCCAGTGCAGAGCCACTTGTACACCCCTTAATAAAGACTA
The DNA here is from genome assembly GCA_031769625.1 of Taudactylus pleione. Lineage (NCBI taxonomy): Eukaryota > Metazoa > Chordata > Amphibia > Anura > Myobatrachidae > Taudactylus > Taudactylus pleione. The sequence continues at coordinate 1,890,824 of JAUIMM010000641.1, forward strand.
ATGAGGCATTTAAAAGTTTTCAGTTAGTTTAATTGGGCCAAAAATTACATGTCATTTTTCGGTGTTTAGAGATACAAAATGCCTCAAATTACCCCCAATTCAAATTTTTTTGTTAGTTCAGGTACCCCAAATATAATTAAAGTACTTTTTTAAATAAGAAATTTTTTTTTAAAGTTTTTTTTTTACATTTTTGCATTTTTCATTTAATTGGTTTGAGATTAAACAAAAAAAGTTTGCTTTTTATATTTTTTTCATATTTATTTATTTTTTTAAATGCACAAATCAGCAATTTGACACCATGGAAAAACCTCCAGTACTTTCCTTATGCCCACTAACAGCCTTCTGTATGATTATACTAAAGAAATTGTCACTTTTTGGGTGGGGATGGTTTCCTCACTTTTTCATGGCCTTCTCCCAAGTCACATGCTATAGAAAATTTGATCACCCTCCCTGCAAGTAGCGCGAGTTGGCATTACTAATTGGATTGAGCGTATCCTGGGAGCAAGCATTCGTGCAAAGTGTGCGAGTTTCAAGAAACAAACTCGAACTTGCAAACTCACACCTAATTGAATTAGCTCCTAATAGTCATCATGATTTTTGGGAACTACTATATAAATACTGTATGTATGTGTTAAGGGGTAGTTAAATGAGGATATTGGAGTCTAAAGAGATTAAAAGTAAAGGGGCTCTCTAAAAATGAATGATGATTGTTATACATGAGTACAGAGATGGAACTATCTGTGGTACAGCAGGTGCACTGCACCAGGGCCCCCGGTAACTAATAGGCTTGCTGGCGGCGCTGCCTAGACTAGAATTTGTTTTCCCTGGCCCGAGTCGCTTCACTATTTCTGCAGTGTTCGACTGATTACCAGTGCCAGAATCTACTGTGCATGCGCGAGTCTCCGGGAAAGTGGCGTCCACGTCCTTTTCCTGGGGACAGTAGAACTGTGCATGCGCAGGTAAGTCACGGTCACTCTCTGTCTCTCCCTGTCACCCTCTGCCTTCTCCTTTCACCCTGTCTCTCTGTGTCACCCTCTGTCTCTCTGTCACCCTTTGCTTCCCCGTCACTATTGCATTCCTCTATCACAGTCTGGGCTTGATTCAGACCCGGTCGCTATCTGCGTACGCTCGCTGGATCCGTATGCAAATTTGTCAAAGTGACGCCATGGGAAGCGATCGCTCGCCAAGGCATAAGCACGCCCACCATGTCTTAGCGAGCAGCCACTTTGTGTATGCGTACGCCCAATCGCACAGGCAGAGCCTCCCACCAGCACCACGTCATCTCCAGGAAGTGTATTAAAACATTGGTACATCAAGCACCATCGGATGTGAACGCAGTGCTTGAGGTAGCTTTACCCTACCGCAAGCATTGCGAGGAAATCAGTGTAAAAAAAAGGCAAGTGACGTGTACTATGGCGCTGCCTGTCAATTATGCACACCTCTAAAACGACGTTGAAACACTCAGGAAAGCCTGCGTTCGCATCTCCAACCCCCCATTATTAGTGTCCTGCCCCTGTTACCACCCACAAACGGCCTCTCCTGTCACTCATTACCCTGGCCTGCCTTTGCTGGGCGAGCGAGAGGGATGCGATCGCAGTGAGTAGTTTGCGCACGCGCAGAACGAAGCGTGCGCATGCACGTATGCAGAACATCAGGCCGCTTGCGAGCGCACGCATATAGCGAACGGGTCTGAATCAGGCCCTTTGCCTCACCGTCTGCCTTTCCCTGTCACCAACTGTCTCCCGGCACCAACAACCTACCCCTCTCATCCTGTGCTGCCCCCTGTCACCCTCTGCCTTGCGGTAACGTGGTGGACTACCGGCATATTATTACTATGTCAGGGGCAAAGAGGGGGCTGATGGCATATTTTTGCAGCTGGGCTCACTACTCGCTAGTTCCACCAATGCATCAGTATGTTCAGTTCCAGTATGCAAGAGGTAATAATTAGCACTGCTGTACAGTATTCTGCATATTATTTTATTTTTTTTCATTGAAGCAAAAGCATCATAGACAAATTTACAAGACATAGGGGCCTATGTCTACGCTTTGGGTGGCCCAAAAAATTTCTGGCCACTTTCGCCATTCAGTGACTGCGTGCCGAAGACTGAAGCGCCAGCAAACACTCTTGAACCTGCCCCGCCATCAACTGAAGCAAGAGGTTGTGACGCGGTGGAACTCAACCCTCTATATGCTTCGGAGGATGGAGGAGCAGCAAAAGGCCATTCAAGCCTATACATCCACCTATGACATAGGCAAAGGAGGGGGTATGCACCTGAGTCAAGCACAGTGGAGAACGATGTCCGTGTTGTGCATGGTTCTCCAGCCCTTCGAACTTGCCACACGTGAAGTCAGTTCAGACACTGCCAGCTTGAGTCAGGTCATTCCCCTCATCAGGCTTTTGCAGAAGCAGCTGGAGAAAGTGAAGGAGGAGCTAAGGCGGAGCGATTCCGCTCGGCATGTGGGACTTGTGGATGAAGCCCTTCATTCGCTTTGCCAGGATTCCAGGGTGGTCAATCTGTTGAAATCAGACAACTACATTTTGGCCACCATGCTCGATCCTAGGTTTAAAGCCTATGTGGTGTCTCTCTTTCCGGCCGACACAAGCCTGCAGAGGTGCAAAGACCTGCTGGTGAAAACACTGTCAGCTGAAGCGGAACGTGACACGTCAACAGCTCCTTCTTCATTTTCTCCCGCAACTGGGGCTGCCAGAAAAAAACTTAGGTATCCTAAGCAACTCGCTGGCGGTGATGCAGGGCAAGCAGGACCAAGTTTGGACATCTGGTCCAGACTGTAGGACCTGGCAACAATTTCTGACATGTCTACTGTCACGGCATATGATACTGTCACCATTGACAGAATGGTGGAGGATTACATCGGTGACAGCATCCAAGTAGGCATGTCAGACAGTCCGTACCTGTACTGGCAGGAAAAAGAGGCAATTTGGAGGCCCCTGTACAAACTGGCTCTATTTTACCTGAGTTGTCCCCCCTCCAGTGTGTACCCCGAAAGAGTGTTTAGTGCAGCCGGGAACCTTGTCAGCGAAAGGCGTAGGAGGTTGCTTTCACAAAATTTGGAGAAGATGATGTCCATAAAAATGAATTATCAACTCTTCCAGGGAGACCAGCCTCCAGAACGTACAGAGGGACCTGTGGTGGTGGATTCCAGTGGGGACGAATTAATACTCTGTGAGGATGAGGATGTACACAACATTGAAGAGGGTGAGGAATCTGTGGATGAGGAGGATGAGGATGACATCTTGCCTTCGTAGAGCCAGTTTGTGGAGGGACAGATTAATTGCCAGCTTGTTTTGTGGGGGCCCAAACGAACAAATAATTTCAGCCACAGTCGTGTGGCAGACCCTGGCGCTGAAATGATTGGTTTGTTAAAGTGTCCATGTCCTGTTTATACAACATAAGGGTGGGTGGGAGGGCCCAAGGACAATTCCACCTTGCACCTCTTTTTTTTCTTTGAATTATGTACTGTTTGGGGCCTAGGTTTTCAAACTGCCATCCTGTCTGCCACTGCAGTGTCACTCCTAGATGGGCCACGTGTTTGTGCTGCCCACTCGTGTCGCTTAGCAAAGTCATCCAGCTACCTTGGTGAAACCTTTTGGACATAAACACACTATTGTGAGGTGTGAGGTGTTCAGAATAGACTGGAAATGAGTGGAAATTAAGGTTATTGAGGTTAATAATAGCACAGGAGCAGAAAAACCCACAAATTCTGTGATATTAGCTGTTTTTATGCTTTTTTAAAAAAAAAAATACAGATCCAAAACACAAAACCCAGAACCCAAAACACGGAAGGGTGGTTTTGGCAAAACTAATCCAGATCCAAAACACGAAGAAAGATCCAGATCCAAAACCAAAAAAACGAAAAGTGGCCGGTGCACACCCCTAATAGTAATACATTTAAAGATTCATATTTCATAATTTCACACAAATAAACAAAATGACCAGTCGAAAAGATATCTGACACATCATACTACAAGTGATAAAATGAATGAATATGATGTTATGTCCATGTGCTGCTTACAGTATGCTATGAGACATAAGTAAGTCATGAGCTCGGTATTTATTGCTTAGCTAACAGAAAGTCCTGTCTAGCAATATGAGTGTTAGAACATATGCCCTCTGATGGAGAAAACATGAATTGCAGTTTTATGCTCTATGTTGCTACTGTATCTGCTTCTATGTACCCACTGGCATTAAAATTCTACATTTTTTTCCACATAAGTATAAATCAACGGAAGTGAAGTAAAAAATATAGATACAGATGAGATCATACATAGTTTACTTTGCATTTTTACATGCATGTATTGTTATTTTTCAGTGCGTTTGAGGCACATCAATGCATAGCAAACACAGATTAAATGCGTACCTAAGGGTAGTATGGTTTATATGTTTTTTTTTTACTTGAGTCTTAACATGTATTGGAAACATTTTTGTCACTCCTTTTGTACATAAACTTTACTTGCATTGTATATACCGTCCCATCATCCTATTAATATTATAGCTGCTGTTACTATTACTCTGTCTTAAGTCAGAATTCTTAATTGGGACAGCACAGTGACACGTTGATTACCGTTTGTACCTTGCAATGCTAGGGCCATGAGTTCCATGAGTTCACAAGGCTCTGTGTGCAGGGAGATATATGTTCCTCCTATGTTTGTGTGAGTTTCTTCCAGGTGCTGTAGTTTTCCCCCACAGTCCTAGAAACATAGGAAAGTTAATTGACTGCTGAACTGTGCGTTTTGTACATACCTCCCAATCCGCCACTCTTCTGTGAGTCCCCAGTCCCACAGTATGTGAATTAGCAGTGACTTCCCATTGAAATCGCTTTCTAGTAATCACACATTAGATAAGCAGTCCCAGAGGGAGGTGTTTTCTCCGGGATGTAGCCGGAATCCTGAAGTGCGGAATGCCGACGGTCTGAATACCGGCGCTGAAATCCCGACAGGTCAGGATCCCAGCACCAGCATCCCGACCGCCGGCATCCCGAAGGTAAGTATCGGGGTGTTAGGGTTAAGTAACGGGGTTAGGCATTATGGGGAGGGTTAGGGTTAGGCATCGGGGAGGGAGAGTTAGGGTTAGGGTACGGGAGGGGGAGGTTAGGCTTAGGCACTAGGGGGGGACGGAGGTTAGGGTTAGGCATCGGGGAGGGAGGGTTAGAGTAGGGAGTAGGAACATACTTACGTGCGTTCCTATGGGTGTTGGTATTCTGGCTGTCGGGATGTCATTGTTGGTATTCTGACCAGCAGCATCCCGACAGCCTGGATTTCATACCCAACCCGTTTTCTCCCCCTGGGACTGCCAGTCTAGATTGCCATTAGCAGAAAGCACTTCCAATGGGTAACCACATCTTCTTTATTACGGTAGCCTTATTTGGTGTAAAGGGGCTACAGCAGTTGCAGCCCCTAGCTGATGCCATTTTTCTGTGCATGCGCAAATTTTTATTGTGTTTTTCCCCCGTCCTTTTATTGCACATGTGCTGTGAGTAGGGACAGTGGGCCTGATTCAGACCCGCTCGCGAGCGCTGAGCGCTCGCAAGTGTGTCGATGGTGCCCTAGTGCGCATGCGCACGACAGAGGCTGCTCCGTCGGGCGCATGCGCGACACCCGGCTAGCGACGGGGAAGCCGTCGCTCCGGGTCTCGCACCAAAGGGGGCGTGCTGGCGATGTTGATTGACAGCACGCCCCCTTTGGTGGGCGTGCCGGGGGCGTGGCTGCCAGACTGAGGCGTTCTCATGGGAACGCCTACCGTCTGGGTCCGGCCCCACTGACATCACTAGTGATGTCAGTGGGAGTGATTTTGGCTCTGATAGAGCCAAAATCACTCCAGGGCTTGCAGTCACCGAGACCCTACCGCATGGTCTCGTCGCAAGCCCGATGGTCGCGATGGTCTTGACCATCGCGACCATCTTTTTGGCCGCTCGCAAATGCTGTGGGTGGTCACCCAAAGCTATGCGAGCAGCCAGGAGGCCGCTCCAAGTTTAGGTAGGAGGGCCCTGATTCAGAGCGATCGCTCTGGTCAGAGCGTCCGGCTCTGAATCAGGCCCTATGCGCTGCCGCCGCCAAGGCATTGGACTGCAGCTCAAGCAGCCCTCCTGTAGTAAAAAGGTGGGAGCTGCTGCTGCTGCTCCCAACCATCCCGACTTCAGAAGACAGTCCCACCAATGCCTGATCAGGACATTTGTAAACTGGAAGGTGGCCTAGTACATCAGAAGTACTAATCACAAGTTGTGGTAAGTGATGTGCATGCTCCCCTGTACTCCCCTGCGTCCTTCTGCTGACCCCTATGTTTTACATGGAGATGTGCATGTGTCTATGCACCCCTATATCCTCCTGTGTCCTGCTGCTGAACCCAATGTTTTAAATGGAGATGTGCATGCGTCTATGCACCCCTATATTCCCCATGTATCCTGCTGCTGATACCAATGTTACCTGCTGATGTGCAAGTGTATAATACACCCCTATATTTCCCTGTGTCCTGCTGCTGACCCCTATGTTACTCGGTGTTGTCCATGCATATAATTCTCCATTTATTCTCCCATTTTGCAGTATACTCTTGGCTTGGCTACAGGACGCAGCATATTTGCAGCATTGGCAAGATCCATTTGCAAACTTCTCTGGTATGTGATATCCATACATGCACCCCTATAGTCCATGTGTACTGCTGCTGCCTTTGTTACCTGGTGATGTCCATACATAGAATGCCCCTCATTACTCTGCTGTGTCCTGCTGCCTACATTTCTGCTTTAATCATTACACAACTCACTGATTGTCACAAAGGTCACCTTCCTTTTTTTTATTTGTTCTGGTCTACTTTGAGGAAAAAAAAGGGCATTGAATGTTGTTGTGAATAATTTGCCTACTATACACTATTATGAGGGAGCCAAACTTGAGGTCAGCCAGAGTCTTCCCAGTAGCCAGGAACCTCAGGGTAGCCACAAGCTTCTCCTCAGCAGGTATTGCCCTCCCAAACATGGTATCCTGCCTCTGGATGTAAGGCGTCACCAGACTCAGAAACTCTTGGAAGATGGCATCATCCATGTGCAGGAAATTGTGGTAGTCGTTAGGATTGTTCTCTCGAATCTCCATAAGCAGGAACATGCGAGAGCGAGTCTCCCTCTGCAGCAGCCACTCCTTTGTCCAGCATGATCTCAGGGCCTGGTTCAGACCCGCTCGCGAGCGCTATCGGGTCGATGGTGGCCCAGTTCGCATGCGCATGACGGAGCCGGCTCCGTTGTGCGCATGCGCGAGACCAGATAGCGACAGCCAAACCGTTGCTCTGGGTCTCGTACCAAAGGGGGCGTGCTGTCGATGTTGAGTGACAGCACGCCCCCTTTGGTGGGCGGGCCGGCGGCCCAGTAATGGCTGCCCAGACGGAGGCATTCCCATGGGAACGCCTACCGTCTGGGACCGGCCCCACTGACATCACAAGTGATGTCAGTGGGAGTGCTTTCGGCTCTATTAGAGCCGAAAGCACTCTAGGGCTTGCGGCAACGAGACCCTACCACAAGGGTCTCGTCGCAAGACCGATGGTCACGATGGTCTTGTATCAGGCCCCCAGTCTTCTCCTGCTTTGAGCACTATCCCTATCAGCTAACACCACAGTCACAGCATATGATATTATAACCTGATAGCGAGAAGGATCCATCATAAGAGAAGTATAGTAGCACTTTGTTAAGGCAAGCAAAACAAAGCAGAGCAGTAAAGCAATGTACAGCGTTCAACAGGTATACACCACTAACCACAGAGCAAAACTGCAATGAGCTATAATGGATGCAGCTTTTTATACCCTCCTGGAACTCCCGCCCAGTATTTACATTTTAGCAAAAATCTTTAAAATGGTCGTCAGGTGTTTGGAAAGTTAACAACAAATCGTTAACAATCTAACGACCGACTGACGTGCGACAAATCGTTTGGTCATTTGTTAGATTGAACAGTGTGTATGCACTATATTGTTTGTGGTAGTTCAAGGGATCACTACATCGTTTGCACAATGTCTAATGTGTACCCACCACACGATTTATCTTTTGACACTCTATCTGCTTTACTGTGCTACCTCCACACACCACTTTGCATGGCCACAGAGCAACCACCTCCCCCAATCCCTCACAGCAGCTCAGCACACAGCTTGTACTGGGCTGCAGTGCGAGACTGCTCGCAGCTGCTGCAGCAACTGGAGCAGTCTCCTATGGCTGATCGCGCCTCCCCCCCCTGCTTAGCGCCAGGCTGGGGGCTTACAGTGCCCCCCTCCCCAGCGCGCAGCGCCAAGCAAAAGTGATTAATTTTTTTATTTATTTGTCAAGGGGTGAGGCCATGCCTCCTCCGGTTAGGCCACGCCCCCTCCTTTACCTGGGCCCGGCCAGGCTCTCTACAGCCCTGGTTCTGTCTGTATAAAGAAAATAGGGGTATTGCATGAGTAGTTCAAACTCCATTGTACTTTTGTATGCTGTTAATTGTACAAGTTTCTGGTAAAATGATAAGCATTGCAGCATCTGGATGTCATTGTAATTCTGTCTCCTTAGGCTCAAACCCATATGGCCTTTTTAACAAAGCCAGACTTGACTATGGGGCCTATTCATTAAACGTAAAAATTCAATGGAGATAATTAGCTTTAGAACTCTCATGGAGTTCTAGTTAATTATAGGTGGAATTCATCATTCCACCTCTCCATAAGTATCTATTCCGAAAAGCTGTCATTTTTGCGATGACAGCTTTTCGGGAAATAGATACTTTTCCCTCTCTACACTACCTTATCGCGTCTGGAAACAGTGCTGCGCATGCGCTGTTACATCTGTAAAACCAGCGCATGCGCAGCACTGCCTACAGATGCGGTAAGTTTCGTACCACCCCCCTCCCCCCTCCGCTCACCTCCCCCCCCCCCCCGACTTACCTGTCCGCGCAGTAGCCTCTGGCTCCGTCCTGCTGGTCTGTCATGTGGTTTCCCTGCAGACCACATGACAGATTAGAAAAAAATAAAAAAAAATTTTTATTCTTTTTCTAAACTTTCTTGTGCTCTGCTGGGGAGCACACATGTCTGACCAGCCTCCGGAGCCTGAAGACGGAGCAGAGCGCCGGAGGGACTCGTCGGGGGACCTGCACACGCTGATACAGGTAAGTGGATTCTGCTATTCGCCACCTCACAGTGGCGAATAGTAACTGCATCAAATTCCGAAAATTGATAATTTTCGGAATTTGATGAATACCATAATTTCCACATCCCCATACTAATGTATGGGGAGTGTGGATATTAACGCAGGGGGACTTAGCAAGGAGATATCTGTGATATCTCCTGTGTTAAGTATGTTCATGAATACCAAAATAACGTTATTTAAGGAAAATGTCCTTAAAAACGTTAGTGTTGATGAATAGGCCCCAAAGTCTGAATACATAGAGCTAGATTCATAGTTAAATTTTTTTAATACATTTTGTCTTAAATGCATATTCAACCGGGCCGAATATTCAAAGTCTAGGAGTGTGTAGGCCGCAAAACAAAAAAAGGCTTATATGCAATTTTGAAAGGTTTATTATTAACAAAAACCAATGCAGTGCCCCTTATGCAATTCCACCCTGTATTAGAGCCCCTTTTGCAATGCCCTCTGAATTTGTACCCATTATGCAATGCCCTTATGCAGTGCCCTAGTAGTGCCCATTATGCAGTGCCCCAGTAATGTCCCTAGTAGTGCCCCTTATGCAGAGCCCCCAGTAATGCCCCTTATGCAGAGCCCCCAGTAATGTCCCTAGTAGCTCCCCTTATGCAGTGCCCCAGTAATGCCCCTAGAAGGCACCTTATGCAGTGCCCCCAGTAATGCCCCTTATGTTGTGCCCCCAGTAATGCCCCCTCCCAGTATAGATACAGAAAAAAGAAGAAAGCGCTCTATGGTAAATAGATATGTGAATATAATTATTGTGTATATAAGGGTTGTATATAATAATGAGCTCTTATAGATGTAGTGGTTTGTTTAAATAAAAAGTCTCTCAATGATTTTAATTGTGTGATCTTCTGTAGAAGTAAAGGGGGTGACGCCAGATGGGCAATAACTTGAGGCTGGATATTGATAGTAGCTTATCATAAAAGGAACATAGGGCCTGATTCAGAGCCGGACACTATTTGCGCTCGCTCGTTCAGAAAAAAAGGGTGGCTATTCAAATGAACCGTTCGCTCTTTGCGGTCTGTTCACGCTTCTTGGTCTGAACGAGCGAACAAAACATGCGGTCGTTTTTTGGAAAGCTACGCCCCCTGGCCGCTCGCATCCTACGTCATGTCCGCTATTTATTAGATTAATCGAGTACATCGACCAGCGTATGAACTGCTCGCTATTCTTGTGGTTGGTTTTTCCTACCGCAAACTTGCGAGCAGTTCTGACTATAAAATAACCCAGTGACGTGGTCAATGACGCTGCTGTTTTTAATTATGCACACCCATAAAACGCCCGTTTTGACCTTTAAGCACGCCTGCGTTCTGATCTCCACTCCCCGTTTTCAAGTACCTTCCCCCGTTACCACCCACATACGCCTCCTCCTGTCACTCAAAATAGCAGGCATTCGCTATTTAGCGAACATACGATTTTCGTCCGCACTGACTGGTTCGCGCATGCGTATTACGATCTGTACGCATGCGCAGTTGGGCAAACATCGCTCGGAACGAACGAGGGGCCGCTTTACGGCTCTGAATTAGGCCCATAGTTCTTCATAGGAACCGAGTATGATGAAATGGATATAAATAATCAGAAAGTGGATGAATTGGGTCTTTTAGTAATTAGAGCCGGTAATGAAAGTCTGTCTGACTGTATCAGGTAGGCAAAAACTTTGGGCTGGATGTTGTATAAAGAAGATGATGAGAGCTAATTAGATCCAGAGCGGCAGGCGCAGTCTCCGCTCGTCACGGGTGATGTCATAACGTCACCCGTCCGCCGCATCATTGGGAACGCTGGCCTTCTGATCACTTCAGAGACCACTGTTGCCAGCCTGGTAAGTAAACACTGCCCGATCGGAACACAGCTGGCAGGGGTGTGGGCAGCATAATATATATATGTGAGCCCAGACTCTGGGACTGTAGAAAATGTTTATTCGGGCCGTGGGCCGCATGTTTGACATGCCTGCTCTAGCCGAACCTATCCAGATCACTTTTTCATGCCTTGTCATGCTTAGGGACAGCCTGCTGAGTGTTCTGTGATTCATGTGGTCTGAACTGCAAAAAGGACAAAACATATGCACAGTTTATCACAACCAAATCAAAACATGTAAGTGAGTAAGACGAATAGCTAAGGTCAGTGCAGTAAGCAAGAAAACATAACTGTAAAGGTATGCATGATTGTTAACAGTAATCCAACATTGAATATTGCCCTCACACCCAGGAACAATGGATCAGGACCAGTGTCGGATTTTACATAGAGGCTTTAGGTCTGCAGCCTCCCCAGCAAAATCCGCCACCTGCTGGGACTGCCTAGCACTGCCAATGACTTCCCATTGGAATGACTCCCTGCTAATCACATGCTGAACCAGCAGTCCAAAGAGAATGCATTTTCTGCCCATGGAATCCCAGTTCAAACTGTAATAGTAGAGATTGCTCCCCTGCTATCACGGCAGCCTGGCTTCTAGGGGCTGTGGTCATTGCTGTCCCTAGAGGAAGGTCGGCTTGTTAATTTATGTGCATGCGCTGCATTGCGATACTATGCATGCACACAAATACCAACCTATCCGGCCAGCCAAGCTCATCAGGACCTATAATCACTGATCAGATAATATGCAGGCCACACCTACAGGTTTATATGGGCCCCAACATGAAGATGTATCAGCCATTTTTGTTGAGGTCTGCTTGTCTCTATAGTTAGCAGGCTTGACAGGGGCATACCTTGACATAGCAAAATTTTCACTGGCCCCCCTAGGTCCCTGGCAAACCCTCCCTCCCCTCCGCTCTTCCCCCTCCCGTCCTCGACCTCCCTCTACAGTAGAGGCTCTACTCCGTGGTCGCATCTCCAGCATGTGCTGCGCACAAGTCCATCTCTCCTCACTGACTGTTGCTGGGAGGAGACAGCCATGCCTCCTGCCAATATCAGTCGATGAGGAGAACCGGAGGCGGAGCCGACCTGAAAGGCAGATATGCCTGCCCTGCGCAGCACAGTGCTGGAGGATGCAACCACAGTTGCCTGGCACCATGGGTGCAGGGGGAGGGGCGGGCCCCGGAAGTGGTCTGGGCCCCACAGCAGCCGTACCCCTTGTACCTACAGTAGATACACCAGTTAAGCTTCAGTAGAAGGGCAGATCTTTAACACAGCATTGTTACATTTGTGATTTTGGTTGTGCCAATGTGGATGCAGAACCCAGCATGTATATGGGATTCAGCAAGTCACGTGCATATTCTTTGATGCAAGCCCATGAATTGTTGATATTTTGCCAAAGCTGTGCCATATCCGGAATGGTAGTATCGACTGGTAAGAAGTCATTTATGGTAATTTTGTCTGTGAAGGCCTTTATTTCACAGATAACAAGGGAGAAGAGGCATCTGTAGAGTCAAATGAAGTATTGCTGTAGAAAAATTCCACCCGAGACTATATGGTAGTCAGAAACAAAGGGCCTGATTCAGACCTGGTCGCAAGCGCTGAGCGCTCGCAACCGGGTCGATGTTTGCCCACTGGGCATGCGCACGACGGAGCCGGCTCCGTTGTGTGCATGCGTGAGACCCAGCTAGCGACGGGTGCTCTGTCACTCCGGGTCTCGCACCAAAGGGGGCGAGCTGTCGATGGTGATTGACAGCTCGCCCCGTTTGGTAGGTGTGGCTGGGGGTGGCTTCACAAACGGAAGCGTTCCCAAGCGAACGCCTGCCGTTTGTGGGCGGCCCCACTGATATCACCAGTGATGTCAGTGGGAGAGCTTCTAGCTCTATTAGAGCTGAAAGCTCTCTGGGGCTTGCGGCCACGAGACTCTACCACAAGGGTCTCATCGCAAGCTTGATGGTTGTGATGGTCCATCAACCTGGCCGCTCGCTATAGCTGTGGGTGGCCACCCACAGCTATGCGAGCGGCTAGGAGGCCGCTCCAAAAAAACCCAAAAAACGCCCTGATTCAGAGCGAGCGCTCTTTCAGAGCGTCCATCTCTGAATCAGGCCCAAAGTTACATAACTTTTAAATTCCTGGTTGTATCACACTGTCAGGTCATTTGTCTGAGGGTGATAAGGAAAACATAACTGTACCCTCATGAGAGCCACAAGTGCCAGCAAGCCTGGGCAATAAGTACCTGTAGTCCTCCTGTAAAATGAATATTAATATAAAGACAATACACACACACACCAAGTGTTGTAATATTTTATTACACACACAGTAAATGACACCGATCGGTCCTCTTCTCCAAGTAGCATCTTGGGGAGGGGGTTGGGGAGGGGGTTGGATCTTGAGGGGAAACAGGATGCTGGAGTGACAGGGTGCAGAACCCTCTTTCGTGATGGGGCAGAATGCTGGAGTGATGGGGGGCAGGACCCTCTTTAGTGATATGGGGCTGGAGTGACAGGGGACAGGCACTGGAGTGAAAGGAGCTAGAGTGGCAGGGAATTGGAGTGACAGTAGGATGGAGTGATATGGGGCAAGAGTGACAAGGGGCAGGAAACTGGAGTGACTGGGTAGGAGGCTGGAGTGACGGGCAGCAGGGTGCTGTAAAGACAGGAGGCTGGAGTGAAAGGGCAGGAGGCTGGAGTGACAGGAGGCTGGCATCACACACCCCCAGAAGTGTAGGCATATCTCCTGCATCCCGCCCACTTCCTAGTGAAGCAGGCAGGATGGGGAGATTTTAGGACCGTAACTAGGGTGGTGTGACCTGTGCTACGGCACAGGGCACCACAGGGCAGGGGATGCTGTTTGGGTCTGTCAATTTTCCTGTTCATTATCATTATCACTTCTAGCTTTCTCTTCTTTTATTCCCAGCATCTCCTGGCCTCCCCTATCTCTTCCCAGGCCCTTCCCCATGAGGCCATGGCCCTTTTTCAGGTGTAATATCTTATGCCCCTATATAAAAATGAGGGGAAGGTGTCAAAGCTCTCTCTGGCACAGGGCACCAAAAAGTCTAGTTACGGCACTAGCCCGGCGCGCCATTCCATCTATCCTCACCGAAGCTGGGAGGAGTGGCCGTGGTCCAGGAATGTCATCATAGCCTGTGCAGGGGTGTATCAATAATTGGTGCAGGGTGTGCGGGGCACACGGGCCCCTGGGTCCAGGGGGGCCCCGCACCGCGCACCCTGCACCCATAATATTACTTACCTCTCCGGAGTCCCACGTCGGCGGGGGTCTGGTGCTGTGAAAATTACTGGAAAATAGCTGCCGCGGCCACGCACTGCTCAGTGCGCTGCCGGCCGCCAGAGCATGGCATCTGTTCTCATGTGCACGGACTGCTTGGGGGCTGCCCAGAATCTCGGAGTGTGCTGGGCACGCCCCCAAAGTGACAAAAACGTGGGAAGCCGCGAGGCTCCGCCCCATTTTCTGTAGACTCCCCCCCTTTTTACTCAAGTCACGCCCCCTTTTCAGCCGCTCTGTCCCTCCTTAACAAGTTTAAATGTTGGGAGGTATTAACCGTGCTGCTGAGCTTTGTGCTGCACCCCATACTTGCCTACTTTTGAAAAAGCATTTCAGGGAGACTGTGAAAGCAGCACCTATGAGCGCGGCGGTAAAGTGGACGTGTACTGCTACATCTGAGAGGCGTGCCATAAACTTTACTTATATGCAAATGAAAACTAGCCCTAAAGCAGCAGTTGTCAGTCAGTAAGATCTACTTGTTGATGAAAACACACTGATACATCATTGTACTTTATAACCAATGCCGGAAAATGGCAATGATGATACCATTTGAATGTGTGTGTGTATATATATATATATATATATATATATATATATATATATATAATTTCGTTTTTCCCAAGTATATAACAGCTATGTAATGGGGTAAGGTGCAATCAGGAAGATTGCTGGACTCTTCAGGGAGTCAATCAGGGAGAGTTGGCAAGTATGCTGAACCCGCAGCCTGAGCGGCGCTCAAGCCAACATAATTGAGCATCACAGTTTTCATCATATTTGGACAACTAGTCTGCTGCTTAGAGCTTCCTAAGGAGGCTCTAACCGGCAGAACAGATCCCGGCACTGTGGGAGAAGACATAGGAGTATATTTACTAAAGTCCGGGTTTTCAGAAGTGGAGAAGTTGCCCATAGCAATCAATCAGATTCTACTTAACATTGATCTAGAAGATAATAGCTAGAATCTGATTGGTTGCTATGGGCAACATTTCCACTTCTAAAAACCCACACTTTAGTAAATTTACCCCATACTGTCTTGTAATAATAATAATAATGTTTTACTAAAGCCGCATACACACTAGACGATTTTGATGAACGATATATGGATGATAACGATATCGTTCAACAATATATTGTTCAGTGTGTATGCAGTGAACGACCAAGGATGCACACTCCCGCGAGTCGTTAATGATGTCTTTTGTCGTCCGTACATGCAGGCCAATCTGACGATATCATCAAGAATTGCCTGACAAACGATATTGGGTGTAAACACTGATAGATATCTTTCAGTGTTTACACCCAATATCGTTTGTCCTGCACTACAGAAAGCTCAAGGGAAATCTTTCACCAATATCGTTCATACAGCACATAGGGGCCTATTCATTAAACATAAAAATTCAATGGACATAATTAGCTTTAGAACTCTCATGGAGTTCTAGCTAATTATAGGTGGAATTCATCATTCCACCTCTCCATAAGTATCTATTCCGAAAAGCTGTCATTTTTGCGATGACAGCTTTTCGGGAAATAGATACTTTTCCCTGCCTACACTACCTTATCGCATCTGGAAACAGTGCTGCGCATGCACTGTTACATCTGTAAAACCAGCGCATGCACAGCACTGCCTACAGATGCGTTAAGTTTCGTACCCCCCCCCGACTTACCTGTCCGCGCAGCAGCCTCCGGCTCCGTCCTGCTGGTCTGTCATGTGGGTTCCCAGCAGACCACATGACAGATTAGAAAAAAAAAAAAGTTTTTTTTTTCTTTTTCTAAATTTTCTTGTGCTCTGCTGGGGAGCACACATGACAGACCAGCCTCCGGAGCCTGAGGACGGAGCAGAGCGCCGGAGGGACTCATCGGGGGACCTGCACACACGGATACAGGTAAGTGGATTCTGCTATTCGCCACCTCACAGTGGCGAATAGTAACTGCATCAAATTCCGAAAATTGATAATTTTCGGAATTTGATGAATACCACAATTTCCACATCCCCATACTAATGTATGGGGAGTGTGGAAATTAACGCAGGGGAACTTAGCAAGGAGATATCTGTGATATCTCCTGTGTTAAGTCTGTTCATGAATACCAAAATAACGTTATTTAAGGAAAATGTCCTTAAAAACGTTATTTTAGTGTTGATGAATAGGCCCCTGAGTCTTGACTTACCGTAGTACTCAGGGGCTCATTCAGAGCAGCTTGCAAGCGGCTCCCTGATGTATGGTCTGCGCATGCGCCGCGTCTGGCATGCGTATGCACGAGCCCCGATGAGCGACTGAGCTTCAGTTGCTGCGGGGCTCACTAGGGAACTTAGCAAGGAGATATCTGTGATATCTCCTGTGTTAAGACTGTTCATGAATACCAAAATAACGTTATTTAAGGAAAATGTACTTAAAAACGTTATTTTAGTGTTGATGAATAGGCCCCATAGTCAAGTAGTGTGTATGAGCCTTAAGAACAGAGACACTTTTGATTAATCTCGCCTCCTCCCACTGAACCCGCCCCACTATAGTGACTTTTATATTATATTTGTGGACAATACAGAGGAGAGCATCCAATTGTCAGTCACTCTGTTTTCTAACCTCTTCCTTTATGTTCTATATCAGCCATGTAATCATGTAGAAAGCTGCACCACTCTTGTCCTACTGAAGGTGACCTTTTTCAGTCAACAGAATCCAAACTACATCTTTCAGTTATATTTTCTGAAGCTAGAAGAACTTTGCCACATCCCGCAGCATTCCGCTGCATGGGGTCGTCAGCTGCATCGTCATGTTGAGCTGCATGTAGGGCTGACCTGATAATGCGGCTGACGACCCAACGGGAGCGCGCACCGCCCAACATAGTTGGTACACACTTAACGATTTGTCATTCCAATCTGTCGGAATCTGACAAATTGTTCAAAAAATCGCTAAGTGTATACCCAGCTTAACTTAAAGTAAAGAATGAAATGCAGCATAGCAAGCAGCCCATAGTGCAGCTAGCAACTTCCTGATCAATGCTGGGGAAGCCACTTATAAGTATTACTTCCACATTTATAAATATAAAGTGATTAGGCTTTTCTGAGATCTACAGTAAGTAAATATATATACTATATAATAAATGAGAGAAGTATTTTACAGTTGAAGAAGCTGAAGTATTTGTAAATAAGTCTGCCATTGTAAAATCAAGAGCTCTAACTTAGCCATTAGTAAGGAGTCACTGAGCTGAATTACCTTGATCTTGGCACGCCTTAGGGCTGGTTTAGTCTGAAACAGGCGTGGGAGGCTGAAGAGGAGACTTGGGAGGTGTGAACAGGGGCGGATCCAGAACAAAATGACAGGGGGGGCACCACTATAAGGGAATGCTAAGTGGGTGTGGCCTCGTAGCAAGGGGAGTGGTCTCATGGGGAATGCCATTCTTACGAGCCACGTCCTAGTTTTCATTATGCTACGGCATGGAGTACATACAATTACCAAGGCCAAGACAATTTATGTGTTACCTGCCAGCTGGTCTTCTAAGCTCCATTGGTAGTTGTCTAAATATTGGGAAGTTTCATACCTTTTTAGAAAAGAGAGAGGTAATAAATACCTACATTTAAAAGTGTCAAATAATGAATCTGCAACTGCCAGCCAACATAAAGCATTAGAATGCATAGATCTCTCTCATTGCCCTCTCCCTGCCCATATCTATATAACTACCTCCTCCATAGCCATAGGCAAGACAAGAGATCTGGTAATGGGTGGTCCCAGTTTTAGCATGTCAGATATCGTGTTACAATTTTTTTTTCTCCAAGAAACAGTATCACACACATACTAGTGGCATCTGTCCCCATGGTGTTACCCTGTGTGGGGAGGGCTGTTGTGTGCGCGGTGTAGCCGTGCGCCGCTAAAAATGGGTGTGGCCTTTTCGGCAGGGGGCGTGGTCACTTGGGAAGGGGTATGACCTTGCCGCTCAAACCCCAGTGGTCCGGTGTGGTGGGGGGTGCCAGAAGTACGGGTGAGCATTGTGCAGTCTCGGCTCCCTCACACTGTCAGGAGCAGAGTGCTGCACTTAATGCTACAGTGCAGCATCAGGCTCCTGTCACCTTGGTGTCACCCCTCA
Source organism: Taudactylus pleione (assembly GCA_031769625.1). Taxonomy (NCBI): domain Eukaryota; kingdom Metazoa; phylum Chordata; class Amphibia; order Anura; family Myobatrachidae; genus Taudactylus; species Taudactylus pleione. The sequence continues at coordinate 1,909,184 of JAUIMM010000641.1, forward strand.
GCTGGTTTTTGGGGCCCCAGTCAATTTGAAAGTATTTTCTTACCTATATGGAGGTTTCTCTGCAACGGGGAACCTCTGAGGAATTTGAGCCTCTCTGGGCAGCGTCTTCAGCTGGTATTCACTATTCATGTAGGAGATCACATTGTCTGGAAGATGCCTGTTTACATAGAAACATAACCCCTGTCATCATCATAACCAGATAGTATATACTGTAGTAACAGAAGCTTTTGTGCAGGAAAAATGTCCCTGATCAAACTTCAGTGTCTCTCCAGGCTCCCCTGTGTTACTCCAGACCCCCCAATGTCTCCATCCCTAGGCCTCCCTGTGGTTCCCCAGGCTCTCTGTGTCTCTTTATCTCCAGGCCCCCTTGGCTCTCCCCAGGACCCTCTGGGCCCCTCCATCCCCAGGACCCCCTGGGCCTCTCCATCCCCAGGGCCCCCTGCATCTTTCCATCCTCAGGACCACCTGTGGCTCACAGCCCCATTCCCCCGGCCCCAGTGTGCGTCTCTCAGTCCCATTCCCCCGGCCCCAGTGTGCGTCTCTCAGCCCCATTCCCCCGGCCCCAGTGTGCGTCTCTCAGTCCCATTCCCCCGGCCCCAGTGTGCGTCTCTCAGCCCCATTCCCCCGGCCCCAGTGTGTGTCTCTCAGTCCCATTCCCCCGGCCCCAGTGTGCGTCTCTCAGCCCCATTCCCCCGGCCCCAGTGTGCATCTCTCAGCCCCATTCCCCTGGACCCAGTGTGCATCTCTCAGCCCCATTCCCCCGGCCCCAGTGTGCGTCTCTCAGCCCCATTCCCTGAGACCCAGTGTGCATCTCTCAGCCCCATTCCCCCGGCCCCAGTGTGCGACTCTCAGCCCCATTCTCCCGGCCCCAGTGTGCGTCTCTCAGCCCCATTCCCCCGGCCCCAGTGAGCATCTCTCAGCCCCATTCCCCCGGCCCCAGTGTGCATCTCTCAGCCCCATTCCCCTGGCCCCAGTGTGCGTCTCTCAGCCCCAGTGCATCTTTCAGCCCCATTCCCCCGGCCCCAGTGTGCATCTCTCAGCCCCATTCCCCCGGCCCCAGTGTGCGTCTCTCTGCCCCATTCCCCCGGCCCCAGTGTGCGTCTCTCTGCCCAATGCATCTTTCAGCCCCATTCCCCTGGCCCCAGTGTGCATCTCTCTGCCCCATTCCCTGAGTCCCAGTGAGCATCAGCATCATTCCCTAGCCCATGTCACCCCAGCCCTCTGCAGTTAGCTCCAACCTCCCCCCAGCCCCCTGTGCAGTGAGCTCAACACCTCCAGACCCCCTCCTTCTCACATCACTGACCCCTCTCACCACAGACCCTCTCACCTCTAAACACAGACCCCCTCCTTCTCACATCACTGACCCCTCTCACCTCTCAGAACAGACCCCGCTCACAGCACAGACCCCCTCTTTCTCACATTACTGACCCTTCACAGCACAGACCCCCTGTTTCTCACATTACTGACCCCTCTCACCTCTCAGAACAGACCCCCCTCACAGCACAGACCCCCTCTTTCTCACATCACTGACCCCTCACAGCACAGACCCCCTCTTTCTCACATTACTGACCCCTCACAGCACAGACCCCCTCTTTCTCACATTACTGACCCCTCACAGCACAGACCCCCTCTTTCTCACATTACTGACCCCTCACACCTCTCAGCACAGATCCCCTTTCTCACATCACAGACCCCCCCTCACAGCGCAGACCTTCCCCCCTCACAGCGCAGACCTTCCCCCCTCACAGCGCAGACCTTCCCCCCCTCACAGTGCAGACCTTCCCCCCCCTCACAGCGCAGACCTCCCCCCCCTCACAGCGCAGGCCTTCCCCCCCTCACAGTGCAGACCTTCCCCCTCACAGTGCAGACCTTCCCCCCCTCAAAGTGCTCCTCACAGCGCACACCTTCCCCCCCTCACAGCGCACACCTTCCCCCCCTCACAGCGCACACCTTCCCCCCTCACAGTGCAGACCTTCCTTCCTCACAGCGCAGACCTTTCCCCTCCCCTCACACCGCACACATTCTGGTTACCTTTGGCAACCCCCACTGCTTTTCCGGGCTCCCGGGAAGTGGCTCCAGCGCTCCTCTTATTCAGCGGTGCGCGTGACATCATGACGTCACGCGTACCGTGTCTTTAACAAAAGAAAACTTTATTGGCTGCAGCGCCGGCAGACTTCTAGTAGCTGCACGGCCCGGGGGTCAGGGGAGGGCTGACAGCAGCAGCCTCACCCTGATGGCTGCCGGGCCAGTGCAGCTACAGTGAAGAAAAAAATCTTCTCCTAAACGACAGGGGGGCACGTGCCTGGGTGCCCCCCCCTGAATCTGCCACTGGGTGTGAATAAACCTGGGTGGCTTGAGTCAGGACTTCATGTAATGCTATTAGGAGGTAGAAAAGCTGCAGAGGATGATTGGCCCGAAGGCGAGAACAAGAATTGTTGGAATGAGAACTGGAGATGATAATACTGAATGAATGAGCAGAATCGGATTGGGACAGAAGATGCTGGATTGAGAGCTGGATCGGTTTGAGGCTGATGTTGATGATTTGAATAACTTAATTGATAGGAGTCCGATATTATTGAATTGATGAACTTGATCGGTTGGGACCGATGTTGATTAATTGATGAACTTGATCGGTGGGGACTGATGTTGATAATTAGAAGAACTTAGGGCCTGAATCAGCAGTGCAACGCAGATTACCAATGTTTGGGAATCTGCGCAGCCACCAGACCCATTCGGCGCATGTGCAGAACGGGTCTGCGAGTACGCTTGCAAACTGGCAACAGACTGTCAGTGATTGACAGTCTGCTGCCGTTTGAGGGCGGGGAGGAGGCAGCGACCATCTCCATTACCCAAAACGGAAGCGTGCCGCCGCCATTGGGGGGGGGGGGGGGAAGAGACCAGGATCTCCGTCGGGTAGCACTGCGAATAGAGAATGACCCTGGAACCTGAGACTGGACTGCAATTAGGGACTGGAATCCACCGGAAGGAGACCCTGGAATCGATCATGGCAATCTAAGCACAAAAACACCAGGAACTAGAGAGTGGAGTCTACTACAGGGAACTCAGAGAACAGACAAGTAGAGACACAGAACCAAGTACAAACTAGACTGGAAACAGGAACTCAAAACTCATAACTGAGACCAGAGGTGGAGAGCACATCCAAAGACACTAAGATCCGGGCCACACTCACCAGCACAGAACTGGAATTGGAACCTGAGACTCAGCACTAGCCTCAGCTACCAGATAACCTTAACTCAGAGACCAAACACCTACTGTACACCTAGGATGTGCTAGCAGGTGGACTACTATAAGTGAGTTGTTCTGGCAATGAATAACTCACATGGGCTGGTTAAAATAAGGTGCTCTCCCTCTCCGTTGGCAGCAGTGGTTATGTGAGAGCAGCTCCTGACATGTGGCTGGATGGGATTGGGTATGAAATGCCGACACTGGAAGCCCGAAGCCGCAGAATCCCGACGAGGCAGGTAAGTAGGCTAACCCTACCCTTCCCCCCCCTAACCCTAACCCTCTCTTGGTGGTGCCTAACTCTAAAACTCCCAAGGTGGTGCCTAACCCTAAGTCCGCCTGGAGGTGCCTAAGCCCCCTTCCCGCACCCTAAACCTAACCCTCCCCGGGGGGTGCCTAACCCTAAGTCATCCCGGGGGTGCCTAAAGCTATCCCTCCCCCCTCGGCTAAGTTCTAACATTCCATGATAACCTTCGTTTGGGAAGCTGTCCGTCTGGATTCCGGCGTCAGCCTAAAAATAGGCGTCAGCATTTAGATGCCTATCTTTAGTACCAAAATGGGATTTAGACGCTGGGATTTCATCAGACGGCGTCCCGAGCATCGGCATTCTGACAACATCCCGACTGGATGAGAGTGTTCACCTGACTGGAACCACTATGGCCACATCCAGTCAGGATGTTTAAACACAAATGGCGATGCTGAAATTCAGGAGTGCCGAGGAGAAGTTCTGGACACCATGACAGCGCTGGACAGGATAAGTAATGCTAAGACCCCAATTTGTGACACCTACCCATTACCACAAATCAAGGAGTCTCTGTCTGTATCTCATTCTGACTCTCCCTGTGATAATGTTACCTACAGTACCAATGCTGTTCCTGGTAGAATCATTAACAATTTTACCTGAGAGCTTCTATTATGCCAAAGTACAACCCTCAAAAGGTCTACCATAATTGCTATTAGTCCCAATATATCAGTACTAATGATAGTTATATCAGCATCTGGGTTTATCCAAAAGAAGCAGTGAAAATCTTTTTCTTTCACTCCTTTTGAACATAATTAAGAAGCCATCTTAATTCACCGGGTGACTGAGAAACATCAAATAATATTAAAGTTGACGAGTCGATTAGATTCAACCACAAAGCTTGTCCTGTGACAGACACATCAGCACCTGTTTTATGACCATTTTGTCCCATTGTTCATTCTTCATATTCCCAAGGACAAAAGGTCTTCCTTCCTTACCATGGGAAGCAAGGGGGGACAAGGAAAAGGGAGTTTTAACAATTCTTACTCATCCTCACCCTGTGCTTTATAGTGTCTAGTACTTTAGCTATGTTGCATTGTTTAGCTGTGAACAGGGCCAGTAACAGAAATCTTGGGGCCTGTTACCCTGATATCTCTCCCCCCCCCAACCACCATCGACCCCTCCTCCACACAACCCACCTATCCCTTCCAATACATGTATCACAATACACATATATACAAATAGATATACAGTATATATAGACATATATGCTGGTTCACAGCTGGAATTAATTTTTTTCAGGAATATACATGGACTGCATACAGAAACAGTATTAGTCTTTTGAGATTTTTAATGAAGCTGATTAGGGGTTTAATGGCTTTGACGATTAAATATTGCATGTGCCTCCTGCTGCTCTGCTAACTCCTGCATGTCCTGTTGTTATTAGTGGTGATGGTGAACACGCTACTCAGGGCTGGTACAAGGTATAGCCCTCACACGATTTATGCAAAATGAATGAATAATTTTTAACACCTCCTTGCTGGCTGGCAAGGCTGCAGTAGATTTGTACTGATGTGTGACGCGGAACACTGTTCAGGCACCACTGCTGTGCAGGGGCATACACAGAATATGTTGAAGAGGGGTATAAAACTATAAATGTTAGATTTTGGAACATAGCAAAAAGAAACTTGTCACAAGAAGTTATGTCCCCTCACAGATCCTTATGCTATATGCAGCTGCCCCATGGTGGCATCAAACCTCACTCTACCTGTCTGAAAAAGAATCAGCAGGAGTGAGGAAAGAATATTGTTTGACTCTCCTTGCGCCCGTTGACCTGTTGCCTCCAGTGGGAGTGTGCGATAGCAAGCAGAGTAGAAGTGGACACAAATAACATTTTTGGGGCCCATCAGAGCTTGATAAGGAAACTTTTAGGACTACTTTACAATTCCACCAAAAAAGAATTTCCATTGTGTATGGAATATATCGTTTAGAGATGTAGAGATCAGGATGAGGGGGCATAATACAGCAGTAGACTGTAGGATAAATGTACATGCTACTGTATGTGATCTCAGGAGGGGATGTTGTTCATAGACTGGCGGTTTAGGTTTAGGGACTTCCGGGGGACTTCCGGTTAGGCACCCCTTGGGGAGGGTTAGGGTAGGGGAAGAGGGAGGGGTTAGGGTTAGGCACCACTGGGTGTAGGTTAGAGTTAGGTACGCCCCCAGGAGGGTTAGGTTTAGAGTGTGGGAAGGGGGATGTTAGGTTTAGGCACCCCTGGGGGGGACTTAGGGCTAGACACTACCCCGGGAATTTTAGGGTCAGGAACCACTAAAGGAGGGTTAGGAGGGGAGAGGGGTGGGTTAGGGTACTTACCAGCGCTAGTTGGCATCTTGTACTGTCGGGATTTGAACAGGCGCCGGTATTTCATACCCATTCCGTCAGGAGGTACGGGATTTCTTGAGAGGTCTGTGACAGCCGTAGTTCGTTTAGCCTGAAGGTGCAATAACAAGCTTTTCAATGAGTTGTCAATCATCTACTGGAAATGTTCACATTATCCTGAAGCCATATTACATGTCCACCAGTGGATAATTAGAGCTGTTGTCTGTGGTTAGTCAACAAAGGCAATGCAATGCAACTAGATTGTTTTTTTTTTTTCGCAGCTGACAATTTCCTTTAAAGTGAACATTATAAAAGTTTGACCATACTTTTTTCTCCAGTCACCAATAAAAATAGAACAAATCAGTGGACTAGGAAAGTTACGTGATTTCTGCTCCAAAAAGTGTGAGCTCTAGTGTTTGCTGCATCCCAGGTTCTATTTACAGTGATTTGTCATTGCAAAGTAGAAGACTATTGGGTTTATGTACTGTATCAAGCAGTGATAAGCATGGAGACATTGACCAGTGGAGAAGTTGCCCATAGCAACCAATCAGCTCCTACCTATTATTTTATAGACTGGACTTGATAAATGCTACTTCAAAGCTAATTGGTTCCTATGGGCAACTTCTCCACTGGTTCACTTCTCCACACTTTTCACTGCTTGATACATAAACCCCCTAATTTAAAGCAGAGATGCCTATGCTTTTGCAATGACAGTGAGACTACAGGATTAGGGTGAGACCTCCTGGACTCTCAGGCAGGGTCGGACTGGCCCACAGGAGTACAGGGTCAACCCCCGGTGGGTCCCACTGACTGAGGGCCCACCCCCTCCTCTAGGGATTAGGCTCCAGACTGTGTACTTGAATTATACTTCACAGGACTATGGGTTTTTATATATATATATATTTTTTTATTTCATTTTAAGGGGCCCAGACCCACTTTGGAGGCTGGCCATACCCTTAAGTATGGGCCGCTATCACTGCATTCCCCCGATGGCCTCTTCATGTCCCAGTCCAACACTGTTCTCAGGTGAGCAGGTTAATTCCCCTGACAAGTTTTCTTTCCAGCCTACAAGTTGAACAAGGATGTGCCATGATTACATGTATTGCAATATTAAGCCCCACTCACCTTAGCAGATAGTGAGTGGGCAGAGGCATAATAAAGTAATTAGTATCATGTAACGATACTGGATCAGAACCTCTATATACCCCTGCCTATACCTTCTAATATCCTACCTATAAACCTCTAAGGATGACGCTAATTTGCATACGCAGTCATTCAGTAAATAAAGACTTAAGACATGGAATCTATGGTTCCAAAGCACAAGTATTATTCAGGTAAAAGTACAGTCAGTTACACGCTATTGATCCAGACACAATTCGGCGCAAAGGAATTATACAGACCCAAGTACAGTATACATATGCAGTGCTTCCGGACCAGATGTTAGGCATCAGCAAGAAATCCCTCGTCTATAAGCATTCAGCACGAAGACTAAAATCCCAGTGTTTGAGCACACATATTTATACCCCCCCAGAATAGACCGGACAATAGAGAAGTTTGTTGCTTATGTCATTGGTTCCCAGGGAGGAAGCATCTGTTACAGAGAGTTTAACAGGCTAGTTCAAATAGACTCACCCAGCCTCTAACAACTGGGGGTCTCTGCCCTCCCGCCCCCATGCAAAATCCTAACAGTTATACATTTTGTTGCGAGAAGTCTCTGCGGTCCATAAGTTGAGAATGCATGATGCGATCTCCACACCGATAGTACCGGAATTCTGTTGAAACAGTACGCATCAGAACGAAACCAAACACGGCTTTCTTAGCATGTATAAAACCTTAGTTATCAAATATCTTTATTTCACAGCATTTATACTAACTGAACGAACTTAAATCTTATACTGTAAAGCTTATTAAACCTTATGTGTGAATATGTATTGTGTGAATATGCGGGGTTTGATATAAGGACGCTAGTTAACTTGGGGCAGATGCGTGCGCATAAAGCTAATAAAACAGTGGTTTCATACAAAGTCTTATGCATTCGCTAATATGCGACTAGTTAACAGTGCAATTGTGCATATTAATGTGTGTATGAGAAATGGTGAAAGATGCAATCGCATGTTGTTAATAGTAATATCACTACATGTACTAAAGTGTAAATTTATCTAAAATGGCGCTTAGGCGGCCATTCACAAAATGGCGTCTTGCAATCTCATTTTCTAAAATGGCGTCTTGCGGCCAGTCGCAAGATGGCATCGCTGCGATTCAGTTTTAAACTGATCTTGTCTCAGCCAATTATCCAGCTTCGACAGTCCACCCTTTGATAGCAAACAACATGCTATCACAATCTGTTATTGGAATTTTATCTTAGGCTTACATTTACATATTATTTAGTGTTATTCTGGGATTGCACAAGGTGGTTCTTAATCCATCAATAATGTGTCTCTGGGTGGGGACATAAAACGACTATTATACGCACACCGCGGATCTTGGAAGATCATGTGAAAGGTGTGGGGATGCACCAATCTTATAAAAGCAGTCTTGAAGGGGAATTTAGACTTTACATTATCTGAGGTGTTTTAAAAATAACATTTCAATAATACATTCTATGCATGTCTAAATATAATACATTAAATGATGGTATTTCCTAGTTCAGGGTTGTAATGCAGTTCTATATTTACCTCGGTATTCATACTGGCCACCATCATAATTTCATTCTTTCATTTTACTCTATTTTTACATTTTCCACACTTCAACACAATAGGAACACACCGGACGCATATGCCAATTATTATGATGACAATTAGTATAAGGATCAAGAATTTGCCTATGCTGGCGATCACTTCCTGGACCCATTCCCCTAGACCTGAAAACCATTTCACTGGGTTCAGCCATGACACCCATCCTTCTATCTTTTCCCCTACTCCAGCCACTGAAGCATTATGGTTCTTACGAAATTCCCACTTTAGCTGCAGGATTTCATCCATCTTCCGGTCTATCACCTCCTTAGGGTCGCTGGTATCATTGGTGATATAGGTGCAACATTTTACTCCAAATTGGGTGGCTAACGTTACGCAATACCCTCCAGTAACAGCAGTTAGATAATTCAAAACTAGCCTGTGTTGCACCAGTTCTTTCTTGTACGCTTGCAATTCTCTCCCTGTATACCTGAATGTGTCATCGTACATCTTGGTGATATTATCTATCAATTTAGCAAGTTCCTGAATATATCTAAAATGTAATGTTCCCCGAGCGATCCTGGTGGGATCCAGTGCGACTAAAACTTGAAAGCCAGTTGTCTCACTAATTAACTGAGTGGCTTTATGCACATCACCAGGTATCATATTTCTCTTGCCTCTGTGTTCATATTGTGTGTGAAGATATGGTGATGGTGTGCTTTTATGTATACCAAGCATTTCGACATGTGTGAGGGTCATAACTTCTGGGACTACTCTTCCCAGGTAACACAAACCTTCGGAACTCGGGGAGAGCCATTTACACGCTTTTCTTCCACATACAAAATATACATTATCAGGGAGAACATAAGGGATGGTATGCATCATTATCAATAAGCACATTTCTCTTGCAAACAATCCTATTTCTGGGTCTTCCATCTGGTTCATGCAAGTCTCTGGCTGTATTATTTTAGCACAATAACCATCTGGCACCTTACCAATAATCTCCTTGGTGGAACTTAGGGATACCTAAAATGTTTCCCACTAGATTTAATTGAGCGTAACAGATCATAGTTTATGGACTCATTATCAGCTCTTTGTGAGAAGGTCATCATCTGATTATTCCCCGTAACTTCCCAACCTCCGGGTTTATTGGGGTTGGTTATGTTTAAACACAAAAGTGATCTATCTACTTGGAATTGATAGAGTTTGAAATGAGGTGGTTTGGATGAGAGAAATTTTCCATCCAAGGTTTTCCCTTTTTGCAATTCTAAAATTTCCGTGGTATTCAGCGGAAATGACACCAACCCTACATTATGCTGTCCCTGTGGCATGTGTGAACACACCCAGCAATCAGTTTGATTTAACACTTTGAAATAAATTATACTGTGCTCTGAAATTACTGTTGGGACAAAGAGCAACACAAACGTATAGTAATTCAATATACCAGTTTATTATCTAGTTTACACAGTACAAGAAAGTACTATGTATGCACAAAAAAAAAACACAAATTGTGCCTCCGCTAAAATATATGGCACATATCACAATATCTAATTAAAATACCACAGTATGGAGAAACATAAGGAGTTGATCAGGCTCCAAAAAATCTCCAATAACGCCTGTTAGAATTAACAACAATATATGTAAAAAGCCCAATTAGGCTATAACATGTAATATACTGATAATACCAATTTAAAAAGGCATTATTAACTGGACTTCTCTTTAATTGTAGTAGGACAGTGTTGTATACCCATCATCTTAAATATACCGAATAATTGTAATAGTATAGTCACAAATATTGGTGGTCAGCTTGTAGTACCAGTAGAACTGATGATAAATAAAGTGACAAACAGAAGCACTAATAATAATCAATTGGCTGACCAGCATCAGTTGCAATATTGTAGACAACTTGTATCAAGGTCGATAATGTACCTGTAATAAAGGCAACACAGTCTCTATTAATGAGACTAATGATCCTTATGTGGCTCAATGTAGCCTAATTGGGCTTTTTACATATATTGTTGTTAATTCTAACAGGCGTTATTGGAGATTTTTTGGAGCCTGATCAACTCCTTATGTTTCTCCATACTGTGGTATTTTAATTAGATATTGTGATATGTGCCATATATTTTAGCGGAGGCACAATTTGTGTGTTTTTTTTGTGCATACATAGTACTTTCTTGTACTGTGTAAACTAGATAATAAACTGGTATATTGAATTACTATACGTTTGTGTTGCTCTTTGTCCCAACAGTAATTTCAGAGCGCAGTATAATTTATTTCATGTTTAATTTAATGAGGTTGGCAATCACCTCTATACATACTGCTGCACTGACTTTGAGTCTCTAACTGGTTAGCGCTAAGGGCTTTTTTGTGTGTGTGATACTATTATTTAAATTGTCAGCCCAGCTGCTTTATTGCCAGAAACTCAACATGACAGAGTTTATGTGGATTAGAGATAGGAAAATTAGAAGAGAGGATTTTATGTCTAAATTTGACTCTGATAATGTTCTGAATGTAGAGCCAAATTTAAATCAAGGTTTCCTTGAACTTGAAACATTGTTATTGGCTGAAAGTAGACACTGGTTAGACAGTGTTTTTTTATCTAAATATATGGAATTGGATAGGATACCAAAGGGTCTACAAATAAATAAACACATATCTATTAACGATGACCCTGAGTTAATTAAGGAATGGGAAGTGGCTTTAAAATGCTGTTCTATTTCTCTAATAAAAGCCTTAATTGGCTATAGAGAAAGAAAAGTGGATAAGCTAAATAGAGAAATAGAACAGACTCAGAAGGAACTCTTGGTCTTTAAAGATGACCCCGAATTCAAAAGACGCGAATCTGAACTCGGTCAAAAAATCTCTAGTTTTGAAAGGGAACTGGTAACAAAGAAAAAAAGAAAGTTACTAAGAGATGATAAGGATGGTTATGTACAGGAAAATAGTAATCCCAGGAGATTTTCTTCTCGGCCACGACCTACTTATCCTCAGAGAGTAAGATCACCACATATACCAGTGGAACTAAATAGGGAAAATGAGATAGATAATACCCCTGAAACACCTGCTGATTCACATAAATTGTCTAGAAATGTAAGAAACTTTAATGCCTCCCCTAAAATTAACTTGGGGGCGAGACCAAAAAACAGAACCAATCAGCCTTTCAAAAAACGGGATTTTCTCAATCGAGAAAAAGATTGGAGAATATCATCTTACCACAACCGATATTTACCCCTCCAGGAGAAAACACCAAAAAGATCAAGAGATATAGGGGAAAGAGAGGAATGGGTAGAAGGAGATCTCAGACGCCCAAGGTTCCACTAAATGGGTCAGGTGTGTTTAATTTGTCAACTAGACCTTTAAATGAATTTGAAATACAGCTTCTTTCTAAGGGTTTAAATTTTGCCCCTAGCGCAAATCCCAACCTTTTTAATCTTTTTTCAGAACTTAATCGCTATGTAAGGTCATTATGCAGACAATGATATTTTTACTCTAAAACTAAAAGGGATAGATTGGAGGAGTGTGATGATTCAATAATCCTGGATGTAGATGATCTGGAATGTCTCTCCATGTTGGAAACATTACAAGCAGAAAGTGAAATTAACAAACAGGAGATTAAAATATATGATGCTAATGGACTGCATCTGGATGTGGATAGAAATAAGTTTAAGAAAAAATCCAATTTTTTTCCTTTAAATCATAAAAGTTCTAACATTCAGTTGTTTTATAAGAATACATTAAAAGAATTTCAGTTGTTGTGTAATTCAAACCCTAAAAAGGATTTGGGGAAGAGAAATCTGTCATATGGAGAGAGGATGGCCCTTAAAAATCTTCAGGATGACGACTCAATTATAATAAAACCTGCCGATAAAGGCGGTGGAGTCGTCATCCTGAATAAGCAAGACTATGTCAAGGAGGCTTTAAGACAGCTTCATGATGTATCCTTTTATCAAATTTTGGCTAGTGACCCTACATTGTTGTATCAGAAAGAGCTCAAGATACTACTGGAAGATGCACGAGATAGAAATATCATCAACAAGGATGAATTTCACTTTTTATTTATATGTCACCCTGTTACACCGGTTTTTTATTATTTACCAAAAATTCACAAGTCATTAGTTGCACCACCTGGGCATCCTATTATTTCTGGTATAGATTCACTTACTTCTAATTTATCTTATTTTGTTGATCACTTTTTGCAGGGTCACGTTGCCGCTCAGAGGTCACACATTCGTGATACTATTGATCTATTGGAGAAGTTAAAAAATATTACCTGGCATCAGGGTTATGGTTTTTTTACCCTGGATGTTCAGGCACTTTATACCAATATCCCTCACGAGGCAGGTAAATGTGCAGTTGAAAAGATATTGAATAATGATGTTAATACCTCGGAGGGGCAACGTGATTTTCTGTTGAATTGTATACGATTTATTTTGACACGTAATAATTTTATTTTTGACTCCACCCACTACTTACAAATTCATGGAACGGCCATGGGCACCAGATTCGCCCCCAGCTTCGCCAATATCTACATGGGCGTGTTTGAAGATCTACACATATGGGATGGACCAGCGGGGGCGAGTCTGGTGTTCTATGGCCGTTATATAGATGACCTTTTTTTTATTTGGGATGGGGATTTTGATTCTGCCACTTATTTCACAAATTTTTTGAATAATAACACAATGAATTTAAAATTCACTTCACATTTTAGTCACTTGTCGATTGATTTTCTAGACGTCACATTATCGGTTGTTGATGATAGGATTATCTCGACTCTTTATACAAAAAATGTAGACTGTAGCTCTTATCTGCATTATACTAGTGGACATCATCGCCCATGGGTTCAAAATATCCCAAAAAGTCAAATGGGCAGGATTAGGCGCAATTGTACCAGAGATATTGACTTTGAAGTACATGCAAATAAATGAAAATACATTTTTTAGGTAGGGGCTATCCCTTGGGACTGATAGAGGATGCTAAAACTCATGCCGAAACAATTCATAAAAATAAATATGTACAGAATTTTGATTTTCATATAAACAAAAATGAAAATAAAATTAATACGATCAATCTTCATGAAAATAATGAAAATGAAAAAGAAACAAGAGTTGATTGTAATAACAGGTCAAAAGAAGCTAAGGTCAATACAAAAAAAGACACCTCTTTATTATTTATTTCACAATTCAACAATGAATCCAGACGTATTAGTTCTATAATTAATAGAAATTATAGAATTTTACATTTTGATCCAATATTGTCTGGTATCATTGCACCTAAGCCCAGTATAGTATTTAGGAAAAATAGGAACCTTAGGAGTTTTTTAGCTCCAAGTAGTTTCAATAGTAATATAACTGTACATGAGAAAGTGGAATCTTGGTTATCCAAGAAACCACAGGGCTGCTACACTTGTAATCATACGAGATGTTTGGCTTGCCAACATATCGTTAACAAAAGCAAACAGGTAGTATCAGTTAAGACAGGTGCAACATTTGATATTAATTCCTTTATTAATTGTGAGTCGGTCTATGTTATATATGTTTTATACTGCAGTTGCCCTTTTCAATATGTGGGTCGTACCACAAGGACACTAAAAGAACGTTTTCGTGAACATAGATTGAATATCTTAAAGGGTAAAGAGACACATAGTGTCTCTAGACACTTTTTAGATAAACACCAGAAAAATCCTAATTGTCTTAGAGTGATGGGGGTTGAGCTAATTAAGAAAACTCTTAGAGGGGGGGATATATTTAAATCTTTGTGTGAAGCTGAATCCAAATGGATCTTCAGACTCCAATCCTTATCCCCAGATGGTTTAAACGAAGCATTAGAGTTTTATGACTAGGACCTGTACTGGGATGTGACATTGCCGGCCCATACGGACTATGCGGTTGATGGACGGGCTGCCGCATTCCTTTTTCATTAGTCCATTTTCTATTGGAGCATTTCATCACTATTGATTTGTTATGGTTGCTCCCTCATATCCCACTTTTCGCTCTCCTTTCTTTTGGTTCTTTTCTCTGGTTTTCTTCTTTATGTATTTTGCTATGGTTAGTTAGTATTCTGATGATAGTATTGCCATTATATAATTGATTTACATATTAATTAGCATTATGATCTCATGTATGACCTTTGTATTTTTGTATTTTTATTCTTTCAGTCAATAATTATGCGACTCTATACTATTTTTATTAATGTTTGGGTAGAATTTTGATAGGTTAGATGTTTATCTATGTATATGTATACATTTATGCATTAATCTCAATGGATTTGTGTGTACATATGACTATATATTATATATATTTTTATATTTTTCATTATATCATTTTTATATTTAATTATTAGTTATTCTTAATATTGATTTTTAGGCTACTATATCTGTCTTGGTTAAAGTGAATTAGTTTTTTGTGTGTGTATATATACACATATTTAGATCCATTGTTCTAATGGTACAACTGGTCTATATTCCTTAAGAATTATTTGTTAATTATATATTTTTTGTTTGATCCATCTAGCTCTGTCATGTTTTCTGTTGGGACAATAGGCTTGCAATTTCTGAACAGTTGTTCATGTTTATGTGCATATATATGTGCATTGTTTTATTATGTGTATATGTATGCACTAAATATATATTACTATATATGTCTGAGTAAGATAAACCATTATGGGTTAAAAACACCTACCCTATTATCCAATGATCACCATCTGGACACTATTTATATGGCTAATGAATATGGGAGAGCATTTCAGCTTGAAAAAGGATACAGGAGTATCCGAAACGCGTTGCTGTGCTGTCTCTAAACCTATCACTGGACTTCTCACTATCTAAGGACTTGTGACTTCTCCTGTCGCTGACTACAGCTTGGATTGGAAAAATGGGAGGTTTGCATCCCCCACCGCCAGCTGGCGGCTTTACCATCTATGTCTATCACTGGCTTTAACAGACGGGAGATACATCTATCCACTATCAGCTGACGCCTTTATTTAACAGCGTCCACTGTGCCTTCCATAATAGGAGTGACGGAAGGTACTATTCTTCAATATGAGCCGGTGACTCTGACATTGTGGTTGGCTTCGCTAAACGGGAGGTCTATTCCCCTCACCGCTATCCGGAGCCGCCATTTAAACAGCTCCCACTGCCAACCTCCTAGTGAGCGGTGTGTTACACGTGGGTCCCAGACGGAGTGCCTATACTGGCTAGAGAGGCTAGCGCCCTGCTGTACGAGCACTGGTGTCAGCTGCCGGCTTTCTACATTGAGCCACATAAGGATCATTAGTCTCATTAATAGAGACTGTGTTGCCTTTATTACAGGTACATTATCGACCTTGATACAAGTTGTCTACAATATTGCAACTGATGCTGATCAGCCAATTGATTATTATGATTATTATTAGTGCTTCTGTTTGTCACTTTATTTATCATCAGTTCTACTGGTACTACAAGCTGACCACCAATATTTGTGACTATACTATTACAATTATTCGGTATATTTAAGATGATGGGTATACAACACTAAGTCCTACTACAATTAAAGAGAAGTCCAGTTAATAATGCCTTTTTAAATTGGTATTATCAGTATATTACATGTTATAGCCTAATTGGGCTTTTTACATATATTGTTGTTAATTCTAACAGGCGTTATTGGAGATTTTTTGGAGCCTGATCAACTCCTTATGTTTCTCCATACTGTGGTATTTTAATTAGATATTGTGATATATGCCATATATTTTAGCGGAGGCACAATTTGTGTGTTTTTTTTGTGCATACATAGTACTTTCTTGTACTGTGTAAACTAGATAATAAACTGGTATATTGAATTACTATACGTTTGTGTTGCTCTTTGTCCCAACAGTAATTTCAGAGCGCAGTATAATTTATTTCATGTTTAATTTAATGAGGTTGGCAATCACCTCTATACATACTGCTGCACTGACTTTGAGTCTCTAACTGGTTAGCGCTAAGGGCTTTTTTGTGTGTGTGATTTAACACTTTGCCTACCATGCTATGATAATCCTCTAAAGGATACCCACCCCAGTACAGGTTATATTTAGGTCGGCACCGTTGGATACAGTTCTCATCTACTAGAGACCCATAAAGCTCACAAATACAGGAATCTTCAGATGATAAACTTCCACACTTTCCCCGAGTATCCGGAATGACAGCCCTTTTAACAATAACAGTACTAAGATTGGTCAGACACTCCCCTGATTGGCACTGCATTCCTCCTGACTCCACTCCATCAGCACTGCCATCAGCTGCCGTTTCCTCAATCGGTCCCCCATCACAGACACTGGATATCCCCGAACTGACCAGGATGGTGAACACTCTAAAAGAGAATATGAAAATGAACACAGCAGGCCCGTCCATTGTCACAACAAGTCCTGAAAATTTCTCTCAGTTCAGGAATCTCACTACAACCTGCTCAATCCTCCCGGAACAAGCTCGCGATTGACAGGTCCACGCTAGCAGCCTTGTCTTCTCCACCGGTTGATTGACCTTTTTGCAGTGAGTGGAATGGACCCAGGTATCTCTCTCGGCCACCTTCAAAGATGTAGTACTCATCAGCAGCACCTGGTATGGACCTTCCCACCGATCAGTCAAACAACCTGAATGCAAGAAATTTCTGATCATTACATATTCTCCTGGTTCAACATCATGACAGTTAGTTTCAGGCATATCATTAGACAACAATTTTAGTTTCTGCTGCTGTTGATTTAACTGCTTACTCATTAATATAAGATACTTTACAGTTACCTCATTGTTACCCTTCAAGTTTTCCTGTGGACATATTATCCAGGGCCGAAACTATGATTTTTGTCACCAGGGGCAAGACAGTAATTTGGCGCCCCCCATGTAATTCCCCCTGCAGTAGTGCCCATATTGTAATGCCCCCATAGTAATGCCCATATGTTAATACCCCCATAGTAATGTAGTAATGCCCCTGTAGTGCCCACCATACAGTAATGCCCCTGTAGTGCCCATGCTCCCATATTAATGCCCCTGTAGTGCCCATGCTTTCATAGTAATGCCCCTGTAGTGCCCATGCTCTCATAGTAATGCCCCTGTATTGCCCATGCCCCCTTAGTAATATCCCTGTAGTGCCCTTACAGTAATGCCCCTGTAGTGCTCATGCCCCCACAGTAATGCCCCTGTGGTAATGCCCCTGTAGTGCCCATGCCCCAATAGTAATGCCCCTGTAGTGCTCATGCCCCATTATTAATGCCCCTTATTGCCTATTCCCCCATAGTAATGCCCCTGTGGTAATGCCCCTGCCCCCATAATAATGCCCCTGTAGTGCAGCTTATTAAAAAAAAAAAATACTTACCTTGAACCCCGCTCCTGCATCCAGCGTCGCGTCCGGTCCGCCGGCTGCTCTTTGGAACTATGGGGGAGATGTCATGACGTCTCCCCCATAGTGCCCGTGGGGAGAGCCGGAAGCTGGAGTTCAGGAGAGAACTCCAGCCTCCGGCTCCGGCTACACCGCGTCGCTGCAGAGAAGGAGCCGGGCGCCCGCTGGTAATAAATATTACCAGCGGACGTCCGGCTTGGAGCCTCTCTGCAGCGCCGGGCTGGAGGTCACTGGCACCAGGTACAGCGGCTCACCCGGTGCACGTGCACCTCCAGCCCCCCCCTAGTTGCGGCCCTGTATTATCAAATGAGGTTGTCTACCGAACAATATTTCAAATGGGGACAGATTTAGAGGGGGTCTAGGAGTGGTCCTTATGCTATGTAGGACCAAAGGTAACGCTTCTGACCATCCCAATCCAGTCTCTGCCATAATTTTACTTAACTTATTTTTAATAGTCCCATTCATCCTCTCTACCTTGGCACTGGCTTGCGGTCGGTAGGGGGTATGAAGTCGGCTATTAATACCCATCAGCTTACACATATTTTGAAAAACATCACCTGTGAAATGAGTACCCCTATCACTCACGATGATTTTAGGGATACCGTACCTGCATACAAATTCCTGAACTATTTTCTTGGCAGTAAACGCAGCAGTATTAGTGGCCGCTGGGTAGGCCTCAATCCAGTTAGAAAATACGTCTGTGCACACTAATACATACTTAAGGTTCCTGCAGGGTGGTAATTGGATGAAATCAATTTGTATCATCTGGAAAGGTCCATCAGTCGGTGGAATGTGGGACGGTTCGGTAGGGATCGCTTTCCCTATGTTCTTCCTCAAGCAGGTCAGACAGGACATTGCTATCTTTTCTGCTTGTGAAGAAAACCCTGGTGCGCACCAGTATGCCCTCACCAACTTGCACATACCTTGTTTTCCCAGATGAGTCAGACCGTGTGCTGCCTCAGCCAGGCTGGGGTAATATGCCTTGGGGGCTACTGGTTTACCTTGTCTGTCTCTCCAGAGCCCGGAGGACTCTTGCCCACATCCCTTGGACTTCCAAATGGATTTTTCCTGAATTGAACACAAATTTTGCATCTCAATTAATTTCAGCATATCAATTGTTTGGAAAGACATAATTTTTTTTAGTCGAAGAAAACATTTTCAACCCTGCTGCCCATTTTGCAGCTTCATCGGCCCTGTTGTTGCCTAGTGACACCGGGTCATCCTCACATATATGGGCTTTACATTTAATTACTGCCACTGGTTTGGGCAGTTGGATTGCCTCTAAAAGATGTTTTATGTGTTGGGAGTGTGCAACTGGTGTGCCTGCTGCTGTCATAAAATTTCTCAGATGCCATAGAGCCCCAAAATCGTGCACCACCCCAAACGCATACCTCGAGTCAGTGTAAATGTTAGCAGATTTGCCTGCTGCCAGTTCACACGCTCTAGTTAGTGCTACTAACTCTGCCACCTGGGCTGAGTGAGGAGGACCAAGAGGTTTAGCTTCTATGATGTCTGTGTCATTTACAACAGCATAACCTGTACATAATTCACCTGTGTCTGTTTGTCTATGACAACTCCCATCCGTATAAAAAGTCACATCCACATTCGCTAAAGGTGTGTCATGTATGTCAGGTCTAGCAGTAAAGGTCTGATTCAGATATGTCATACAATCGTGCGTATCATTATGTCCGCTGAACTCACCTCCCACCAGCAACTCATCTCCCTCCACCCTTATGTACATCATGTTGTACATATGGTAGATACGTTGCTGGATTCAGCTTGCTGCAACGTTTAACAGTGATGTTTGCGGGTGCGATTAGGGCTAATTCCCATTTGGTAAACCTAGCTGAAGAGTGTCTGGTTTGAGCAGAGTTCAACAGAGCAGATACAGCATGGGGAGTGTAGACAATCATATCATGGCCCAGTACTACGTCCTCACTTTTACTCACCAATAGAGCGGTAGCTGCTACACTTCTTAAACAAGTGGGGAGTGATCTTGCTACCGTGTCCAATTGGTCACTGTAGTATGCTACGGGCCTACTGGCATCACCATGTTTTTGTGTAAGGACACCTGCAGCACAACCATCGGCTTCCGTACAATACAAATCAAAAGGTTTTTCATAATCAGGTATTCCCAATGCAGGAGCTTTTGTCAGGCTATCCTTAAGATTAAGGAAAGCCTGCCCTGCTCTGATTCCTCTGTGTGTATGACACGATTGGGCTTTGAGGAAGAGACTAAGGACCTCATTCAGAGTCGGTCGAAGCGGACGCACGGTCATACCGGAAAAGGGGCCGGATATGCAAATGATACCCTCGCAAGTTGCGTTCCTAAGTTCGGATCGGTAGCTGGCCGACCAAGTGGAGGAAGCGGCCGGAATTCAAAAAAATATGCCCCCTTCTCGTACGCATTGCACGTCATCTCCGGGCATATAAGGATTATTCGAGACCATCGGAACTGGTCGTAGAGCTTAAGGTTGACCATACCCTCTCTTAAGCTCTACGATCATGTCAGTGTAAAAACCTCCCATGTCACATGTGCCATGACGCTACTTTGTTAATTATGCACTCCCATAAACCGTATGCACTCCCATAAAACGCCGTTCGCATAATTAGGCACGCCTGCGTTCGGATCTCCACTCCGCCGTTTTCAAGCATCTTCCCCTGTTACCACCCACAAACGCCTCAATCTGTCACTCAAACTACCGACCTGGCTGTGTTCAAGGAGAGAGAAATTTCTGATCGTAGCAGCTAGTTTGCGCACGCGCATTGCGAAGTTTATGCATGCGCAGTATAGCGAACATCGGTGGCGTACGACCGTGCGGCCGCTTCGACCGACTCGGAATGAGGTCCTCACTCCTGTAAAGGAAAGGCCAAAATAGAAAAACCTGGGATCCACATCCTACAATATCCACACATTCCGAAGAAGGTACGGATTTGCTGTTGATTCTGCGGCAGTGTCATGTTTTGTATGGCCTGGATTCTATCATTTGTAAGATGTCGTAACCCCTGGGTTAGGCAGTGTCCCAAATATTTTACTCTGGATTGGCACGGCTGTAGTTTGTCCTTAGCCACCTTGTGCCCTGTATGCGAGAGATGAAGTATCAAAAGTTTAGTATCATTCAAACATGACATAAACGAGTCAGAACATAGCAATAAATCGTCCACATATTGAATTAGAACAGATCCATTGGCAGGTTGAAAAGATTGTAAACAGTCATGCAATGCCTGGGAGAAGATACTGGGGCTGTCTATGAAACCTTGGGGTAATCGTGTCCATGTATATTGCACACCTCTGTATGTAACTGCGAATAGGTACTGACAGTCAGGGTGGAGATGCACAGAGAAGAAAGCAGAGCAGAGGTCAATGACAGTGAAATGGGTTGCATTTGGTGGGATCTGCATCAGGATGACAGCTGGATTTGGCACTACAGGGAATTGGCTCTCTACTACCTTATTAACACCTCTAAGGTCTTGTACCAGCCTATAACCCCTCCCACCACTCTTCTTTACTGGAAAAATGGGACTGTTGGCTACACTAGCTGTACGAACTAAAATTCCCTGTTGCAATAATCGCTCAATTATTGGAAACACCCCTAATTCTACCTCCTGTTTTAGTGGGTACTGGGGAATTTTTGGAGCTTGCCTACCGCTTTTTAAGTTTGCCATTACAGGGCTTACGTTTGCCATTAATCCAGTGTCCTGTCCATCCTTAGTCCAAAGGGAATTTGGGATAACATTTCATCTACCTGTGATGGATTTTCTTTTAAAACTGTAGAGTGATACATTATCCTTTGAGGAGTGTCTAACATATCCCGCACCTCGTATACCATTCTCTCTGGGATATCTAAAAATGCACCATCAGGGGTGCAATATATAACACATCCCATTTTACATAACAAGTCTCTTCCCAGCAGGTTAGTAGGGGTTGCAGCAGCCAGAAGAAAAGAATGTCTGGCATGCAACGGCCCAATAGTAACCTCTGTGGACTTTGTTAAAGGATAATGTTCCACTTTACCTGTTACATCCATTGTTGGTACTGTCTCGTTGGTCACCTGTAAATTAACGGGAGATTTCATCACTGACCTGGTCGCCCCTGTGTCTACAAGAAAAGGATATTCAGTACCAGCTACATCAACCATCATGACCGGTTCTTCCCTAGTACTTCCCGTTAACCTGACTATCTGTAGACTACAGGTATGACCTGACCCCTAGCGTTGGCTACCACTCTCCAATAAAGCATTTACGGCCACAATTGGAGCTGGTGCCTGTTGAACATTTGCTGGTCTCTGTGCATATCCCTTATGGGGATATCCAGGTCTTCCCTGGTTTGGGGTTCCTACTCATTTTACTGTACAATTTCTACTTAAGTGTCCTGTTTGTTTACAATTAAAACATGTCCGTGGATCAGGTGAAAACATGTGTTGTTGTGAGGTTTGAGCAGAGGGTAAAGGTGGTGGATATGGGTAAGGATAGGGAGGGTATGGGTATTGTGAGGGATATGAGTATGGGTCCTGTGGTTGTATTGGGTTAGTGGAATAGAGCTGTGTTTGTTGTTGTGTGGGGTTAGTGAGGGCAGGTGTAGGTGTGTGTGCAGGTGTGAGTGTGTCTGTTGGCTGTGATGTTACAGTCATTCCTTCCAGAGCTTGGATACTGACAGCCATTAGTTTTTCGCTCTGGATCTCCCTCTTTTTTGAGATGTTTTTATCATGTTCTATGGTGGACTCTATGAGGTTATCTATTGTGAGGTCTGAACCCGAGTTTTTAAGTTCTCCTTCAGACCGTCCACGAGTACCGTAACTATCATTCCCCTGTGGTGAGTGCTATCTTTAATATCTTCTATCCCAGTGTACTGGGTGATAGCCTGCAGAGCCCGGTCGCAATAGTCTTCTGCAGTTTCACTCTCCTTTTTCTTGATTGTGAAAATTTTGTTCCAGTTAACTACTACTGGAAAATATATACCCAATTGAGTCACAATGCGGGAAATGTTACCTTGGTTTA
Organism: Taudactylus pleione; assembly: GCA_031769625.1. Taxonomy (NCBI): domain Eukaryota; kingdom Metazoa; phylum Chordata; class Amphibia; order Anura; family Myobatrachidae; genus Taudactylus; species Taudactylus pleione. Next base: position 1,932,064 of record JAUIMM010000641.1, read on the forward strand.
CTTGGTCTGTTAAGGGAACGTCACCATCCAATACACAATCTGTGATAAATTTTGTCACGTCGGTATTGCGTGGCAGACAGGCCCTTAACACCACACGCCAATCTTTATTAGTTGGTTCATGAGAACTACCCAAATTTCTCAAAAATCTTTGACATTTGGCTAGTTCTTTTTTGGGATCGGGGAAATCATTTATGATGGAATTTAGTTCTGCTCTTGTCTATGGACAATGCATTACTACTTCCCTCATGGGCACTACACCGTTCGCATCTGCATTTCCATTCGGAACAGTTATCGTCCGAATGGGATGCAGACCGCTAGCGTTGCTACCTCTGACCTGGTTACCTGGCTGGGGGTTTAATCTGCTGCTGCTACGTATGGTATGAACAACTTCCTCTACGGGTGCAGAGGGTGTTAACACTTCCCTTGCTGTTACCGATGGAGATGCCGGCACCACTCGTGATTGTGGTGATGCAGCATCTATCATTTGTACAGCATGGGAAATGGCAGACATTACAATAGGCTCATCATCCACATCATAAACATTTTCTTTATGGTTACTTAAGAGGGGGTACAAATTGCTTCTTACATTTTTATGGGTATTTTTGGTAACTGTACTTGCACCTCCATCCACATAAGGTGGGGGAGGTGAGCGTGAACTGCTGACAATACTCTCCACAATGCTACCTTGCCGCATGTGCGTGCCATTTTGCGGCTCGCCCGTATTGCAATTCAGCGCTGCGGATGCATTTTCTGGCAATGCGCTCGCAACGCTAGTTTGCGTCGCTTGCACATTTTTAAGCCACGCATCCCCTTCATGCTGCTACAATTTTAAACATTCACAATATTTGACCTTTTTCTCTCGGGAGCACATCAGACTGATGTGATCCTGGACATTATCTAATACATCCTTCCACGCACCTCTCTACAACAAAGACAACATGTACACCTGCTACTGTGTATAGAACGGTAAAGCTGCTTACCGAGCGACTAGCACTTAGCCCTTAAATGTCATACGGTACCTTTAACTGTAGGGAACAAGTTACCCCTACCAACAAACACTCACTGTTACACACTTTTTTCCTGCACAGAAAAATAAACGTTAACCCAGATATTGATAACAATTGAAAAAGGTAGACCTCAACGGCTTTGTTTAAACACGTGGCAGCAGAACCGGAAGTACATATACGCTATTGTGCGATCAGCCGCATACACAATAATGCGAGTACCACACAACCGTATAATGACTTTTTAGCTGCGTACGCAAAAGTGCGTTTTTACTGTGCACAAACTGCGACTCAACCGCGTACTCAATACTGCGGCACCCCTTTTATCTTTCTTGTCCCTGGATTCTAGTCAGCTTCCTTTGCTCACACGAAAACAGATAGCTATCTCTCAGCACAAAGCGGTTACAGGAAAACCCTGCATGTGGCCACTCCACCCTTTGCTGAGATATCGATAGCCGTATGTGCCGTGTGAGTAGGTAAGTGACCTCACTACTACGAGCCCCCAACTAACGATACTGGATCAGAACCTCTATATACCCCTGCCTATACCTTCTAATATCCTACCTATAAACCTCTAAGGATGACGCTAATTTGCGTACGCAGTCAGTCAGTAAATAAAGACTTAAGACATGGAATCTGTGGTTCCAAAGCACAAGTATTATTCAGGTAAAAGTACAGTCAGTTACACGCTATTGATCCAGACACAATTCGGCGCAAAGGAATTATACAGACCCAAGTACAGTATACATACGCAGTGCTTCCGGACCAGATGTTAGGCATCAGCAAGAAACCCCTCGTCTATAAGCATTCAGCACGAAGACTAAAATCCCAGTGTTTGAGCACACATATTTATACCCCCCCAGAATAGACCGGACAATAGAGAAGTTTGTTGCTTATGTCATTGGTTCCCAGGGAGGAAGCATCTGTTACAGAGAGTTTAACAGGCTGGTTCAAATAGACTCACCCAGCCTCTAACAACTGAGGGTCTCTGCCCTCCCGCCCCCATGCAAAATCCTAACAGTTATATATTTTGTTGCTTGAAGTCTCTGCGGTCCATAAGTTGAGAATGCATGATGCGATCTCCACACCGATAGTACCGGAATTCTGTTGAAAGAGTACGCATCAGTACAAAACCAAACACGGCTTTCTTAGCATGTATAAAACGTTAGTTATCAAATATCTTTATTTTACAGCATTTATACTAACTGAACCAACTTAAATCTTATACTTTAAAGCTTATTAAACCTTATGTGTGAGTATGCGGGTTTTGATATAAGGACGCTAGTTAACTTGGGGCAGATGCGTGCGCATAAAGCTAATAAAACAGTGGTTTCATAAAAAGTCTTAAGCATTCGCTAATATGCGACTAGTTAACAGCGCAATTGTGCGTATTAATGTGTGTATGAGAAATGGTGAAAGATGCAATCGCATGTTGCTAATAGTAATATCGCTACATGTACTAAAGTGTAAATTTATCTAAAATGGCGCTTAGGCGGCCATTCGCAAAATGGCGTCTTGCGATCTCATTTTCAAAAATGGCGTCTTGCGGCCAGTCACAAGATGGCGTCGCTGTGATTCAATTTTAAACTGATCTTGTCTCAGCCAATTATCCAGCTTCGACACATGCTATGCTTTGACCCGTCCATCTGATGACATGAATGAGTCATTAAATGTTAAATCACACCACTTCCTTTCATACCTCGTTTTTCATCTCCGAGTTAAGTAGCCAAGTATGAGTTAAAGCTATATACTGTACATAAGTGATGGACACAATACCACTTGTTGAGACAAAACAAAACAAAAAATAGAATAACTAACAGCTACCAGCTGAACTGAAACAGACATCATGGGCTACATTACCATGGTAAAGAATGTGCCTAAATTTATCAAGCTGTAACTAATAGAAAAAATTATTTCACTATTTCATTTACTTTAAAAGGTACCTGGTCATTTCCCTTGACATAATGTTTACTTGTAGATGTATAATATTTGTTTCTGATGGTAGTCAACAGTAGGCAGTATCGGCACCATTTTGTTTCTGTTATACTTTTGAATTTGTATAACAAGTTCCATAAACATAAGGAAATCAGTGAAATAATTTCTGAAATTAATCAAATAAGCATCTGAGGACTTGTCCAAAGTGTGCAAGATCCTATAAATCTTGTATCAACTTGTCATTTTAGGTGATTATCGGTACCTTTTTCCATAAAAAACAAGGGCCCTCATTCAGAGCCGCTCGTTAGCGGCAGTACGCTCGTTCCGAGCGATGTTTGCACATCTGCGCATGCGTACGGTTTTTAGTACGCATGCGCGAACCAGTCAGTGCGGCCGAAAATCGTTGGTACGCAATATAGCGAGGGCCTGCTATTTTGAGTGACAGAATGAGGCGTATGTGGGTGGTAACAGGGGAAGGAGCTTGAAAATGGGGAGTGGAGATCCGAACGCAGGCGTGCTTAAAGGTCAAAACGGGCGTTTTATGGGTGTGTATATTTAAAACAGCAGCGTCATTGACCACGTCACTGGGTTATTTTATAGCCAGAACTGCTCGCAAATTTGTGGTAGCAAACACCAACCACAAGAATAGCGAGCAGTTCATACGCTGGTCGATGTACTCGATTAATCTAATAAATAGCGGACATGACGTAGGATGCGAGCGGCCAGGGGGCGTTTTTAACAAATAAACGAGCGTATGTTTTGCTCGCTCATTCAGACTTAGAGGTGTGAACAGACTGCAATGTGCGTACGGATCATTTGAATAGCCACCCCTTGTTTTTAAACGAACGACCACAAATAGCGAACGGCTCTGAATCAGGCCCAAAGTACTGTAGATCATACTTGCTGACAATCAGTTCCCTCCTTCCGGGAGGGAACTGATTGTCAGCTAACAGCGGGGGGCGTGCCCGGCAATTATGTAACTTTTGGGGGCGGAGCCGGGGGTGGAGCTGCGTGATCGCGTCATCGTAGCCCCGCCCCCTCTTCACAATGCCATTATTTTTGGCATTGTGAACCAGGGGGCGGGGCCACGATGACGCGATTCAACGCAAATCGCGTCACCGCCCCCCCCCCCCGCTGCGGGGGTTTTTCGTTTATTCTTGGGGGTGGTCTGGAGGGTTGCCGGCTGCCGAAAATCGGGAGGCTCCCGGCCAAATCGGGAGGGTAGGCAAGCCTGCTGTAGATGTGTACTATAAACTAAGAACAAGGAGCAAAATTGGCTCATGAATGTTTATAATATTTTGCAGGTGATAAAAGAGTCATGTCAGTGATTTTACTAAAGGTCGGTTTTGAGTTTTTGGTAATTTTTCTGTCGGTTTTGCAAACTGAAGATTTACTAAAGTCAAAACCAATGACAAAATGACCAAAAACCTGACTTTAAAACACTTTTGAACATCTGAACAACAGTCGATTTTTTTACATAGAGAATAGGATCCGCAAATTTACTAAAGGTCAGTTTTAAAATCAACCAAAAACCGACAGCACAATGACAGCACTTGTTGTTCTGGCATGCTGGACCAGACTTGCTGGGACCTGTAGTCTGCCTGTAAAGAAAAATACTATTATCCACTCTTTACATATTAATCCCGCTCCCACCACCACAAGAGGTGCGGGGTGTAGCAAAGGGGGTCCACATTTTTTGCCCTTGGCTGACCAGGTTGGGGCTGGTTGCTGTTATGGCAGAGGGACCCCAAGCGGCATGTTTCCCTGCTATAACGTCAGCCACCCCTGACTATTTTTTCACCTATTTTCCATTACCAGCCCAGGCTGAGCGGTCTGGGGCTGGTTATATAGTTTTGGAGGGGGAATGTGGGACCCCACCGCCCACCCATTTTTTTTTAACTCTTTCATTACTTTTACACCTAAGATGCCTACACGGAATGGGCTTGCTGTTGTTTTTTAACTTCTATTAGCCATCGGTTTTGTGGGTTCTTCTCCTCAACCCCTCCATTTAAACTAATAACAAATAACACAAAAAAGATAAACAAGACAAACAAACACTGAAAAAGAAAAACAACACTCAGTGCCATAGCTGAGCTCAATTGTGCCCTGTGCCAGCCCCGCCCCTCTGAGTGCATGACATTACACACATGACTTCATGATGTGCAGAGGGGACTGGGCTGTTGGCATCGGTAAGTGCATTACTGACCAGAGCGTTCTGGGGATGCTCTGATTTGCCGTTCAGACTGCATGGTGCCTGTCTTGAGCATCCAAAGGACTGTATAGGCCTGTAAAGCCGTATGTGTATGCAGCTGCTACGCGGAAATATGCAAATGTCATAGGCACCGGGAGATGTATTGAGACACCCACCTGAAGCTTTGCAAATCCAAACATCTGCATAAAATGTCACAGCATCTGCTTATAAAGACGCACCATCGGTCGCAGATCATTAGATTGTGGCGGTCCTGAGTAAGCCTATGGTCCTGCAGAATGGCTGTGGGGACTGAGACGCGAGAATCATATTTCTTGCAGACTGTATCGCAGTTGTAATATGTGACACCCCCCAAGAAATGGTTGCGACAAGTCTGCGTTCTTTCCCACCACTTCACATTACCTCCCCCAAATGCTCCCTGACTGTCAATCACACTGCAAATAACTAGTCACTGCGAGCGACTATAGTAATGTACCTTGATGAATGCACAATGCAACTTAGAAGCATGCGCAGATTGCCAATTGTTGCTGAATCAGGCTCTTAGACAAGACTACACACAAAAAGAGAAGACAACTTTCAGAAATCTCTATAGAACTCGTCAAACTGTTTGTGAGGTTTAAATAGCACGTTATATGTTTTTGGTCATTTTTTAATTTCTATTTCCTGTCAGATTCCATCGGAAATGACAAAACCGACGGACTTAATGCCAGCAAACATCTACCGACATGCCGTCAATTGAAATTGAAAACAGACTGTGGGACTTATTAACGGACTTGGACCATTCAGATACAGAGGGTTATTCAATTTGAAACGTAAACTTCGCCGTCTATGCGTGTCGAAGTTTTCACCGCACATCGGAGCTTTTGCCAGCGAAAAAGTATCGCGCGCGCCCCCGCTTATACCCGTATTCAATATGAAATCGTCGAAAACGGCACCCGGCGAAAGTGAAATCAGCGAAAACTTCGCTGATTTTTGGGGAAATGACCCTAACACCCCCAAAAAGATGCTCTGACATGGGGGATCACTCTGGTTACCCCCGATTAGCCCTGCTGAAGGTTTTTGGGGTCTTCAAACGGGCTCGATAGCTGCTATTTTGGGGATTTGGGAAGGTAGTGAAGAATGGTATTTAGAAGTGTTTTTGGCTGAAAATAAGTAGTCCCTACAAATTTTGGGTACTTGAAAATGGGGGTGAGCATAATTAAAAGTTGCTAAAGTGAAGTTTTAAAAAACGTGAAAATTCCACCAGCCGCAAACACCTGCAATGAAAAAAAACATCTGGGGCATACTTGGGGACCCCCCTAGATTGTAGTTCGCTAGTTTTTAACTTTGTACCCCCCAATTTTTTTTTTCGCCCCCAAAAATGAAATGAAATTTTTTTTAAACATTTTTGACACAGTTTACCTTTGGGGGACTGTCTGAAGGTTGCAGGGTGGTTTCCGAAATGTTGCACCCCAAAACCCCAATTCTGCACTTTTTTCGCCACCCATTCCTTGGTGATTTCGCAGGGTCGAATGCATTATACTATTCACACCGGCAAAAAGTTTTCAAATTGAATACGGTGTAAAAGTAAAAGCGTCGAAAATGACGTCATCCGAGCGAAAACATCACAGAAACTGAGTTTTCGCTCCATATTGAATACCCCTAACAGAGTACCTGGGAACTCAGCACTGAGCTGCAACTTCAGCAAGAAGCAAAGTTGTACTGGCAACAGAGGGCCTGATTCAGAGCCGCACGTAAGCGGCCGCTTGCTCACTCCGAGCGATGTTCGCACATCTGCGCATGCGTATGGGTCGTAATGCGCATGCGCCAACCAGTCATTGCGGTCGGAAATCATGCGCTCACAAAACAGCGAGGGCCTGCTAATTTGAGTGACAGAATGAGGCATTTGTGGGTGGGAACAGGGGAAGGTGCTTGAAAACGGGGAGTGGAGATCCAAACGCAGGCGTGCCAAACAGTCAAAATGGGCGTTTTAAAGGTGTGCATATTTAACAAAGCAGCGTCATCGACCATGTCACTTGGTTGTCTTTTAGCCTGAACTGCTCGCTTGATTGCGGTAGGAAAATCCTACCACAAGCACTGCAAGCAGTTCATACACCTTTCGATGTACTCGATTAATCTAATAAATAGCAGAGATGACGTAGGATGCGAGCGGCCAGGGGGCGTTTTTTTTAAAATAGCGAGCGCATGTTTCGTTCGCTCGTTCAGACATAGAGGCGTCAACAGACCGCAAAGAGCGAGCGCTCTATTTAAATATCCGGCCCCTTTTTCTGAATGAGCGAGCGCAAATAGCGTCCGGCTCTGAATCAGGCACATGGTCCGGAGGAGCACTCGATTCCTGAAATTGCTCTGCATGCTCCCAGGTTGAAGAGACTTTTCTTCCAAGATTTCCCAGACAAACCGGGTTCTGGGAGTTCTGGGGGTTCTTCAACCCTGCATCAAGGGGGGGTACTGTTACAAGTCGCGGTCATGACTTCTCTCCTTCGAGCAGTTCGCCTTCCCTGGATGTTGTTGTTCCGGTTCCCTCGGTTGCTAGTCGATCGGCATGCCTCAGGACATCACATGCTATCCTTAGCACAGCGTGATTGGATGGTCCTCCTATTTGTACACATTGGCCTTTTGCCACCTCACCGACTATAGCATTCCTGTAGGTTCCCTCAGCTTGGCTGCATGGTCAGCATTCTGCATCACCTCATGGTGAAGATTCTGACTTTCCCGTAGTAGTTCCGTATTGTCTCGGGCTCTCCTGCTTCTCCAATGGCTTCCTCGCCGCACCAATACTACCGTGCCACAATCAGCTCTCAAAGCCGCAGCACCAACTACCAACTTTCTACCATCGGCTCTTGCAGCATCTTCGGCACATTTGCCGCACCATTGGCTCTCAAAGCCGCAGCACTGGTATTCAGCTTTCTACCATCGGCTATTGCTGCACGGTTGGCACACAAGCCGCACCATCGGCACATTTGCAGCACCATCGGCTCTCAAAATCGCTTTCTACCATCGGCTATTACCACACCATTGGTACACACCTTTGGTACACAAGCTGCACCATCGGCACGTTTGCCGCACCATCGGCTCTCAAAGCCGCAGCACTTGTATTTAGTCTGCTATTATTGGCTATTGCCGCACTATCGGCAAACAAGCCACACCATCGGCTCCTTAGCCGCACCATCGGCTCTCAAAGCCGCAGCACTTGTAATCACCTTTCTACCATCGGCTCTTGCCACATCATCAGCACTCAAGCTGCATCATCGAAACACAAGCCGCACCATCAGCACATTTGCTGCACCATCGGCTCTCAAAGCCGCAGCACTTGTTATCAGCTTTCTACCATCGGCTCTTGCTGCACCATCGGCACACAAGCTGCACCATCAGCCCTCTAAGCTGCACCATTGACTCTTCCTGTTCCAACTCTTTTTGTCATCACTGGATTCCAACCGACACTCCTGTAAGCTGCTACAACTCCGAGAAGTAAGTCCAGGCGGCCGCCTAAGTACCGGTGAACAATTAATCTCTAAGGGAACAACGGCCGATTGTTAGTGGTGGAAGACCTCGATTGCCTGAGTTCTAGATGGCTTACTAGGAGTGGTCATTGGAATTCATAACAATACAAGAACAAAGCATAAGTATTTTATTACAACTCAACACTTATAGAAAATATTTCACAGAACACAGCATGTTCATCTATTATTAGATGCACATTCAGTTTAACTGTTTTCGCTGTTTTATAGCACTGTGATACAATGTTGAGCCACAAGGGGTCATGTATGCACTACAAAACTGCCATTATACTTGCAAGCAGCCAAAAATTTGGAAAAACATGCTATATTATTTTTATTTAAATAGTACATGATTTATGATCATGTAAACTATTAATTAAAGATGGACTTCACCAACCTGTCATTTTGGTTACATTAACAAACAAACCATAACGTGACTTATCAGGTTATTTATATTGCATAAGGCACTATACGGGGTATATTTAAAGGTCTATTTTATCAAATAAAGGGGCACTGTCTTTTTTTTTTTAAACATAGAAGCACTGTGAGGCACTGTGTGTTCTTCAGGCACTGTGGTAAAAAAAATAAAAAAAGACACTGCTGTGTGCACTCTGTTAAAAAAAGCCATTAGGGTGCCATTACTAGGAGTACTGTATTGCGTGTTCAGGCACTGTGTTAAAAAATAACATCATTAGGGTGCCATTACTAGGAAATATTAAAATATAACACTGTGTTGTCTGTTCAGGTGTAGTGTTATAAAAACAATTTAAATGTGCATTATGTAAAAAAAATACATGACTAGGAGCACTGTGCTTTGTGTTCAGGCAGTGTTAAAAATAACATCATTATGGTGCCACTACTAGGAGCGCTGTGTGGCACTGTGTTGTGTGTTCAGGCACTGTGTCAAAAATAATGTCATTAGGGTACCATTAATAGGAGCACTGTAAGGTACTGTGTTGTAGGATTCGGCACTTTGTTGAAAAATAACATCATTAGGGTGCCATTACTAGAAGTACTGTGAGGCACTGTGTTGTGTGTTCAGGCACTGTGTTAAAAATATTAAAATACAACTGTTGTACGTTTCTTTTCATTATGGTCTGTTTGGGGCATTGGCGATGGTCTTTTTTGCATAGACAAACATTGTTATTGGTTATTGCTCTAACACATTACTAATTTGCAATACATTGTTAACCAGAAATAATGTGGTGCCTCACAAAAAATAAAAAAAAATTAATAGAATTATGGAGCATATTTAGTATTATTTGGTATTATGAACAAGAAGAAACAAGGCAATGTCACAATTTTGATTTTTATTAATCAATCAATTGTTTTCCTCTCTTCCAATGTATATATGCATACACACTCCACCTCCATTTCCCTGTACTGCCCTCAGGCCTCTGAGCTAGTTCCCTCATACTCAGACTCCCTTGTGCACCTAATAAATGTATTAAGGGGGGGGGTGTTACCCGATTAGGAAGGAGGGAAGGGGGTGGGGGTAGTATGACCAGCTTCTCTTGCAACCCTTGTCAGGAATCCTTTGCTATGAACATTGTATTATTTTATGGCCTTTTCTCTTCTCAGTTGCTGCAAAACAGCTCTTACAAGGCCATGTCTCAATTTGAATTTTCTAAAAATCAATTGATCAATCACTCAATCGGGCATTCTTTTTTACCTGCCTTCCACTAGATACTCCACCTTCATTTCCCTGGCCTCTCTGATTTAGTTATTGATTAATGAAAACAATCTTTCTATGGGGTTGTATAGTTTATTAAACTGCCATCCTGTCTGCCCCTGCTGTGTCGCAATGTTTCATAGATGTGCTATATTCTTTTAAACTGCTGTGTGTTTGTGCCCCTGCTCTGTTGCTTAGTTTAGCCAGTCAGCCTTTCATAAATATAGGTGAAAACAATATTGTGAGCTGTGAGGTGGTCAAGATTGACTGGAAATGATTGGTAATTAATTGGAAAATTACGTTATTGAGGTTAATAATACCTTGACCAATTGCAGGCTATTGACCGCCGCAGAAAGATATTTTGCGTTGTGTATGCATGTCTGTGAGTGTATGTATGCATTTGTGTGGGGGATGCATTTCTTTTTCTTTTAAATCTGTATTGCTTTTAATGGTCTGTTTGTCATTTTCATGTTAAGGTCTGCAGCCATTTTATTTTTTGCCAAGGACTGGTGCCATTTTGTTTTATCATAAATATCTGATTTAATTTCTGAAGTATCTTAAATGTTGGAGACATTAGGGGTGTGTGTGTGTGTGTTTTGTTTGATTCCTCATGGACTTTTACAGATGTTTTTTTTTTTATATTTAAACCAAAAAACAATATTAAAATACTCTCTACAAAACTGACACTATGGGGTAAATTTACTAAGAATCGAGTCTAGGAGAGTTTGTTTTTTTTCAACTCGATTAGCTTCATCTACACTCGGGTGATTTGAAGCTCCGTGCAGTCCCGTCAGCTGTCATTCGTGAGCTATCTGTATGTGTGGCAACACACATACAGATAGTGGGTCCGTCTGGTCGGGTCGTTTTTTTGTTTTGCCAAGTCCCAGGGATGCTGCGGAGACCAGCGCCAGGATATAGGTGTGTATGCAATCTGGTATAGGTATGTGTGAATTGGTAGGTGTGTGTAATAAAGTTTTACTAATCGCGGTGTGTGTGTTTTGTCTTTATTTAACTATTTATTTTACAGTGAGGGTACAGGTGCCGCCCGTCTACTAGCACTTGTAGTTGCACAAGTGCCAAAGGGCAGGCATGCTAGCAACTGTAGTCCTACTGTAAAATAAAATAGTTCACTTAAATTTTCCCACTTTATTACCCCCCGTACCCAACGCTCCAGGGGTACGGGGAAGAGCCCTGGGCTTCAGAACAAACCTGGGGTTAATGGAGAGGGGGGACCCTTTTTTGGGGGGGTCCCCACCTCCCCTGAGATCCCCGGCTTGGCCTGACTGGCTTGGGCTGATAATGCTTTGGCCCCGGAGCCCCGGTGAATGGGTCTCCGGGCTGTGGCATTACAGCCCGGCCATTTTGGGTCTGGTGTTGGTTTTAAATATAGGGGGGACCCTACGCATTTTTTTCCTCCCTATATTTTAAAACCAAGACTGGCCCTGCAGCCTGGTGTTGGTTTCTAAATTATGGTGGAACCCTACACATTTTGTTCCCCGTAATTTTAGAAATCAGGACAGGCTGGCAAGCCTGGGGCTGGTTAGGGTTTTGGGGGGGACCCTATGTCATTTTTTTACAGATATTTAAAATTATTTTCTATATTTACAGGCAGAAGCATACATGGATCACAGCGATCTGTGTATGTTTCTACCAAACTCTCAGATCACAGGCACGTGTATTTTTTTCACGAGTTTTTACAGGAGAGTTTTCTCATCTCATGAGAGTTTAGAAACTCTCTGCTTGGTAAATTCCAGAATCCTATCTTCACCAGTGAAAAGGTTCTCGAGTTTTGCCGATGATGAATTGAAGAGAGTTTGCTAACTCTCCAGTATTTTCCTGTAACAAAGGAGATCTCTCTCCCGAGTTTGACATTAGTAAATTTGAGAGTGGGAAAAAATGCCCAAACTTTCCAGAGTTTGCAAACTCTCCCAAACTCTCAGCTTAGTAAATTTACCCCTATGTATATACAGTGCATCCGGAAAGTATTCACAATGCTTCACTTATTCCACATTTTGTTATGTTACAGCCTAATTCCACAATGGAATAAATTAATTTTTGTCCTCAAAATTCTACGCACAATACCCCATAATGACAACGTGTAAAAAGTTTTTTTGAGATTTTTGAAAATTTTATTTAAAAAAACACTAAGAAATCACATGTACATAAATATTCACGACCTTTGCCATGAAGCTCAAAATTGAGCTCAGGTGCATCCTCTTTCCACTGATCATCCTTGAGATGTTCCTACAGCTTAACTGGAGTCCACCTGTGGTAAATTCAGTTGATTGGACATGATTTTGGAAGACATACACATGTCTATATAAGGTCCCACATTTGCATATCAGAGCACAGACCAAGCATGAAGTCCAAGGATTGTCTGTAGACCTCCGAGACAGGATTGTCTCGAGGCGCAAATCTGGGGAAGGGTACAGAAAAATGTCTGCTGCTTTGAAGGTCCCAATGAGCACAGTGGCCTCCATCATCCGTAAATGGAAGAAGTTCGGAGCCACCAGGACTCTTCCTAAAGTTGGCCGGCCGTCTAAACTGAGCGATCAGGGGAGAAGGGCTCTAGTCAGGGAGGTGACAAGAACCCGATGGTCACTCTGTCAGAGCTACAGCATTCCTCTGTGAGAGAGAGGAGAACCTTCCAGAATGACAACCATCTCTGCAGCAATCCACCAATCAGGCCTGTATGGTAGAGTGGCCAGATGGAAGGCACTCCTTAGTAAAAAGCACATGGCAGCCCACCTGGAGTTTTCCAAAATGCACCTGAAGGACCCTCTGGTCTAATTCGACAAAGATTGAACTCTTTGGCATGAATGCCAGGCGTTATGTTTGGAGCAAAACAGGCACCGCTCATCACCAGGCCAATACCATCTCTACAGTGAAGCATGGTGGTGGCAGCATCATGCTGTGGGGATGTTTTTCAGTGGCAGGATCTGGGAGACTAGTCAGGATAGGGAAAGATGAATGCAGCAATGTACAGAGACATCCTGGATGAAAACCTGCTCCAGAGCGTTCTTGACCTCAGACTGGGGCGGCAGTTCATCTTTCAGCAGGACAACGACCCTAAGCACACAGCCAAAATATCAAAGAAGTGGCTTCAGGACAACTCTGTGAATGTCCTTGAGTGGCCCAGCCAGAGCCCAGACTTGAATCCAATTGAACATCTCTGGAGACATCTGAAAATGGCTGTGCACCGACGCTTCCCATCCAACCTGATGGAGCTTGAGAGGTGCTGCAAAGAGGAATGGACAAAACTGCCCAAAGATAGGTGTGCCAAGTTTGTGGCATCATATTCAAAAAGACTTGAGGCTGTAATTGCTGCTAAAGGTGCATCAACAAAGTATTGAGCAAAGGTTGTGAATACTCATGTACGTGTGATTTCTTAGTTTTTGTTTTTTTATAAACTTTGCAAAAATCTCAAAAAAAAACTTTTTACACGTGTCATTATGGGGTATTGTGTTTAGAATTTTGAGGACGAAAAATTTTGGAATAAGGCTGTAACATAACAAAATGTGGAAAAAGTGAAGCGTTGTGAATACTTTCCGGATGCACTGTATATATAAATATACATACATACATTATATATATATAATATATTTATGTGTGTATGTATGTATAGATATATAGAGTGCATCTGGAAAGTATTCACAACGCTTCGCTTTTTCTACATTTTGTTATGTTACAGCCTTATTCCAAAATTTTTTGTTCTCAAAATTTTACACACATATATAACTTCACAGACATATCCAATCTGCTGTGCAGCACAGCAGATGGGCGATATATCTGAAATATATATCGGTTATCTGCTGTTGTGTACGGGAGGCCTGCCGATCGCCCGTACACATGCTGCAGGGTCCCAGTGGTGACAGCAAGTCTGGGGCTAAGACTGGGTACACTTTGGGTGATATATCGGCCAATACTGTATATTGCGAGCATATCAATGGGTGTGTACCCCCAATATGTCTGTGAACTATGTAGTTCATAGACATATCACATCTGCTTTGCAGCACAGCAGATGGTATATATATTCAGCAGATATATCGGCGCATCTGGCTGTGTGTACGGGCAATCAGCCGACCGCCCGTACACTTGCTGTAGGGACCACCGGTGACTGACAGCTCAACTGGGTGGGCATTCAACTACCAACTCAGTTGTTATCTCAGTGAACACACATTGAGTGGCCGATCAGTAAGTCTGTTTGGCTTACCTGATTGGCCACTGTGCTGGAGGATCAGCCCGCCGGTGGATCCGTTGTGAGGGTACCGCCAAGTACCAAGCTAGGAAAATCTGCCTTTTGTTGTTCTTATAGCCGGCTAGAGAGATTTATGAACACAGCAATTAATGTGGAGTTCAGGTCAGCTCTCTGAGATCTGGAAGCTACTTCCTCAGAGTGTCTTTATTAATCCAAAAGGTGTACATTTCTTAACAACCAATCACCCAATCACATAACATTTCTGAAGCATGCTAATATCCAGTCAAATAGCGTCTGCAAATCGTAATATAGTTCATTTTAAGTACACATTATATCTTGTTTTTCTCTCTTGCAGTATGTTTGCGGTTAGGAGATCTTTCTTTATGCTCAGCTATCACTCTTTGAAACACCCATCTTGGCTTCCTGTCTTCTGCAGAGATGTTGATAATAATCTTACTTTCCTTTCAATTCCTAGTTTCGATTCTTAGCAACATGCGTGAAGCTCATTTTTGTATCTGAATTTCATATCTAAAGTCTTTCATTTAAAGGAAAACATGCAATAGAAAGATACACAATAATTCCTAAAAGTTATATGTGTTAATCAATAATTCAGCTATTGCAGTATACTCTCACAACGTCGACACAGTGTGTACCCAGCTTAATGTGTTTTGCTGTAAGATGAGCCTTTGGAGTTTTAGCACTCTGCAATGTATCTTAATGTATAAGGGACATATCCAAGATAAATAATGCAGTAACTGTGGGCAGAATATAAAAGTCATGATAAGAAAAAAGGACAGCTCCAGGACTGGATTAAACCTTCATGGGGGCCTGGGGTATTTAAAACAGGGGGATCACCTCCTCTTGTCAGTATAGTTTCCCTGGCTGTGCCCGCTGCGTGTACAGGTGTTTTCACTAATTATCCCAGAAGGGTATTTATTCAGTAACTCTGATCAATTCACACGTCCATCATTCTGGTGGCACCTTCTGACAAAATTGCTACAGGCTAGTTAGTGTTTCTTGCCAACTTTAATTCTAGTTTTGTGTACTACGTTGATGTAGACCTTGCCGGCTGATACTACAAGTGGCTACCCCAGCTGCAGAATGCTATTACAGGACAGACATCTCTTCACATGGTTGCCAGTTCTATAAGCAGGGGATTTTTATCATATTGCCGGAAAACCACTAGTCACCCACCATTTCTATAAAGACTGTTTCTTGCATGTAATAATACTCTCAGACTGGCTTGGCAGTACCAGGGGTGCCAACAGCCGCGCCGGGCCCAGGGGGGAGAAATTGGGCTTGGCCTAATCGTGGGAGGTGTGGCCATGCCCCCTTAGGAGAAAACAGTTTTTTGCAGTGCTAGGGAGGGGGGCGCCGTGAGCCCCTCAGCCCGGCACATAGCCAGTGGAGGGCGCGATCAGTGTGATCGCTCTCCCCACATGCACAGGAGACTGCTGTGGCTGCTACTTAGCAGCCACAAGCAGTCTCCCAGTGCAGCCCAGCACACAGCAGTGTGTACTGGGCTGCTTTGATGTAAGAGCAAGCACTGGCCCAGGTAATTAGTACCCGCCCCCCATTCTCGGTGGACATTACTAGAAGACCCACCTCTAAGCCCCCGTGTTTTGATTTTGTCAAAACCACCATCAAAAATTATGTGTTTGGTTTTAGTTTTGGCAAAACCACCCTCATGTGTTACTGTTTTAGTTCTTTTCTGTTTTGGATTTCTTTAAAATTGATAAAAACAGCTAATATCATGCAATTGTGACCTGATTACATGTAATCCAAACTCAGAGATTCAGGGGTATATTTACTAATGTTAGATTTTGATTTTACTGTGATTTGACATTCGATTTTTCTTAAAATTTTAATTCGATTTTGCATTTGGAGATTTACTAATATTCGATTTTAAATCTAACACAAAATCGAACTTCAAATCCCCAAATGAATAGACTGTTTAATGCTTTCGATTTTAGCACGAGCAGGTCTGATTGACACAGATGCATGTACAGATCAGTGAGATCCATGCATGCATCTGTGTGTAAAATGCTTGTAAAGTGTTAAATTAATGAAAAAAAATTATGTGGGGTCTCCCCCTAAAAGGACAACCAGCCCTGGACTTTTCAGAGTCAGTCCTGGTTGTGTAAATACGGGGGACAAAAGATGTAGGGGTCCCCTGTATTTACTACAGCCAGCACTGGGCTAAGTGAGCCGGTCCTGGTTTTGGAAATACAGGGGATAAAATGAGTAGGGGTCCCCTATATTTACCATAACCAGCACCTGACTTTTTCTAGTGGGGTTGTAATGCCACAGCCAGGTGAACCCTTTCAACGGGTCCCCCGGTCAAAGCATTATGCCCGACCCTCTAGTCATCCCAGGCTGCAGATCTCTGGGGAGGTGAGGACCCCCCCAATAAAAAGGTCCCCCTCCCCAGGGCACCCTAGGCCCTGGGCGGTGGGTGCCGGGTTGATAGTGTAATGTGTGTGTAAAAATAGAAGTGATAACATTGTCTTTAACAGTAGAACTACGGGTCCCAGCAAGCCGCCTCCACATGCTGGTACTTGGAGAACCACAAATACCAGCATACCGGGCATTAAGCTCTAGTTCACCTGTAAAGAAATGTTAAAATAAAGACAAGATACACACCGTGACAGTATAAGTTTATTACACACATACAGACTCACACATACTCACCTACAAGTCCTGTACCGGTCCCCTTCTCCATGTAGGCATCCACCATCTTCTTAAAACAAAAAAATGAGGAGCCCTAACCACGAACTGTACCATCCTCTAAATGACAGGCTCAGACGCGGCATTTCTCTTAGAAATGCAGGGGTTGTTGAGAGTTTATTTGCTGAGAGAGGTGAGCCTCCGCCTCTCTCAGACAATGAATGATTCCCACCCTTGACTTCAATGGTGAGAGCCGCAAGCTAACAATTGGTAACTTTGCGATTACAGCAGACCTGAGCCAGGACTCGGTTCTACTCGGAACCCCAAAAGTGATCCAAGCTTCGACACGATTGGACTCGGAATCCCAAAGTTCAGGTGTGTTCGCTTTTCAGAAAAAATGAACCGCACATCTTTACTTTCTACTAAATATGAGTCCTCACAAATATCAGGATAATTAAGAGACTCTGGGCCTGTTTCATCGTAGATCGCAACTGCAACAGCGCACGCAAATCGTCCGATGGTGTGTACTGCGCATGCTTCATGGTGCGCGTGTGTGAGTTAGCATTGCAATCGCACTGCGATCACCTACGCAGATACAAAATCATAGCAGACCGAGGGACAGGACATCAGTGTTTGGGTGTGGTGACGGGGGAGTGGTTGGTGGTGCCTGTCCGTATTAACGCGATTGCTTGGGCATGCATAAATTAGCCACTGTGACGGCATACACTGCTTGTGTTCTCACTGTGAGCGACAAGGTTAGCAATTTCTGAGTAAGGTCAGACCTGTTGTAATTGTGCGTGAGGGGCCGATGTTACTCAATGTTCCCTATGTATACGCAGGATTGCAAGGTCTTACGGATGTGAGATAGCGGTAGTGGGCGTCTCTATGCTGGCTGTGTGACGGCTTTGCGATTGCATTCATTAGCATATTTTTGTAGCAGATCTCAATGCGTAATTGCAGCTGCAATCGCAATAGCGATCCGTAGTGAATTAAGCACTCTGTTGTGTTTTTATACATACTGTATATCCACTGACTATTACAATATCTATGTAACCCCTGTTTATGGTTAATCCAGCAAATAGGTGATCTGACTGTAATATGGTTTATGACTATATGAACTGTGTGTTAAGAAATTAAATATACGTATTTTTATATAACTGTATATATATATATATATATATATATCTGTGTACTTAATTGGTGGTGTGGGAGAAAATCTGTCAGAGGGTTCTGGCGGTATGTAGGTACAATCCCAGTGGCCGGGATGCGGCACTCAGAATACCGGCGCCGGTATACCGACAGCAGTGAGAATCCCAGCACCACAATCCCGACCGCCGGCATACCTACAGTAAATTTAGGGTTAGGGGTTAGGCACTAGGGGGAGGGTTAGGGTTAGGCTGTGGGGGGGAGGGTTAAGGTTAGGCTGCAGTGGGGGGGGGGTTGTGGTTAGGGTTAGAACACTTCCTAGTTGGGTCGGGATTCTGACTGTTGGGATGCTGCTGTTGGCATTCTGGCTGCCGGCATCCCAACCGATGGGATCCCAGCCACTGGGATCCTATTCCCAACCCGTTCTGGCTGCCTAAAACCAGTAAGGACTGTGCTCACAGACTGATAAAACTAAGGTAGTCAGTTGGCCTGAGGTTAAGACTGAAAGAGGAGGGAGCCTGAGTCAGGTACCTAATGTAGAGATGGAGCTCGTGCTCTCTAGAGTGGAGATGTCTGGCAGCTGACAGCAGATGAGAAGTTATGAGCGGCAGCAATTGAGTAGGGGGAGACAGAACTTACCTGAGTTGAGATTTTAGACTTGAGTTTTGAGCGGAGGGAAGAGAGCTGTGAATGTGATGACTGCATAAAACGTCCAGAGAGATTGGATTATTCCTCAGACCCAGCACCATTCTTCAGTATATACCCAGCTGTAAAATACTTAAATAATGCAACACTGCAAATTATTCCTCAAACAGTGAGCAGAATATTTCTAGAAATAGATCCCTCATCATCCCTCCTCACCGCTGATGCTGTTTGAAAAACCACTTTGACTGTATAAAAATATATATGTCAGCAAGCTGTATGCAGCTAGAAACAATAACAAATGGTGACAGTATAACTCTATAATTGCTATATACAAGGCTGATTATCCATATACAGCAAGGCAGCAAGGATAATGTATGTTGCCTCAGGAGAGGCCTCTCAGCTACAGCATCACCTTCTTCTAAGCTACACTTGTACTACTACCACTGTTTCACCAAGTATGATCTAAAGCTACATTTATATAACATTTATACTAGAGATGAGCGGGTCCTTTTCTCCGAGAACCGAACCCACCCGAACATAGGGGATCCGAGTAGCATCTGAGTACGGCACCCCAGCCGCAGCATCAGCACTGACCGCTGGTCAGCCCAGGCGTGGGATCCCTGGGGAGTTGGGGACCCCTCCAATAAAGGGGTCCCCTTCTCCAGTGCACCCCTAGCCTAGGCTGATAGCCCGGGGCTATCCCCGCCACCCCTCGGCGGTAGGTGGCGGGTTGATTGTGTTAATGTAGTGTAAAAAAAGAATATGTTTAACATTGTCTTTACAGTAGAACAGCAAGCCTTCATTCGGGAAGTAATAATCATCCTGGTTAGGATGGTTATTACATAGTGCGAGGGTCGCGTTTTTCGTTTATTTATTTTAAGAAGACCAAGGATGCCTAGTGATGCCTAGTGGACAAGGGGACCACTCCAGGTAATGTAGTTGAGTATGTGTGAATGTGTATATATGGATTAAAACTTTACTGTGTACGGTGTGTGTTTCTTTCAACATTTCTACAGGTGAAATACAGGTCCCAGTGGGCCCTTAATGCCCCACATGCTGGTACGTTTGGTTCTCCAAGTACCAGCATGTGGGGGAGGCTTGCTGGGACCTGCAGTTCTACTGTAAAGACAATGTTAAACATATTATTTTTTTCACTACATTAACACAAAATTTCCCACCACCCACCACCCAGGGGTGGCGGGGATAGCCCCAGGTTAGGTTCCCAACTCCCCAGGGATCCCTGGGATGACTAGCAGTCAGGGCTGATGCTGCGGCTGGGGGGCACGGTGATAGGGCTCCCCTGGCTGTGGCATCAGTCCCCCGCTAGAAAGGGCCCTGGGCTGGTTCTGTGAATTACAGGGGGACCCTACGCAAATTTTTCCCTGTAATTCCAGAACCAGGACTGGTTCCCATAGCCCAGTGCTGGTTGAACTAAGTACAGGGAGACACTACACATTTTTTTCCCTGTACTTAGTCAACCAGTACTGGGTTTGAAACGTCCGGGGCTGGTTGTGTTTTGGGGGTGGACCTCATGTCAATTTTTTTTACTTTTAAAAAGTCAAATACATTCAGGCATCTCACTGATGTCTAAACAGAGTAATATATATGGGCCCCCATCTGTCTGCAATTGAATAAATGACAGGCAGCTCTCCTAGGGGTCTTCCAACACCCTAATGCAAATAGAATTATGGATAAAGGACGGATAGCGCCACCATGTCTGACCCAGCCCAAGAAGACACTCAATCCAAATAATATAAATGTGTTTTTATTTTTGATAATTCAAAAAAACCTTAATAAATATGTAGTTTAAATGGAATAGCCATACATGTGTAATTGACACCAATCAATATATTACCAGCAATCGTATGCACTATTAATAACAAATAAAAATGGCCTAAATAACATAGATAAAAAATGGCACCAGCTGTGTGCCCTGTTTGCAAACAGTAAAATAGTATCTACTTTACATCAGAAACAAAATTACAGGTGCTAGTTGAAAGTATCCTATCCATAAGAATACAATGTATTGCTTGAATGCAACCAATCCTTAATATAGTCCAGATGCCTGAATGTATAAGAGTGAATAGGGCTGATAATCCACAAAAAATCTAAGTCTGTTTGAGGGATCAATATGCATAAGATCACCCCATGTACATGTTGTACGAAAACTAGGGACAAAGTATCAAATCCTATAATGTCCTGCTTATTAACTTGATGTGGAAATAACGGACAAATGAACAGCTCACCTGGTGACCAAACTCGATCTTTCCTAGATATACTGTGAGCAATTGCACCGTTGAATAAGTCCTGGCTGGCCCGTCTCTGTAGTGCACTGGCTGGCTGTTAGCTCATAGGAGCTGCTGGCTTACGTGCCGGGTACTAAACCAGATGATATGTGGAGCTCTACGGAGGCGCTCAGCTGGGCAGTTCCCACTCCGGAGCTCCAGCGGCTATAGTGTCAGGTGGGACACACAGCTCAACGGAGGCGCTCAAAAAGCAAATCAACTCCGGAGCTGTAGCGGCTGCCGTATTCAGGTTAAATAGTTTCCAGAGTTCCACAAACAATAAACACAGGCTTGGACACAAGAGGGATCTGCAGACTGTGATCCAGGGACACACCTGATGTCCCACCTGACACCTTATTCATGACTGGTGGTTCTGCCTCTTATGATGATGTAAGCCCTTCTCCCTGTAGACGTTTAAAAAAAATAAATCGTTAAGGCACAAAAACCAACTGTTTGCTCAGAAATGTCACAAATCTCTGAGGAGAGTCTAGGTGTGTTGGCGAGTGCCATGTGTGAGCCTGACCTTTCCAAAACTGTACTCGAAAAGGAGCCTCCTTCCACAACTTGGGCTTCCTATGCAAATGTGGGGATGAGCAGCACAAGTCAACTTGCTGACATAGAAATTGAGGATGCTTCTGTGGAAGTGCATCAGCATGAGGATATTTGTGTAGCTTGTCGAAGCTGAATAATTGGCTGAGACAAGTTCAGTTTAAAATTGAATCACGGCGATGCCATCTTGTGACTGGCCGCAAGACGCCATCTTGAAAATGAGATTGCAAGATGCCATTTTGTGAATGGCTGCCTAAGTGCCATTTTAGGTAAACTCACATTTTAGTGGCGATAATCCTATTAACACCATGCGATTGCATCTTTCACCATTTCTCATACACACATTAATACGCACAATTGCACTGTTAACTAGTTGCATATTAGCGAATGCATAGGACTTTGTATGAAACCGCTGTTTTATTCGCTTTATGCGCACGCATCTGCCACAAGTTAACTAGCATCGTTATATCAAACCCTGAATACCCACACATTACATATTCACACATAAGGTTCAATAAGCATTAAAGTGTATGATTTAAGTTGGTTCAGTTAGTTTAGATGCTGTGAAAGAAAGATAATTGATAACTAAGGTATTATACATGCTAAATAAGCCGTGTTTGGTTTTGTACTGATGCGTATTCTTTTTACAGTATTCCGGTGTTATCGGTGTGGAGATCGCATCATGCAAACTCAAGTTATGGATCGCAGAGCCTACAAGCAACAAAATGTATATTTCATGAACAACTGTTAGGATGTTGCAGGGGGTGTGAAGAGAAAGATCCCCAGCTGTTAGAGGCAGGGAGAGTCTATTTGAACCAGCCTGTTAAATGTGCTGTAACAGATGCTTCTCCCCTGGGAACCAATGACATCAGCAACAAACTTCCCTATTGTCCTGTTTATTCTGGGGGGGTATAAATATGTGTGCTCAAACACTGATTCTTAGTCTTCGTGCTGAATGCTGTATGACTAGGGGTCTCTTGCTGATGCCTATCTCCGGGTCCGGAAACGCTGCATATGTATACTGTACTTGGGTCTGTATAATTTCCTTTTGCAACTAAATTGTGTCTAGATCAATTGCGTGTAACTGTCTGAACTTTTACCTGAATAACACTTGTGCTTTGGAACCACAGATTCCACGTCTAAGTCTTTATTTATGGTATGACTGTGTACGCAAATTAGCGTCATCCTCAGAAGGTATAGGCAGGATATTAGAAGGCATAGGCAGGATATTAGAAGGTATAGGAAGGTGTGTATAGAGGTTCTGATCCAGTATCGTTAGTGGGCTACCCAAAAAAGCAAGTATGCTCATGCCCCCTGTCATGCCAGCCTCCTGTCACTCCAGCCTCCTGCCGTTTCACTCCAGCCTCCTGTCTTTACAGCACCCTGCTGCCTGTCACTCCAGCCTCCTACCCAGTCACTACAGTTTCCTTATTAAACAGTATGTTAGAAGGTTATAATACATATTTGTACAATAGATTTTTTTTATATAAATATAGTGTGTGGAGAGTTTAAAATAGATATTCACTGATGATATAAACATTCATTGTTTATGAGTTGACTGTACAGTGCATAATACAAAGTAATATTGTTTTCCCTAGGACTATCCTTTCTAAAGTGATCCAGTGTAATAAAGTTTATTATTCTTTGTCTCATACCTGATTTATATGTGTGTCCTACTTTAATTGTGTAAATTGTGTCCCTTATACATCCAGTATATTATTGTTAGGGGTTTCCCGAGTCAACCCCTTTTTGACTAACACCTGGAAAGCTTTTTGACTCGGATGGAGGCATCGCCAAGGTGAGCCAAGAACAAAGCCATTGTAACTCCAGTGATCCCTAGAAGGAAACCACTAATGGCCTGAATCAGAGATCTACGCAATGCTGATTTTTACGCAGATTTAGCAATTGTTTGCAGAATCGTCCCAGGACAGCAGCGCAAGAGCTGGATTGGAGCAAGATCCGCCCATGGAATGGGCCCTGAGAGAGGGGGGACTGGGGTACACGCCCCTTTAATCTTGCTCTGGACAAAATATTAGATGTATAGATATGTATATGTCCGCCAGTCTAGCATTAGATTAGCTGATAGAAGTGATGCTTTCCAAAGTCTGAGAACTACTCTCGGAAAGAAACTTGATTGTGGACTTGACACAATATAAATTTTTTTTGTCAGACTCCGATAGAGCATACATGAAATATCACATACTGTAATGTATCTCCATAATGAAAAAGACTTGCCTTGGTCCTTTTATTACATTGCTAACTGAGGGCCTGATTCACTACGGAACGCAACTGCGAATGCAATAGCGATTACGCACGCAGTTCAACTGCGATAGTATGCTAATCCATTGCGATCGCAATGATGCCACTGCACTAAATAAGGACACCCACTTTACCTTACACACATCCGGTAATGTTTAGCAAAACTGCAAAATCATCTGTAAAATCGAGTACCATCACAGCCTCATGCACACTTGCACAAGCTCTGACCTTTCTCAGAAATTGCTAATGTCCACACACGCTATGAGGCCTATGGCTTAGTAGGGCATCCCAGTGGCTAATTTATGCATGCCCCTGCAACGGCGTTCAAACGCACTGGCACACCTGTGTTCGGCTGACCCCGTCACCACCCACATATTGGCACTTCCTGTCAATCACTCTGCGATGGGTCTAAGTATGGTTAGTTTGTGCATGCGCAGTACACAACAATTGGCTGATTGCGTGCATATTAGCAACAGCGTTCCTTGCTGAATCAGGCCCTGAGTTTGTGACAGAACAATACACACAGTTTTTCCTTTGCTGATAAAATAGTCCCAGATATGTGTATAACAGTGCTGATCCCAGGAACAATTATAGCACAGTAATGAAACTTCATTCTGACACGTTTCTCCAGAAAACTTCTAGCTTCATCAGAGGCCTCTGGAAAAACGCTTCAGAATGGAGTTTCAATACCGTTGTAATTATTATATTCTAATTATTGGCTATTTTGCAAACTGTGAGATGCTGAAAGTCTGTGATTTTAAAGTCAACTATTTGAAAATAGACATAAATAAAATATATGTGATGATGTACAAACTGAATGACTATTTATTACAAAGTGTATGTTCTCCTATTCACAGAGATAATAGATGAATTACCAGAGCA
Organism: Taudactylus pleione; assembly: GCA_031769625.1. Taxonomy (NCBI): domain Eukaryota; kingdom Metazoa; phylum Chordata; class Amphibia; order Anura; family Myobatrachidae; genus Taudactylus; species Taudactylus pleione. Next base: position 1,957,012 of record JAUIMM010000641.1, read on the forward strand.
ATTTAACAAGAAACTCTTACCTTCCTTCTCTGAACTTCATTTTCCCAAAGGCAAAACCTGCAAATGCCAACTTCAGATAGCGTTATGTAGGGAGACAAGCTACTAAAAGCAATACTTTTTAATTGGCTCCATTCAGTCATCAACATACAGAACTATGGGAATGGTTGTACTTTAGTGATATCTCTGGCATTATACCAATGATAATAAGACCCAATTTTTATTTTGCTAATGCCCTGCAAAAACTGCCTTTCACAGTGCTATGGTTTCCTCCCACACTCTAAAAACATACTAGTAGGTTAATTGGCTGTTGACAAAAAAAATTACTCTACTGTGTATGTGTGTCCTTGTCATGGGAAAACGCAGGTTTTTAAAGGGAGGGGGGTTATATATAGAATCGGTATGTAATGCCGGCTGTCAGATGCTTCCTGTCAAAATACCGACAGAGGCATGCCGATGGTTGGTCTCCCAACAGGGGTCAGGTAAGTATACTCTACCCCCTTCTCCCCCTAACCCTCCCTTCTTGTAGCCAAACCCTAACCCTCCCTACCCTGCACCGTAATCCTCCCCGTTAGTGCCTAAACCTAAGCCTCCCCCCTTTGTGTCTAATCCTAACCCTCCCCCCTTAGTGCCTAACTCCCCAGTGGTGCCTAACCCTAACCCTTCCCTCTAAGGGTGCCTAACCCATACCTCCCCCCCAAAACCTAATGCTAACCCCGTTATGCTACCTAAACCTCTCCCTGCTCCCACCCTCTGTGGCTAACACAAAGGGCGCCCGGACTTACCTCATTTGGGCTGGCGTCCTTCTGTTTTCCGGCGTCCAGATTAAGATAGGCGTCAGTATGTCGGACTTTCAGCGTCAGGATTGAGACCGGCAGCATCGCGGCCGCAGGTCTCATAACTATATCCCTTTATATATATATATATATATATATATGTGTGTGTGTGTATTTGTATGCTATGTGTATGTGTGTATATATTAGAGATGAGCGGTTCGGATTCTGTGGAATCCGAACCGCTCCGAACATTGGGGATCCGAGTCCACCCGAACCCTGTTCGGGTGTTCACCCGCCTGACTCGGGGCCGAACGGCGGCCGCCTGATGTCGGATTCTCACTAGAGAATCCGACATCAGGTCTCCTCGCGTGTAGGGCAGAGCGCAGTGATAGCGCTCTGCCCTACACAGACACAGACACACAGCCGCCAGCGGCAGCTGTGTGTTTGTTACAGCAGCCAATGAGAGTCACACAGACTCTCATTGGCTGCTGCACGGAGGGAGCCGGCTGGAGCTCACACATGAGCTCCGTCTTCCGGCTCCCTCCTCAGCGTGTGACAGAGCGGACGGCGCGGGAGCGGGGATACAGGTAAGTTTTATTTTTTTTATTTTTTTACTTGTCAAAGGTCCGGGGGCGCTACTGGGGGGGGGGGTCTGCACTACTGGGGGGGTCTGCTACTGGGGGGGGGCTATACTACTGGGGGGGGCCATACTACAAAGGGGGCCTGCTACTGGGGGGGCTATACTACTGGGGGGGGGGTCTGCACTACTGGGGGGGGGTCTGCTACTGGGGGAGGCAATACTACTGGGGGGGGCCATACTACAGAGGGGCCTGCTACTGGGGGGGGGCTATACTACTGGGGGGGGGGTCTGCTACTGGGGGGGGCCATACTACTGGGGGGGATCTGCACTATTGGGGGGCCATACTACAGAGGGGCCTGCTACTGGGGGGGGGGCTATACTACTGGGGGGGGTCTGCACTACTGGGGGGGTCTGCTACTGGGCAGGGCTATACTACTGGGGGGGCCATACTACAGAGGGGCCTGCTACTGGGGGGGGCTTATACTACTGGGGGGGGGTCTGCTACTGGGGGGCCATACTACTGAGGGGCCTGCTACTGGGGGGGGCCATACTACTGGGGGGGCCTACTACAGGGGGGGGCCATACTACAGGGGGGGGCCCATACTACAGGGGGGGCTACTACTGGAGCAGCCTACTACTGGGGGGGGCCTGCTACTGGGGCAGCCTACTACTGGGGGAGCCATACTACTGGGGGGGCATACTACTGGGTGGCATGCTAATGGGGGGCATACTACTGGGGGGGGCCTGCTAATGGGGGACATACTACTGGGGGGGGCCTGCTAATGGGGGGCATACTACTGGGGAGCATTCAACTGGGGGCACTGCATAGTGGACCGTACTACTAAGGGGACTGCATAGGGGGCACCACTGCTGGGGGACATTGTGTAAGGGACACCGCTACTGTGGGCATTGTGTAAAAGGGTCACTACTGTGGGCATTGTGTAAAAGGGGCACTACTGTGTGTCGTAACATAAATAAGAGACACTACTTTATGGTGTAATGTGAATCAGGCCCTATGTGCGGTGTAATGCTAATTAGATTGTGCACTGTGACTCCTAGGGCCGTAGCCCACTTTGTAAACAAGTACTGTGACTCTGCTGGCCGTACCCCACTGGTGGGTGCACTACTTTTCATTTCTGCCACTGCTGTGTGGCAATGTGTCATAGATGTGCTTTATACTGTGGTGTCTGTGTCGTTGTGCCGCTGCTTTGTCGCTTAGTAACCAGTCAGCTCACTGCAACCTTTGGCCAATAATGTTGAAAACAATATTATAAGCTGTGATATGGTCTAAATTGACTGGAAATTAATGTTATTGAGGTTAATAATACTCTAGGAAGAAAAAAAAGACCAATTTATGTGATTTTAGCTTTTTTTGTCAATTTTTGTAAAAAAATCCAAATCCAAATCCAAAGCCAGTCACCGCAGTTTGGCAAATCCAAATCCAAAGCCGGACGACGAATTAGAACCAAATCCAAATCCGGCAAAAATGGTCCGGCGCACATCCCTAGTATATATATATATATATATACACACACACATAGCATACACATACACGCATACATACATACATACATACACACACAGAATACAATCCATGGGCTGAGGAGGAGGAGGCTCACCACTGTGGCTAGAGTCTCATAACAAATGGCATGTGAGTGGAATGGAATGGGTATGAAGTCCCAGCCGCCGGTTCATATCCCGACGCCGGCAGCCTGAAGGGAGAAGATCCAGACCGGGCAGGGGAGTACCCTATCTCTACCTCTCTCCCCCCTAACCCTAACCCTCCCTTAGTGGTGTCTAACCCTAACCTCCTCCCCTAGTGCCTAACCCTAACCCCCCTTACCGCACCCTAACCCCGCTATGCTCCCTAAACCTAATCCTCCCCACATGTGATTAATGCTAAGGGCGCCCCAGATTTATTTTGTTCAGTCTGGCAATTTTCAGCGTTCCGACGTCGGAATTAATATAGGCGTCAGTATTTAGATGCATATCTTAAGTCCCTTGCCGGGATTCGGATGTCGGTATTGAGACATAACTACATCCCGAGCGGAACAGCTCCCTCAGCCATCTGTATCCTGTGCAAAGAGCTCTCCTGATCAGAGCTCTCTGTCTGAGGAGCTTATGCACAAGTGCAGCAGCTCCAATCACAGCCGCAGGTGACCCGTTGCCGGTGTAGAGATGGAGACAAGTCTCCATCTTTGAAAATAAAAAATTGGTCTGTCAGGGGAAGTTTCTGGGTGCTCAGAAACCGACCCTGCATGTGCCACTGCTTTTGATAGGGAATATAGGGCCTGCATACTATTCCGATGTTTACAGAGTTGAGCAATTATCAGTAAATCGCACATTTGTCTAAATCGCAATGTGCATGCATCAAGGATCTTTATAGTAATCACTTGCAGTGACAATTTACTCGCAGTGTGATTGACAGTCAGGGAGTGATAGTGGGAGGTAATGGGGAGCAGCAGTAAAGAACGCAGGTGTTTCGCAATTGTTTCGGAGACATGTCACACCCTGCGACTGTAATCCCATACACAAGGAATATTGCTCAAGCATCTCAATTCTTACGCCCATTCTGCAGGACCATAGACTTACTCAGGACTGCAACAATCGAATGATCTGCGACCGCTGCTGCGTCTTTGTAGGCAGATGCTGCAACATTTCACGCAGATGCTTGACTTTGAAAAGCCGCAGGTGAGCGTCTCACTCCACTTCCTGGTGGCTGCAACATTTGCATATTTTTTTAATTACAGCTGCTTACAAATTCACAGCTGCGGCTGGTCCATAGATTCGAAGCTCCAGCTGCGACGGGTCCATAGATCCGAAGCTCCAGCTCATTGTGAATGACTAAAATATTCTCTGTAAAGCACTGTATAATATGTGGCACTGTGTAAACTACTGTTAATAAATAGTAACAATTGGATGAATACACACACCTGAATCATGCCTTAATTTCAATGTAATTTTCCCCTGTCTTATCAGACAGATCTCTGTTTAAATAGATATGGGCATCTGTTCCGATTTCATATTATCATATTTTTATTCCTTTTTTTTCACGTGGACTAATCAATAAAGGTAACGTTGCATTTATAGATTGCACATGCTGGCTTGACATTTACCCAGCCAGAGGTCCTTACATGAGAGCTGCAAGATGATGTATTTTCTCTGTCTCTGTACTTTCTCTGTCTCATTGCTTGAGTGAGTGCAGTGGAACTTTTTGCAGGTGGCAAACAAATACTTGACCCAGGTACCTGAGACTTGTACAGTGATATCAGAGAGCACACACTGTGACATGAGAGGCCGTACGCGTACTTCACATTCCTGATTTGTCTCAACATTTGAATAATAAAAATCAGGCCAAAATAATGTTTGTTCCAGCAGTTCCCCACCCATGAGGCTCATAGTGTCCTGATTTTGCTAATGAAACACTTTTTCAAATTGACCAAAGCACTATTTAGTCCAAATTTTCTTTTTTTAAAAATGGAGACAATTGTGGGATTGGCAGGTTTGGATCACTGTACTAGATAAACATACCATCCAGTAGTCAAGTTACTAATGGGACAGTCTCCGCACTTTGGGCCTGATTCAGAGATGGACGTTAATCGCAGGGTTAGCATACATCTCCAATGGTTTAGGGTCTGCACATGTGCAGAACGGGTCCTGCAATCTCACTCACAGATCCTCCCCAAGCCGCAGCATGATTGTCATGCTGCAGCATTTGAGGGCTGAAGTGGGGGCGTGGCTTGGCACCGTTCCCAGTACGTTGCCCCTGTTTTCCGAGAGGGACGAGGCCAGGTTCCGTATCGGTGGACGCAGATTTCCTGGCCTCGCAGCTGCCAGGATCTGTCCAGGCTGCGGTAAACTTCCGCTACCACAGCCTGGCCAAATGTGCGATGGTCGCGATGGTGATCCCAGGCTTGCAGAGCTGGGATTGCAGATGCAGCAAGGAGGTGTCTGTTTCCTACAGACACCTCCTGCTGCATTTGCATTTGAGATGGACGGAATTGCACAGCCGCTTGCGTGCTGCTCTGTAATTCCATCCATTTCATCTTAATACATGGATTTAATTAGATTACGTTAGATTAAAGCATATGGTCAAGCTTTCCAAGCTTTTCTTTAGAACTTTGGGTGCTAATTCTGCACTGGTTATCCGGATAGGAAAACCTGGCTTGTTCCTGCTCATATCCCATAGAGATGTGGGCAAGCAAGAATTTCCTACAATAGCACCCTCATGCTTAACTGAATCAGCCCCTTGGTGTTATAAGGTGCCTGGTACACTTCAGTTTTTTCAGCATATGTCAGCAAAAAAATAAATATAACATTTTGCAAATTGGGTGACAAATACCTGTGATGAAACTCCCTTCAAAGGGTCTTACTTTCTGTCATAACTGCATATATGGCAACATTGTAAAATACATTCTAGGGACACCTTGATGCTGAGCTTGTGTACGTATGCTACTTACATGTGATACCAGTGATGTATCTATAATGGGTGCACTACACACCCTGCAACGAGAACTGACCCTCCCCATTGTTATCAGAGTCTTTGCCATCTCCTGTCCATACGCCACGTTTCTGAAGACATCACCTGAAATATGGTGCAGTCAGCAGCCAAGTATTTGGAGAGTGCACAGGCCCCCCCCTCCTCTATGTGACACTGGGCCATACTTGCCTACCCTCCCGATTCGGCCAGGAGCCTCCTGTAAATCAAGTGCTGCTCCCGACCCCCCAGAAAGTCAGGCAAGTCTCCCGGCCCCCGGGACCCCCCCCCATGATTACAATATAAACCCCGACTGCGTAATGCCGTGCTATCACGCCCCATGCTCCGCCCCCAATAATGCATCATTGCCGGATCACGTCCCCTTTTACCGTGACACTCCCCCCCATGTGGAAACCGGTTAACAGCTCCCTCCCGAAAGGAGGGAGCTAAAAGTCAGCAAGTATGCACTGGGCCTGATTAATTACCGATCGCTGCTGCGATTATGCACGCAGACGGCCGATTGTGTGCGGGCGCAGAGGCTCCACTGTGATCGCAGTGACTATGCAGACCCATTGCAGAGTGATTGACAGAAAGTGACCATTTGGGGGTGCTGAAGGGGGGGTGGTCGGCAAAACGCAGGTGTTTCAGTTTGTTTGAACACCGTTACAAGGACGTGCTTAAATTTGCCACTGCGATGGCATACGCAGCTGGGGCTTTCACTGCCTGCGATGAGGCTAGCAATTTCTGAGTAAGGTCAGACCTGTTGTAATTGTGCGTGAGGCTCTGATGGTACTCGATGTTACCAATAGCTTCGCAGACTCGATGTGAGTATTGGGAAGAGGGCATCTTTATGCTGGGCTGCAACAGCATTGCGATTGCAAACAGCATATTTTCGCAGTGGGTCCTCATGTGTAATCGCAGCTGCGATCGCAATAGCGATCCATAATGAATCAGGCCCACTGTCTTTACAGGCATTGGAGAACTATAATACTGTTACAGCTATTAGCCTTTTGTTTGGCGCCATCTTGTGGGCAATGTTACTGTGCTCATGTGTTGCCTGTACCCTTGAATTGAGGTTACTGAGCCATACTTCACAACATGACTAAGAGCCAAATGTAATAGGGTGAGAGTTTAGAAAATGTGAGAGTTTTCTGACACTTTTTAAACTCGGCCAATGTAATAGAGTCCGAGAACAAAGCAACAGTGCAAACTCGCAAGTTTTTCATACTCAATAAAACTCACGATTTAAAATCTCATTCAGATGTTTTCCCATTTTGAAGTTAAAACTCGACCAATATGAGAGATTACTGCTAAACTCTCACATTTTCTAAACTCTCACCCTATTACATTTGGCCCTAAATGTCTGTTATTATTACATGCATCAGAATAAATACTCATCATGTTATATTTATTGAATTATTGTGCCTGTTTTTCATTTTAAATTCTTCTTTATCAAAAAACATTAACAGCTAAAGCACAGAAAGTAGGACTAGATGGTAATAATTGCATTTAAAACTCAGAAAAATAGGAAGTTTATCGTGTAGTTAGTAAAGGCTAAATAAAAGACTTTTTTTCTGAAAATTTTCTGGCACAAATGTTAAAAACCTGATACTGGAACAGTCGACAACTGTGCAGATATCGGATATCGGATTAACTCATTCCACTGGTACATAAATAACATGATAACCGGCTATTGATGAGCCACGTTAACACAGCACAAGGTACAAGTAAATCCATGATTGGTGATGTCACTAAACACCCATGTTATATACGCTGATGAAATGCTCAGTGCCGCTGCTTTGTGTTTTGGCATAATCCCTATTAAAAGGAAATCTGTGCACTAGGGGTGTGCACCGGCCACTTTTCGTGTTTTGTGTTTTGGTTTTGGATCTGGATCTTTCTTCGTGTTTTGGATCTGGATTGGTTTTGCCAAAACCACCCTTCGGTGTTTTGGGTTCTGGGTTTTGTGTTTTGGATCTGTACATAATGCAAAGAAAAAAAAAAGGTGCAAGATGGAATTGTCCTTGGGCCCTCCCACCCACCCTTATGTTGTATAAACAGGACATGCACACTTTAACAAACCAATCATTTCAGCGCCAGGGTCTGCCACATGACTGTGGCTGAAATGATTGGTTCGTTTGGGCCCCCACAAAATAAGCTGGCAATTAATCTGGCCCTGCACAAACTGGCTCTACGGAGTCAAGATGTCGTCCTCATCCTCCTCATTCACAGATTCCTCACCCTCTTCAGTGTTGTGTACATCCTCATCCTCATAGAGTATTAATTCGTCCCCGCTGGAATCCACCACCACAGGTCCCTCTGTACGTTCTGGAGGCTGGTCTCCCTGGAAAAGTTGATAATTCATTTTTATGAACATTATCTTCTCCACATTTTGTGGAAGCAACCTCCTACGCCTTTTGCTGACAAGGTTCCCGGCTGCACTAAACACTCTTTCGGAGTGCACACTGGAGGGGGGGGCAACTCAGGTAAAATAGAGCCAGTTTGTACAGGGGCCTCCAAATTGCCTCTTTTTCCTGCCAGTACATGTACGGACTGTCTGACATGCCTACTTGGATGCTGTCACCGATGTAATCCTTTAACAGACAGACGCACGCTTGTCACTGCTGCTTTGAGGATGCAGGTGCGGCTACAGCCCACACAATTCACAAAGACAGGAAAAAAAAGAAGAATTTTTTATTGTTTGTGGAGCGCACTTTGAGGGTTACACCACCCTTTAACAGACAGACGCACGCTTGTCGCTGCTGCTTTAAGGATGCAGGTGTGGCTACAGCCCACACATTTCACAAGGACAGAAAAAAAAAGAACAATTTTTTTATTGTTTGTGGAGCACACTTTGAGGGTTACACCACCCTTTAACAGACAGACACACGTTTGTCGCTGCTGCTTTAAGGATGCAGGTGCGGCTACAGCCCACACATTTCACAAAGACAGAAAAAAAAAGAAGAATTTTTTTATTGTTTGTGGAGCGCACTTTGAGGGTTACACCACCCTTTAACAGACAGACGCACGCTTGTCGCTGCTGCTTTAAGGATGCAGGTGCGGTTACAGCCCACACATTTCACAAAGACAGAAAAAAAAAGAAGAATTTTTTTATTGTTTGTGGAGCACACTTTGAGGGTTACACCACCCTTTAACAGACAGACGCACGCTTGTCGCTGCTGCTTTAAGGATGCAGGTGCGGCTACAGCCCACACATTTCACAAAGACAGAAAAAAAAAGAAGAATTTTTTTATTGTTTGTGGAGCGCACTTTGAGGGTTACACCACCCTTTACCAGACAGACACACGCTTGTCGCTGCTGCTTTGAGGACAGTATCATATGCAGTGACAGTAGACTTGTCAGAAATTGTTGGCACGTCCTTCAGTCCGGACCAGATGTCCAAACCGGCCCTTGACTTATGACACAGGCGCACGCTTGGCGCTGCTACTGTGTTGGTGCACGTGCGGCTACATCGCACACAAGTCACAAACACATAAAAAAATAGTTTTTTATTTTTTGGAGCACTTTGAGGGTTACACCACCCTTTAACAGACAGACGCGCGCTTGTCGCTGCTGCTTTGAGGATGCAAGTGCGGCTACAGCCCACACAATTCACAAAGACAGAAAAAAAAAGAATTTTTTTATTGTTTGTGGAGCGCACTTTGAGGGTTACACCACCCTTTAACAGACAGACACATGCTTGTCGCTGATTGTTTGAGGATGCAGGTGGAATCTAGACGGGATTTGGAACCGGGGACACACTACCTCCATCAATTGTCTAAATCCCACTGCACTAATGGTGGATACCGGACGCACGTCTAACACCAACATAGCAGTCAAGGCCTCAGTTATATGTTTTGCTTCAGGATGACTGCTGTCGTACTTCATCCTCCTCGCTAAGGACTGTTGGAGGGTCAATTGTTTAGTAAAAGTAGTGGTGTTCCTACTTCCTCTCTGGGATGATGAACAACTCCCAGCAGCAGCAACAGCACTAGGAGGAAGTGGTTCTTGATCTTTCCATATTTTATTTTTATCGGAGAAAGTTTGGTCCTCCATTTATGTTATATTGATATATACGTGCTGCTAAGGCGCACACAAACACAGAAAATATTTTTTTATTTTTGCTGGAGAGTAGTGCACTTTGTGGGTTACACCACCCTTTAAGAAATGAGCCAGCCGGCTCTTTACTTATGGGACACAGGCACACGCTTGGCTCTGCTTCTTTGTTGATGCACGTGCGGCTACAGTGCACACAATTCACAAACACAGAAAATATTTTTTTTCATTTTGTTTGGAGTGCCCTTTGGGGATTACAGCACCGTTTAGCGGTCAATCCAGCCGGCCCTTTATTTATGGGACACAGGCGCACGCTTGGCACTACTTTGTTGATGCACGTGCGGCTACTGCGCACACAATTCATAAACACAAAAAATATTTTTTTTAATTTTGTTTGGAGTGCCCTTTGGGGGTTACAGCACCCATTAGCGGTCAATTCAGCCAGCCCTTTATTTATGGGACACAGGCGCACGCTTGGCACTACTTTGTTGATGCACGTGCGGCTACTGCGCACACAATTCACAAACACAGAAAATATTTTTTTATTTTGTTTGGAGTGTACTTTGGGGGTTACAGCACCCTTTTATGGTCAAGCCAGCCGGCCCTTTACTTATGACACAGGCGCACGCTTGGCACTACTTTGTTGATGCACGCGCGGCTACTGCGCACACAATTCACAAACACAGAAAATATTTTTTTATTTTGTTTGGAGTGTACTTTGGGGGTTACAGCACCCTTTAACGGACAAGCCAGCCGGCCCTTAACTTATGACACAGGCGCATGCTTGGCACTACTTTGTTGATGCACGTGTGGCTACTGCGCACACAATTCACAAACACAAAAAAATATATTTTTTTATTTTGTTTGGAGTGCCCTTTGGGGGTTACAGCACCCTTTAACGGACAAGCCAGCCGACCTTTTATTTATGGGACACAGGCGCACGCTTGGCGCTGCTCCTTTGTTGATGCACGTGCAGCCACAGTGCACACAATTCACAAACACAGAAAATATGTTTTTATTTGGTTTGGAGTGTACTTTGGGGGTTACAGCACCCTTTAACGGTCAAGCCGGCCGGCCCTTTACTTATGACACAGGCGCATGCTTGGCACTACTTTGTTGATGCACGTGCGGCTACTGCGCACACAATTCACAAACAGAAAATATTTTTTTATTTGGTTTGGAGTGTACTTTGGGGGTTACAGCACCCTTTAACGGTCAAGCCAGCCGGCCCTTTACTTATGACACAGGCGCACGTTTGGCACTACTTTGTTTATGCACGTGCGGCTACTGCGCACACAATTCACAAACACAGAAAGAATATATTATATTTTTAGCACTTGAGGGGAGCACCCCTGACGGACAGAGCACCCCCTGGACAACACTACAGCACCCCTTTAGGACTGGGACACTGCACAGGACTTTGGAGTGGACACAGCCCCTATGGACAACTGACTGCACAACACAGTCCAGCCAGCCCCTATGGACTTTGAAGTAGTGGACACAGCCCCTATGGACAACAGCAGCGCAGCGCAGCACAGCACAGCACAACACTACTCTGCACTACACTACACTACACAGCCCAGCCAGCCCTAACTCCCACCCTCCCTCTTCACTGTCCACAGCCGAGTGAGAAAATGGCGCCGACGCGGGTACCTTATATAGGATCCAAAACCCGCGAGACCCGGAAGGCAGGATGATGACGTTTTGCCTCGATTTCAGATCCGAGTCAGGCGGGAAAAGTCGAGCCTGACTCGGATCGGCCTCGGATCGGGGGGGCTTGGGGGGTTTCGGATTTCAGAAATCCGAACCCACTCACCCCTACTGTGCACCAGCATGTTGTGGATGTACCATGTGCAAACCACATTTATTTTAAACCAGAAGAAAAATAGTGCAAATGGATCACTGGTTACTGTGTCACTGTCAGCCCTCTTTTCTTGTTCTCGTTAGAACACCCGTTATGAGTCAATGGGATCAATCCAATTCCACGCAAAGAGTGTGAGTTGCTGTTGCAACAGCGGTAAAACGCTGGCAATGGCACCGCATCATGCACCCCTCGCGACCTGCTTCCGAAATCCCATAGGGCTCCGAGTACTTTTATACGAATTTGGGCTGCCGTCAAGTGCGCTCATTGTCGTGATGACTCGCACCCGCGAGTACATCGCGTGGATTTGGATTTACCCCAATGTTCTGGTGAAATCATTGTAAAGTACAAGAGAAGGACATATGGTGAAATATGGCGAATGCTGTGTTAACCACCAGGGATAGCAGTTGACATAGAGCCTGATTCAGAGATGGACACAAATCCCGTCATGTCTGCGATTCCGTATACAGCGGGCTTGCAAAAATATGCTAATGACTTGTGCACTGAAATGCCCACCGCTGGCGTCTGACATCTGCCTCAAATCTACCATCTGCACAAAAGCGGGAACATTGGAAACATCAGTTGCACATCAAACTTCTGAGTAAGCCTATGCTGTCTCCCCAGGGCCTCTGCAGCTCCAAACAAATACTCCTAAGATGCTGGGGCCTCTGCAGCTACAAACAAATACTCCTAAGACGCCGGGGACTCTGCAGCTACAAACAAATACTCCTAAGATGCTGGGGACTCTGCAGCTACAAACAAATACTCCTAAGACGCCGGGGACTCTGCAGCTACAAACAAATACTCCTAAGACGCCGGGGACTCTGCAGCTACAAACAAATACTCCTAAGACGCCGGGGACTCTGCAGCTACAAACAAATACTCCTAAGACGCCGGGGACTCTGCAGCTACAAACAAATACTCCTAAGATGCCGGGGCCTCTGCAGCTGAGAACAAATACTCCTAAGATGCCGGGGCCTCTGCAGCTGAGAACAAATACTCCTAAGATGCCGGGGCCTCTGCAGCTGAGAACAAATACTCCTAAGATGCCGGGGCCTCTGCAGCTGAGAACAAATACTCCTAAGATGCCGGGGCCTCTGCAGCTGAGAACAAATACTTGCCGTCTTTAGATATTTCCTATCCAGGAGAAGCCTATAGAGGAGATATAGGTAGGCAGTGATAGTGGCAGGGCGTCAATTGGCCCAGCCCCCTACTCACTGACCGCATATTCCTGGTAACATTCTCCCCATTTTGCCCATCTCACTAGGAAGTTGGCGGGAGAAGTTCTAACCCTTCTCGGGATGCAGGGGGCAGGTTCCGCGAGTGTAGGTAAGTATGATGTGTAGCAGCTTTTACAGCCTGGGCTACTTGTATGTTTCTGGTGGTGTCTCCTCAGCTGCTAGATTCTGTTATGGTAGTTATTTTAGGGAGTGGTTGGAGGTTTGTAAATAGCACTGTAAGAGAGAGATGTAGACTGATTGGCCAGTTCATGCTATGGGGGAGATGTACTAAGCTTTGGAGAGTGATAAACTACCAGCTACTCAGCACCTAACTGTCATGTAAAACTGTCATCTAAAGATGACGAGAACAATGCTGTGACACCGCTGCTTGTTGAATACAGAAAGGATGACATAACCCCTTTAGTGAGCGCTAAAAGGGTTATGCATCGTTATTAAATGAGTCTCAATCCATTATTTTACCACAGGGAAAATATTTGAAAAATTGGGAAGAATAATAACAGCTATACCGCATCATTTAGACTTCAGCATTGCTAATAAATATGATTTGCTAATTCTCTGATGGTTCCTTCTAATATCACCCTTGCATACAAGTAATGGAGAAACAGGGGTTCTATAAGGAAAGGCAGTTTAATATCATTTGTTCACTCCGTTTGCGCTATACCGGTTTTCTTTTTAACATGTCTTTTACAATTGGTGAGCTGACTAGAAGTATACAGTCCAAAAACAGGCTCAATTTCTTGTTTTACATCTGCCAGGAAGAGTTTCTCATGTAATGCGCTATGGGCCTGATTCAGACCTGGATACAAAAAAACTTCGGACACAAGTGCCTGTAGTTACAGTTTTGCGCATGCTTCCAAGACGCACTGCATCCTGATGGTCACCGCTGGTGGACGCAGATCGCAACTGCATGGAGACCCTGGCAGTTCCAATAGGCATTCCTGGGAGGTGACAGTGGTAGCAATTGTGTCAGGGGCGTGCCGGTGTCAGGGACAGCACTGAAAGTCGCAGTTCCTCTGACCCCGGTGGCCAAATTCCGACTGACATCCTGAGCACCCATAGGGTTACTCAGAATTCCGATGGTGCGGCCGATGTCTGCTCAGTGGTGCGCCTTTGTGCGGAATCTCAATAGACAGCCCATTGGCTGCAGCATTAGCCTGATTTTGCAGTAGCGGCTATGACAAAAATTGCAGCTGCTACTGCTTAGAGACCACCTCTGAATCAGGCCCAAAGTACGTACACTCAGTCAGCTATTCTATCCTATCAGCACTTTCACATCTCTTAAACATGAAGCACTTTGCAGATATTATTGAAACATGATTATTAATCCAGGCACCGTATCTTCCGGGGATTACCAGTGAGTTAGTCTATGTGGAGCATTGAGGATAACTCCAGTCTCTGTTGTGTCATAGACTAAGTTATGGACTGAAATTCTCCTTTAAGTCAAACGGTTGGAATTTGAGATGGCAGGCATGGTTCGCATACAAATGTGCCAATGAAAAGCATATGTAAGCTTGAATTATCCACAAAATAACACTAGCAGGTGCATAGGGCCTGCTAAGCTTCCGGTACATATTGCAGAATACTAGACTCAGTAGTGTATGATCGGAATCTTCTTACACCTCTATATCCTGCATTACATATTTCATAGGGATGGGTACAGGATGCTGGCGCTCAGGATCCCAGTGGTCAGAATCACACTTGTCGGTAGGTATCCTAGCCCTCCTCTTCCCCCTCTCCTTACCCTAACCCTCCCATAGGCAAATGCAGGGGGGTTTCTGTCTGCCTGGAAACCCCCCTCACCAGCCATGACCACAATAGAAATAGTAATATAATGGAATTTTACTAGTGCTGCATGTTCTTCTCAGTATCATAAATGAAATAAATAGCACCACCTGTGGATCTTTTAACATGTATCAGCCAGTAATAAATAACCTGCGCACTAATTAGGGGATTTGAAAAACATGCACTGTTAGGGATGCACTGCTATAGAGCCCAATATTTACATACTGTATATGTCCAGGGCAGTGCTATGTTCTTCTGCTGCCCCCCCGGACTCCCGGACTTGCTCCCATGCCCTGGAAAGGTGCTCACATCTAAAATAAAAACATTTAGCTCAGGCAGGATGGCCATACTGCCGCATTTAATGGCTTACTGTGATCTCTGGTCCTGTATATGCTGGAATTATGACACACAATACACTTTTGTATGACGCATACTAAAGCTGGATAAGTGGTAAGAAATTATGCCCTCTTCATGGACTGGCCACACTCACTCTAAAATCTAGCATTTGGAAACCCCCCTCTAGAAATCCTGTGTTTGCCACTGCCTCCCTCCCCAGTACCTGAACCTAACTTCCCCCCTAGTGCCTAAACCTAATCCTCCCTCCCCGGTACCTGAACCTAACCTCCCCCTAGTGCCTAAACCTAACCCTCCCTCCCCGGTACCTGAACCTAACCTCTCCCCTAGTGCCTAAACCCGTCCTCCCTCCCCAGTACCTGAACCTAACCTCCCCCCTAGTGCCTAAACCTAATCCTCCCTCCCCGGTCCCTGAACCTAACCTCCCCCTAGTGCCTAAACCTAACCCTCCCTCCCCGGTACCTGAACCTAACCTCCCCCTAGTGCCTAAACCTAACCCTCCCTCCCCGGTACCTGAACCTAACCTCCCCCCTAGTGCCTAAACCTAATCCTCCCTCCCCGGTACCTGAACCTAACCTCCCCCTAGTGCCTAAACCTAACCCTCCCTCCCCGGTACCTGAACCTAACCTCCCCCTAGTGCCTAAACCTAATCCTCCCTCCCCGGTACCTGAACCTAACCTCCCCCTAGTGCCTAAACCTAACCCTACCTCCCCGGTACCTGAACCTAACCTCCCCCCTAGTGCCTAAACCCGTCCTCCCACCCCGGTACCTGAACCTAAGCTCCCCACCTAGTGCCTAAACCTAACCTACCCCTCCCCGCACCCTAACAAATGTTCCCAATACATATATGGATTAATATTAGGTATATAGGGGCTGATTAAGAGGTGGACGCAGTGGCGATATGCGCACAGTTGGCTGATGTCCTTGCTACTGCGCATGCACCTGAGTCACACCGCGCATGCATCCCGACTGTCTGCGCACAGAGACGCAGTACAGATTCTGACGCTGGTCTGGGAATTACAGTGAGCATTCCTAGGAGGTAACGGGGGGCGAGGAAACTGACATGGGCGTGTTGCTGAAAGCGGCAGTGTACAGAGACGCAGAACTTCTGACAAAGGAGGCCATACCCAGAAAGAGAGATTGCACCTGCCATAGAACTGGAGCAAGTTTGGATGGTGCAACCCATGGTGTGCCAATGGTGTGTTTAAAGGGGAATGGAAATCCACTGTATTACGCTGCAAGTGGGCATCTCAGGCCTTTCACAATAAGACGCAGCATTAGCATAAAGACTCAGGCGCAAATTTGCCCACAGCTGATTCAGCCCCATAGCTTCTCTTGGCAATGGTGAAATAACCAGGTTAGAGCGTATAACATATCTGCAGCCATGGGCATAACTACCATAGGTGCAAGGGGTGCAGCTGCTATGGGGCCCAGAGCTTAGAGACCCATCTTCCTTGTCAAAGTTACCGAGTTACGCCCCTGTCCACTGCAGTTTTCATTATTTAAATATTTTGCTTATATTTATAAATTGATGATTAGACTATTATAATACAATATGTAAAAAAAGGCCACATGCCATCACCATATAAACCATCCAGATTTCAAGATACTGCAACCACCACATTTTAAAGCTTTCCCATATTATGTCTATGGGCAGGATTCAGAGTTGGACGCATATGCGTCGCAGCTGGGAAAATATGCTAATAGCATACATGTCAACCCTCAAGGAATTCGCAGTAGGCTCACGATTTTTTGGGTAACCCCCCGCACCCCCGGAAGGGTAGGCATTCACTCCCGCATTCTGCTCACTTCCTAGTGAAATAGATAGAATGGGGAGACTATTAGCGGCGATCGGCGGGTCCGGACATTGGGGGCGGGGCCTAATGACGCAATTCTATGAGAATGGTGTCATTTAGCCCCACCCCCTAATTAAAATATGCATAATCGCATCTAATTCCTGTGAGGGGCATGGGCTTAATTACACACATTCATACCCGCCCCCAACTCAACCCACCTGCTCCTCCTCCCCAGGCTTCTCCCATGGAGGAGAAATACGTAGTCGGCATGTATGGCTAATAGTTCTGATTTTGCGTTTCAGCGCAAATATCGGTCACATGGACAAATATCGACCAGCCATGCAGCCCTTGCGGCAGCTCTGACCTGTCTCAAATACAACGGCTTTCCTGACACGCAGAGAGCTCTCATGCTGCGTATGCAATCGCAAGGGCTAATTTCTGAACGCCCATGTAACGGCACTTAAATGGTAAGACACACCTGCGTTTTTCTTGCCATCCCCCCATTACCTCACCCAAACACTGACTACCTGTCTCAGCAATGTGTAAATGGGTTTTCTGTGTGTGCGGAATCACAAGACAATCGCTGCGCGTGCACAATGTGACTTTGACACATGAGCAGTAGCAAACAATTGCTTGTTCTGTGCACAAATCGTCATTGCGTATATCTCTGAATCAGGTCCTATGTACAGTATATAATCTCCATTTCTGTGATTTTAGACATAACCATTGCTGTTGTGTTTTTAGATATCACCTTTCACATATAAATATGCTAAAAAAAATCTCCTGACCTTTCTCAATCTCTACCACTGCCCTTGTCTATTATGTTATTAGTACTTTCATTTCTTATTACACATTTGTATAGAGGAGTGCGGGGATAATAGGTAATTTCTGCCCCAATATGCTGCTTGCCATCTGAACTTTAGTAGCACTGATGTTCTCTTTAGCGGAATTTTATTATAATGTACATAATACCGATATAGTGTCACATTACTCGCTGTAATATTATATATAAATATTGAGCTTTATCTACTAGGAAGTACAGATTTAAACCAGTGAACAAGAAGAAACCCTTTCACGCTATTTAATTAAAGAGTTTGTCTACATTTTTTATGTATGTTTTTTTTTTTTAAATGACTGACTCAGCATCCCATTGTTCCCGGAGAAAGTCATACTATAAGAACAGGTGTTGACATGACAAATAATGCCTAAAATAAGGAAATGTATATACTAGATTAGTTATAATGCAGGGCCGTTACTCGGGGTAGGAGACCAGTGCCGTCACCCAGTGTGTAGGACCGAGGGGGCGGCTCCTTTGCTCACCCTCGACACTAGCATTGGCTTGCAGAGTGTCCATAGGTTGTTGTTATGCCATGACATCACATATGCAAGTGGTGGGGCCGGCAAGAGTGGAATATTGCCCTGCTAAAGCCCTGGTATTATTATTCTATCTCTCTGTGAAGGCTATGAGCAAAATTCAGGGGTAGGTTATGCCCTATGGTATTACCTGCTCTCTGACATATTTCCAGTAATTTTTGGCTATGCAGTCAATGATGTTATACCCATCGTCTATGATGTTACTCACATTCCTTGCCACTAAACCATACTCACAAATAAATGCCTTATGTAGAATTACCGCACCTCAAGGATTGACTGGTGAGCTCTGGGAAGAGATACTGTAATAGTATTATGAATAATGTGGGGAATGGAAGAGTAACAATGGCTTCAATGCTGAATGCTGAGCTGTGCAAATAGATGATACAGTAGAAACATAATAAAATGTAGGAAACGTCCTATAATGATCTACATAAAGTACTTTGATGATATTTATAATATAGAATATGAAAGTAAAATATACACTGTATGCTAATGTCTGGGTAAATAAGCCTGTCTGTCTTGATTGAACTATGATTATCTTTTTTATCATTACAGATGCCGCCTGTGTGCCCTTCTGTATGAATAGCAGAAAATAAATCACTATATAAAAATGTGTGGCTTGGAAGAGCACAGATTAAAGATTTAATTTTCATTTGCATCTGTACAAAAAATATATACAATAGAATGTACCCAGCCCTGTTCCCTTTTTCATCACAAAAAAAATGGCCAATGTGCCCTGTTTACAGAGCATATTTATTCAAACTTGTTGAAGTGGAAACACTGCTGGAGAAGTTAATATATATCCAATTAAATATTTCTTGCAGTGCAAATTGTCTATTACTTTTATAGGGATTAGTGACTTCAGACACACAAGTATAAATACACCACTACCCTGAAAAGCTTAGTCATAGGGAAGCACTGCCAATCCTGGGACTGGAATCATATGGCTGACTCCCTTCTGTAAGAAATGTTGTCTAGAGCCATGGAGGCCTGGAGGCGATCTAGTTCTAAATGACTCCCCATCACGTGGATGACTCCTTCATCTGGAACACCGCCAATGGCTTCTTCTTCCTCATCTTCCTCTTGGCTGAGAAGAGCCAGCTCATTTTCATAGCAGAAGGCGCTTGGGGAAGGTAAAGCAGTAATACGACTCTCGTGCAATTCACGTGCACTGCAGACGGGGGTTCCTGGCACCTGGTAGGTTTTGTGGAAGTGTGAATAGTCAACTTTATAATGATTTTTTTCCTCGAATACAACAGGCTCAAATCTTTGTCCCCAACGGATCTCACTTGCTAGATATGAGCTGCGTGCTTGAGTTGTCATAGCTGTGGCCTCCACCATCCCTTCCAAAATAACAACAATCTCAAAGTCTTCTTCCTCCAGCTGCTCTTTCCCCATTGAATAAAGAGGACTCTCCTCATCAATCTCATGCACTATAATTATGGGGGACACTAGAAAGATACGATCCAACCCACTGTCATATCCCACATTCAGGTCCCGCTGATCCACAGGGAGATACTCACCCTCCTGGGTAACATATGGTCGGATCAGCTGTGCTCTTACGTGAGCTTCTACAATGTGACTTTTGCGCAGATTGCCAACCCTCCACATTAGACAAAGTTTTCCGTCTCTTTGAGCAATTACAGCATGATGACTGAAAAGTAGTGTTTGGGCTCGTTTCTTGGGTCGAGCCATTTTGGCCATGATTGTTCCAATCATGAAAGAGTCGATGAGGCATCCAAGAATAGATTGTGCCACTACTGCAAGTATGGCTAAAGGGCATTCATCAGTCACACAACGGAATCCATACCCTATTGTAGTCTGTGTCTCTACAGAGAAAAGAAAAGCCTCCACAAAGCTGTTCACATGCATCAGGCATGGTTTTGGCGGGCCTGATTTTCCTCCAGATGCCACAACAATAGCTAAATCCCCATGGAAGAAAGCAATGCACCAGAAAAGGAAGGCAAAGAAGAGCCAAGAAGCTAGGAAAGCGGCAGAAAAGATAAGCAGCATATAGCGCCAACGTGTGTCCACACAAGTTGTGAAGATGTCGGCCATGTAACGCTGTGACTTGTTGCTTAGATTTGCAAAATAGACATTACATTGACCATTTTTTTTAACAAAGCGGTTGCGCCGTTTCCGCCGGGAATGAGGATGGTGGAGTGAAGAAGTCCAATGACCATTAAGACCCAGAGTTGGTAGGCGGAGACCTTCTTCGTCTGTGGATACAATGCTGTACCTACTGTCGGAGACACAAAGAAAGGTAATTAGATGAAGCTAAGGCTTAAAGTATAGTCTACACGCTGCAAACAATTGACATTTTTGAATAGTGATGTAAGATACTGTAGTGTTAATTACTTTTGAATATTAATACAACATATTTATTGCACCAATTTATTATGCAGTAATGAAGAGTTTATAAAAGATTAACAGCAGATGACTTAACAAGCACACTTCATATTTTTGAAGGATGATTGGTGTGGTAGCTTGGGGCCCAGAGCTGTTTTATTCATCAATAGTGTTACGCGTATGTACATGCCGGAAGTTTGTCTGTGCTAGAAATACAATCTACTGAAATCCACTGAAGAGTCAGAACAGTGTTGTTGCAATCCATATATCTATGTTCTGTGATTGATCCAAATGTTTTTAGAAGAAATTTAATGACTATGGGGTCTATTCAGCAAGAGTGACGATGTCGCCCAGAATATTATCGGGCAACATTGTCATGAGATTTTATCAATTATGATAAAATATGGAAGCTATTCAGCAATATTTTCTGCAGGGATAGCGGTTGTGGTAACACGCTGTCACAGAAGGTATTGTTTTCGGGATTCCGAAAACAATCCCTTCTGTTTGTTCCTCTACGCATGCTCAGTCATGCACTCGGGAACAGTCTCCGTCCCTGCTTGCGGTGACCGCCGACGGGGTAAGTACAGCTCCAGCCTGCCGAAATTGATTGACAGGTGTATACAGGCTTTATACTAGCCTGTATACATGTATATTTATGTGTTTTGATATTTAACATTTATATATAAATGTTAAATATAATCGCACATAAATATACATGTATACAAGCTAGTATAAAGCCTATATATAAGCCTGTATACACATACACATATCAATCAATTTCGGCAGATTTAAAAGGGTCTAATTGGTCTTACCTGCCGCCAATCACCGGGAAGCAGGGACGGAGACTGGGCGGGCTTACAAGATGCTGCAGGGACTTATGGGAAAATTTCCCTCTGTCCCTGCAGTTTGCGGGATATTTAAGTATTTTCCTCATTCTGAAATGGCGTTATATAAAGGAAATATTTTAGGAATGATTTAACACTTTTTGCTGAATAGCAACGCTTTTTGCTGAAACGCTTTTTGCTTTGCTGAATAGCAAAAAGCGTTAAAGCACTGTAGAGATCAATGACTGATCCCTACAGTGTGGAACTCTGCGAAATAGGAAAATATGGAGAAGATAATTACGGTATCTTCTCCATATACACATTGGGGAATAGGACAAAAGCTTAAATAATGTTTCCGCATTTTTTACGTCAATTATATCAAGCTGAATAGACCCCTGTGTAATTTAAAACTAGCTTAACTTCTATCTGCTGGTGAACAAGGAGCCTATTTATCAACACCTTTTGCCTCTATAATCAGTATCAATAACCTAAGAAAATATTAAGCCAATAATGTAGAAGATATTGCAAGTATCGGAGCACAAAATACAGTGTATGTTATTTATCAATTTCCGAAAATGAAAATATTTTGGAGCTGGATTCCAGTAGCAAAGGCCATCTCAAGGGGTTAGCTTGTTTTTTTCTTTTGAAAGAGCTCCCAGAGTATGAAGGAGGATCCATGTAGATCTCTCCGCCACCTTCGGCTGTCAGCAAGCGCATGCACGATAAAGCCTGATAATTACACACACACATATTTTTGAAAAATAAGCCTTTTAGAGCGTGCAAGCAGACACTAGAGGTGTGCAGAACCCATTGCTAGAATACTCAATTATGCTAACTGTGTGCTACTGTAGAAAATAGAGAAACATGGAGATAAATACTTCATATTGCACTGATTGTCTGTCCTCCATTTTCCATGGGGCAATTTTCCATAGAATGAGATGTTATCTTTCTGTTTTTTTTTTTTTTTTTAATAAATGACAAAAACTTAACTAAGTTACCTAAAAAACTAAATTAAGCATAAGTAAGCAGTCATTTATTTTTCCCCTACTATTTTTACATCATTTTTATTTTGTTGGCCACATTTTGCAATTCCTTTTCATAATTGACTTATCTTACTATTTCAAAAAATAACGTTGATGTATATATTTCTTTAAAGTTTAACTTTTACTGATTTTTACCTATTAAAACATGTAAAGTTCATGCTAGTTTTTGTGTTTCTGTATTTCAAATAATAATATAGAAGCAACTATTATCAGTATATTTTATTTGCAAGCATTGACTATAAATCTATACACTTGAAATACCCCAGAATTTCATAGCTGATCTTTTTCATTGTGACACCTTTCTTACTACTAGATTTTATTAGGCTTTAAAGTATACTTTTCTTAGTAATTAAGAAATTCCCCAAAATTATATTTATGAATATACCAATTAGGGAACCAACACTTTTATGTAATGCTTAAGTGGCATTATTCCCCAGTTAATCATACCATGTTGTTGGGCTTATGGTAATGGTATTGTTTGAGGAGCTGTCACAGCAACATGGCACTTCTTGATTGTTCAGATTGTGACAGGACACAATCGTGGGACTCTAATGACTTCTCAAAGCTCTGCATCTTATGTAACGCAGGATCCTATTTTTTGCTCTCTCAGGCTTTATCAAGAACCATCTGTGACTGTTCCACACTCAGCATAACTAAGTTGTCATGGTAACTTGAGGCCTTGGTGGCGTCTAACAGCAGCTCAGGGCTGTAATTTCAGCATCAAGTTGCAGGCAGGGACACAACGGGGGACCCAAATGCACCTTCTTCTATCACATCCTCCAACTGCCTGGCCCACGCACCCCTGACTCACCCTTTATCCACATGTACTCGGAGTGAGGGAGTGATGTCACTACATGACATCATGATGAAATGATGGCCAGGGTTATAGAGTAATGCTGAGTACTAGTATTTTTTGGAACAATAACTTACATAACTTTCAATTCTAATCTTTATTTTCACGTTTTTTTTTAAGAGGCAACATATTCAATGCAATACAATGTATTTTGATCATAAGCAGAATTTCATATTTAGTGGCCTATTTATCAATAAGTTTTATTATATGCAATAAGTAATAAAACTCGTTGCATATGATAATGGTGCTCCAGCCAATCAGCTTCTAACTGTCATCTGTTTGAAAAATGACAGTTGGGAGCTGTTTGGCTTGAGCACCATTTATCATACTGATACACAACAAGTATTATCACTCGTTCAGTATGATAAAACTTGTTGATAAATAGGCACCTAAAATTTTAAACATAATTTGAAAAATCACAGTCAATAAGTCTAGCTAACTGGGCCACTGCAAAGACTTAAATCAAAGACTGAAGTTGCAATTATTATCCTTGATTATTTTGCAATTATTCTTCTGTCTAATAATTATGCTAGAAATATAGTACTTTCTGCAAGCTAAATCCAAATTTTTACTTCTCTCCTACTTAAATGAATTGATGTCATAGTTGCAACAGCACTTTTATTTGGTAGAAAAATGTATCCCTAAATTATAGTGATAAAACACATTCAGCTCTTCAAATATTTTGTATTCATTTGGACACATAATATTCCCAAAGAAATTAACCTTATTATTGTCTTCATTGTGTGAGACTTACAATTATTCTTTATCTATTGTAGCCACAGTTTACAGTTTATGCTTTCCAGAAAAGACACTATACAGCTACTTCAGTACTACTGTAACAATAGCAGGTAAAAAAAATATCAGGAAAAGCAAAACAGAAAATCAGTTCCTTCAAATCTAATAAATATTTAAACATAAATACTATCATCATTTATATATAGGTGTGTGAAGGTTCACTCAAACTTGTAAAGCCAGGTACACACTGGAGCGACGGGAATTCGTTCCGACATCGGGACGAATGCTTTTGAGCGGCAATTGCCCTTATACACTAGAATGAGTTATTAAAGGAAGGAACATTCACTGTTCCGTCCTTCATTAGCATACTACAGGTTGCTAGCGATATCATTAGGTTTGATGTGCAGCACATTAAACCTAGCGACCATTGCTAGTGACCGCACTGGTGTCAAAGTTAAAATATCTTGTTTTAAATGTGTAGAACCTGTTACATACTGGGTGGAGCCATGAAAGCCCATGCTTTTTAAAAAAAAATCTTTCTAGCGCCTAGAGCTGCACCCTTTATCTGCTTAACTACAATTGTGGCCATGAACTCTCTTTGCCTACTAGAAATTATAACAATGGAAATCATTTAAAATTGGGTTTATACTGAACTATGATACTTTTCCTAAACTACTCAAAATGTTAAAGTACTTGAGCATCCGCTAAGCTGAGAATAAAAACAGACAGAATGTCTGGATAGTAAGTAGCATACAAGACTGGTATGGGCAGGGTATGATTTATGGAGTTGTGCTCTTACCTGCTACGGACTGTATCCATTGCTAATATTTATGCCCCAGGAGACAGATATTGAAGTCTCTTTGCAGCGCAAAATCCTCCTTAGCTGAGGCCTTCTGGGGTGGCCATCCAATGCGCATCCAAAGACATCATTGCAGAACAGAAACCATGCCAAATTCTTTTAAGCAGTAACTTTTGCTACAATTTCATTTCTGATTGTTTCATTAATTAGGAACCTAATTTAATGTGAAAATGTTATTCCTGATTCTTCTCAATGAACGTAAAAAGGTGAAAACGTGGTGTTTGAAGTGGGTTTTTGAGGTTTGAAGTCTATTTAGTTCATATAATCCAGATTTACATTTCTTTTTAATGTAGCCTTTTGATTTGAGAGATGGATTCCTATAATCTTCATCCTAAACTTAGTAACGTGGTAACAAGAGACCTTCTAAAAAGTTTTATGTGGTGTGAGAAGTGGGATTTCCACCACAGCTGTCTCAACTCAGAGGTGTCCTTTGTGGTTCCACATGAGAATCTTGATATTGGTGCTTTCTGTGGTAATTTAAGAGAACCCCACATATACTTAGCAGCAGAATCTCAGGCTGCCCTGTAGTCGACAATCCACATTCTTACTGTAGGAAAAAGAAAAATAGCAACATATAAAAGAAATATCAAGCCAAATCCTTCTAAAAACCATCTGCTGTACTGTTCACAGTGAAGAACGTGGGTTATTTTTATCTGTTTCTTCATCTTCCAGTTGCATAATAATTATTGATAGACAGTACTGCATATGAATATGGATTTTAAAGGCTGGGAAAAAAATCAGGATGTTTAATGTCGTGTGATGTTACTGAGTACAAGAGATATTAAAGCCATCTTTAGATTGAAATGCATCTTAGTGTTTATACATTTGAAAAAATGACCTGTTTTAGATGGTAGATGACTGGTATTCTAAAATCATAAATATGTATACAGTAGTTAATATGAACAGCAAGTACATTGATTTATAAATTAAATCCATCATTACATAATGAAATTGTGTGCTAAAAATCAATTTCAACTTATATGAAATATCTGATAAAATCTTACAACCTGCTACATACTACATATTAAAGTCTTTCCATTAATTTCCAATCAGAGATGGGCTGTCATACTAATAAAGAGAACAGAGGGGTTGTTTTACAATGACAGACCAGACAAAACAGGGCACATTAGCTGTACAGAGACCCAAGCCTACACTGATTCTTGTGTAAGCAACAGGTATCAGGACCAGTGTGCCAAAGGGCCACACACACATAGCTGCTGTCTGATCTTCTGGTCCAATACTGGCATGATTAAGGCCTGTCACTGTTCTCACTTAATTACTGTACAAACAGACTATTAGTTGTTATCTGTGGTCATCTTCTGACCACATTTGCCAACATGCCCCATAATGATCCAATCAGGTTTGACCAATTATTATCAGGACTTGGTGTACTTTCTGGGTCATGTCGTACTTTCTGGGTTATGTCTGATATCTTCTACAATAAAACAGTAAGCATGTGTAGCCAGCAGTAAAGGTTACCTTATCATAGTTTTCAAATATATTCACGATAATTACAAAGACTAGTTTGGCAACGTTTTATTCATAGGACTGCATAGATAACAAGGAAGGCCGGTACACACTAGGCGATGACTAATGTGTTCAACCTCGTTAGCATCGGGACCCGGCAGGAGTGCCGACATCGGTAAGTGCATACACAATTGGCGATGCCTGCATCAACGGAGTGACGGCGCAGGCCTTGCTGCCTTCAGCAGCATTGGCCCTCGCTAACGATATCGCCCGGGCTGGGGCCCGGGGCAATGGAGGATGTCACTAACGGTGTGCAGGAGCATGCATTGTCCGCTACATAGCAGGATCGGACGACATATTGTCCAGTGTGTACCCAGCTTAAAAGGTTTCTTTGCCTTCCTCTGGATCAACACAACAGATTAAAATTTTAGGAAAGTCTGAACATGACATAAAAATGCCTTTTATTCTAACTCATTTTTTTGTGGAAAATGACATAACGTAAATACACGAAAAACCTCAGCAAATTGACAATTCTTATACTGTACAATCTGCTCCCCACTAAATTTTAATTTAATTCTTAATAAACATTCTTTTTTTTTTTTTTTAAATGTGCCCCCCTCAGAATTATCACCTTCTTGGGCTCTAACCCATGCATGTTTCCATAAAACAGGGGTACGCCACATGTGTCAGTCCAGCTGCTGCAGAACTACACCTCTTAGCATGCTCCACCACAGTTTTGCTGGAATCGGATTGAAATGCCGGCGTCTGTTTAGCCGCCGGTTCATATCCCAACATCGCTAGCCCGATGAGGAGGGAATCCCGACAGCGGAGGTAACTAATCTAACCCTCCCCTCTCCCCCTAACCCTAATGCCCCTTTAGGGGTGCCTAACCCTAACCTCCCCCCTTAATGCCTAGCCCTAACTTCCCCCTGGTTAGTGCCTAAACCTAATCCCCCCTCCCTGCACCCTAAACCTAACCCTCCCGGGGGGGATGCCTAACCCTAACCTCCCCCCCAGGGCCTAAACCTAACCTCCCCTTTTCCTAGCCTAACCCTAACCCTCCCCGGGGGGGTGCCTAACCCTAAGTCTCCCCGGGGGGTCCCTAAACCTAACCCCCCCATCCCCGGCTACATCGCTACATTCCTCCAGTGCTGGATGATCGGTCCGGCATCCTGTTGGGTTCCCGGTGTCGAGATTAACATAGGCATCAGTATTTCAACGCCTATGTTAAATCCCCTCCTGGGACTGTATTGTCAGGATTGAGACCGGCGGTCTCATAAGCTATATCCCATTTTGCTGCTAGGGCATACTAAAACTGTAGCAGGGCATGCTGGAATGTATAGTTCCACAGCAGCTGGAGTGCCATCTTCTGTGTCCTGCTCCTGCCATTTAAGATGGGCACAAATGCAGTAAAATAGACAAATGGTATTTCCGAAGAAATCAATTTCAGTGCAGCTGTAAAATCAGTGTATGTGCCTATATGCATAGTTAAAGACAAATGTGTTTTTACACATCGTAAATGATTTCCAATGTGTTTAATGTGCCAGGTGTTTTGAGTTTTAATCTGCTATTTGCAATACTGGTAACGTGTACTGTTTCCTCTGAACCGTCCTTTGTAAACATTGTTACACTCATACTGTAGGTGTCTTCTTCACCTGCAAAACCATCTGCAAACACACATGTACAGGTGCAATAATGGAATTAATGGCCAGTGTATTTTATTGCTCTGAATTGCTGTTTCTTGGCATTTGCAGCTTCAAAAGAGTTACATTGCCTGCATGTATAATGATGCAGATTTTTTTTATTGGGTTACACATAACTGCAGGAGGTTTTTAATTTAGTTTTTTATTTTCACTAAAGGGGAGAGGGGAAGCTCATGAGTAAGATTGCCAGGCTCTATTTTTTTTTTTTGCCCTTAACAAAATGAAACATGATGGTAAACATTTTCAATTTGACACATTCTATCATAATATAACTTGTATCAACTCCCTAAATTCTCCAACATAGCACTAACCAAACTCCCAAGCTGATGCAGTAGAGAACTAACAGCTGTTGGCAGAATACATTTTGGTGACAAATACACACTTGAGTCTCTGTATTCCATGACACGTGTCAGATAAGGGAGTTCTTGTAGCCAGAGAAGGGAGGGGCTGTGCGCTGCTGATATTCTATTCTATTCGCGTTTAAATCTTGGTCTGACACATGATTAAAACAAAAGCTTAATTTAAAATACTATTTTTAATGTGTTGTGAAAAAATTGCATATGATTTAAGTTTGCACGTAAATTTATTTTTATTTAATTTCAAATGGATTAAATCTAACCAATATTTCCTATTGAAGCAAATTGCAATATGTATTTAACACAACATTTACAAAATATTTTCATGTGTGGAGTGGTGCTGTTTCTTTTAATGTAGGTATGTGTTTTTTTGCTGGGGTCCTTCACTGTCACCCCTTTCCTGTTGGGTCATGTTGAATGGGGAGGGGGTACCCATTTTGTTTTTGAGGTCCCGACTTTCCAAAGGATTTCTAGCCATGAGATGACCAGTTTGGAGCTACTATAGTGTAAGCCCCCAACTGGTTCAGCCCGGTGCTGGTTACTGGAAAAAATGGGGGGTGGGGGTGGGGGTTCTCCCGATTTTCCAGGACCAGCCCTGGCTCAGAGGTCCAGGGCTGACTATGCTTTGGGGTGAGTGGGGGAACCATGCAATTTGTTTTTTTAACATTAACCCTGTCATTATTAGTATACACAAAAAAGCCTGCACAGATCATACTGTTCAGTGCTTTATTTCTGCTGCCGACTGTCAGCGGATTCATGCTTCTATTAGTCAGTAAAGTCTATTATAAATGGGGCAATCCAACTTAAATTGCACACGGCAGAAACCGATTAGTATCACCATTGGAGCAAAATAAACAGTCAAATACGTTGCTTAGTAAATTTGTGATTTTGACCTTCTAAACTGCCAGCAATGTCCATCAATTTAGTCTAGAAGTCATACATGATTCTTAGTAAATTTTGGCCATATTGTGTTCAAGAAACAGAATATGTATTTTAACTAAGCCTGTCTGCACTATGTGGTGACTTTAACAAATCCAATTCTGTCTCCTGAATGCAGGAAATACTCCTGCTGCTCAGTATAAGTTAGATAGAGGAGTTAAAAGATAAATTGTGCAGTGGGGAGACACTGGAGATCAGGGTCAGTGGAGACATGGGGCAGATGGACATTGGGAACTCAGAAATAGTGAAGGGCAAGCAAGTCAAAAGTGTTAGAAGACATTGGGCATTAGTGAGACACTGAAAGGCAAAGAGACACTGGGGTGACAGCACTGTAGATATTGAGTAGCAGCGCAGACAATTAAGCGAATATGGGGGATATGGGTGTAAGGAGGACACTATAGGCCGAATTCAATTAGAGGCAAAAAGTTTTTGCTGATTTGTGCTTTTCCTCTGTTTTCAAAGCATCTCCATATTCAGTTCCCGGCGAAAACTCCATAGGCAAAAACAGGCGAAAAAGTTTCTCCTGCAAAAGGCAGGAGAAAAGAAGTGCAAAATCCATGTTTTTAGGGTACAAATACTTTTATTACAGCTATTAATACTCTTCTATATTAATTTCCAGGGTCAGTGAGGTTTTTTTGGGTACAGACTGATTTCCCCAAATATGCTGACCTCTTCGCTAGTTTCGTTATTACATACATTCGCCTAGCCGCCTTTGCACCTGTTTTGGAATTGAATATGAAGATACAGTAAGTGGGGACGCGCATGGCAAAAACATCACGTCCAAACAGGCGAATGAGGCGAAATCATCACGCTTTTCGCTGACCTTGACTTTTCGCAGCTAATTGAATTTGCCCCTATATCAGAAGAGACGACAACTTGTATATCACTTTGTTTGTTCCTTGTATTTTCCCTGTAAGGCTCTTCGGAAACTATGTAGCATTTTAAAAATAAAAGACAATATCAATAATTATAATGATAGGTTAAAAATGGCAGGGCAGATACTAGGAGGAATGCAGACACTACAGGACAGGCAGATATGAGGCACAGGGGAGACATGAGAGTAGGTAATTATTATGTGTGGAAAAAGCATTGAAAACTGAGGTTTAACATTATACAGCATACGGGAATCCTGTAGGACCAATACTGTAATTCTGAGGGATGTGGGCACATAGGTTACAACCCAACCACTACAATCTGACCATCTGGATGGGTAGCCAGAGCCCCCCTTCAAGAGTGCCTATCATTAAAATAATGCAATCAGGAGCACACTTTACTGTATTTGAAATAAACGTGACAACTTTTACACAGTCCCCTGCAGGAGGGTTCCAGAGCAGGCAGCCATGACCCAGCAAGGTGTAGGGGTGGGTGTGGCATCATCATCATGGCTCTAACCTCCGCTGTGTAAAGTCATGACTTGGGGCCATGATGATGCAATTTGCTTTAAATCACATCATTAAATAAACATGTGCTGCCTTTTAGAACCCATGGCAGTGGCATAGCGACGACCCCGCAGATCCCCCGGTGGCTTGGGGGTGCCAGCAGGGCCGGATTAAGGGGGGTGCAGGGATGCAGTGTCTCGGGGCCCCCTATCTCAGGGGTCTTTCGGTCAGAGCATTCAGCACAATGCTGCACTGTGACTGCAGTACCAAGTGCCCGTAATTCTCCAGTCTTCACCAATCTCTGGCCCCATCAGCCTCCCAGATCTGTCTCCTGCAGTGCACTCTGGGGTATATAGTCCTTTAGTTTACTGCTGTCATCAGCTGTTGACTCCCAGAACTACAATTCCCAGCATCCCCCGCATCTGGCTTCCCTCATCTTAATCTTAATCATTGATTGGCAGCTAGTTGCAGAATGAATACCCAGCAGCACCACACTGCCCTGCAAACTCCTAAATTTGTGAGTACATTTTTGTGACTGAACTTTTATTTATGCAGAGAAATATATATATACGGGGGCGCCAGAAAATTTTTGGCAGGGGGGAGCAAAATGTATAGTTATGCCACTGACCCATGGGAAGTGTCTCATCATTCAGGACACTGCGGCCCAGAGATAGTCTTCATATTTACATGCTGTGCAGCCATCTGTCATTACATGTAATTTTGTGCAGCTCATTGTGTGAGTCATGGGAGTGAACCAGGTGAGTCAATTAAGCAGTGACCAAATTATCTGTATCTCCAGGACTTTGCTGTGTCCTAGTCTTCAGTCTGCTCATGTACCTTGTCTGTCATTTGGATTACCTTGGCCTCAATTATTCACAGACCACTGCATGTTTACTGTATCTCATGTCAGTTACCATTCATATTTGCAAGTGAAAACAGTTACCCTTATTTACAACTACAGACCACTGCATGTTTAACAGATCTTCTGTCAGCTACCATTCATTTCTGCAAGTGAAAACAAATACTCTCATCTACAACCACAGTTCATTGCATGTTTTCCAGATATCCTCTCTGCTAACATTCATCTCTGCAAGTAAAAATAGGTTCCGTCATCTTCAATCACAGCCCACTATAAGTTTACAGGATTTCATTGTCAATTACCACTCAACATAGCAAGTGCTACAGTACCCTGGTTTCCTAATGCAAATATCTACATACTAACTGGATTCTCTTGGACTGCCTCATCTCGAACTGACTCCAGCTGTTTAATTAGAAACATAGAAACATAGAATTTGATGGCAGATAAGAACCACTTGGCCCATCTAGTCTGCCCCTTTTCATGTATCCTTTAGGCAATTTCAACCCTATTTGCTCCTTATGTCTCTCTTAAGGACATTCTTATGCCTATCCCAAGCATGTTTAAATTGTTCTACTGTTTTAGCTTCAACCACATCTGATGGGAGGCTATTCCACTTATCCACTACCCTTTCTGTGAATTAATTTTTCCTCAAATTACCTCCCTCCAGTCTCAGTGCATGTCCTCGTGTTCTTGTACATCTCTTCCTTTGTAGAATGCTTCCCTCCTGTCCCTTGTTGAAACCCTTCATGTATTTGAAAGTTTCTATCATGTCCCCCCTTTTCCCTTCTCTGTTTCAAACTATACATATTATGATCTTTTATTCTTTCTGGGTAAGTTCTGTGCTGTAGGCCATGCACCATTTTAGTTGCCCTTCTTTGTACCATCTCTAATGTGTCTATATCCTTCTGGAGATATGGCCTCCAGAACTGAACACAGTATTCTAGATGAGGCCGTACCAATGATCTATACAGTGGCATTATCACTTCTTTTTTCCTGATACTGATTCCTCTTCCTATGCAACCAAGCATCTGACTTACCTTCCTCAATGCTTTGGTACATTGCTTGCCTGCCTTTAAGTAATTTGAAATGGTGACTCCTAAATCCCTTTCCTCCTCTGTATTTTCCATTATCATGTCATTGATACTATATTTAGCCTTTAGGTTATTGAGACCCAAGTGCATGATTTTGCATTTTTTTACATTAGTAGTTGCCATGTTCTTGCCCATTCCTCTAGTTCACCCAGATCCTCAGTCATTTGTGTTACCCCTCCTGGTGTGTCTACCCTGTTGCATACTTTTGTGTCATCTGCAAAAAGGTATACTTTCCCTTTAATATTATTTGCAATATCACCAACATAGATATTAAAAAGCACTGACCCAAGTACAGATCCCTGGGGTACTCCACTGGTAACCTTTCCCTCCCATGAATGCACTCCAATTACTACAACTCTCTGTTTCCTATCCTGCAACCAAGATCTTATCCATTCAACAGTCATAGAATCCAATCCCAAGCTTTCCAGTTTATCATTCTGCGGTGCGGGATAGTGTCATAATCCTTACTGAAGTCTAGATAAGCTACATCTATGGCCCCCCCTTGATCTATTACTTTTGTCACACAATCAAAAAAGTCAATAAGATTTGTTTGGCATGATCACCCCTGTTTGGGATCCTGTAAATTGTTGGATTTGAGAAATTGCACCACTCTTTCTTTTAATAGTGTTTCCATTATTTTTCCCACTACTGATGTAAGGTTTACTGGTCTATAGTTACTTGCTTCTTCTTTGCTTTGCTTCTTTGCTTCCACTTTTGTGCAGTGGTATTACATTTGCTCTTTTCCAGTCCTCTGGAATCACTCCTGATACTAGCGACTGGTTGAATAATTTTGTTAATGCTGGTACCAGGACCATTGAACCTCTTACAGCTTTATGCTGGTTGTGTCCTGTTCTTACAAAATAAATAGAACTATTTCTAACAGGATTCTAGATCTGGTATGCTCACTAATAACCCTTTTACACCAGAGCTAAAAGCCGGGTAATTGCAGGGTTAACCCGGTTAGCTCCTTGGTGTAAAAGGGGAATAGGTTGGATTGCCAGGTCGAGTGACCCGGCAATCCAACCCAGGTAACTTGCAGGGTTTAACACGGGAATAACTTGTGAAACCGTGCCGTGTAAACGGCGCGATCTGGGTCACGGTGACCTGGATCGTGCCGCATGCCTGCCGATTGGCTGGCTTCAGTGGCGCTTGGAGATGACATAATCTCCAAGCGTCCACTTCAACACCGGAAGCGGGTCTCTGCAGACACGGCTCCGGTGTGAACGGTGCCAACTCAGGAATAACCTGGGTCGGCGCCAGGGAAAAACCGTGTTCCAACCTCCGCGTCAGACCTGGAATTTCGGTATAAAAGCAGTATAAGGCTGCTTAAATATTGCAGGCTTATGTTTCATGCATTCTGTGATCTGATGTAGACCTAGTTCATAAAACCACCCACTTCATTTAGAAGGGGGGCGGGATGCGAGAGACTGGTCCATTCTTTTTAGGGATCCTGGAGAATCCTGAATTTTATGACCCTACTTTATGGTCCTGGAGAGTTTGCAAGCATGACCTACATTATATAATGGGAGCCCCACACCTGAATCTGGGAAGACTTTGAATAACAGAAGACAGAAACATAAGAGAAGAACACAGTGAAAGAGGAGAAAGTGAAAGGGAGAAATAAATTACATTCTCTTTTATCCAGGTAAATATATGTTTAGAATTTTAAATGATTAACTTTTATATTATACTGTTAAAAAATAAAATTTTAGCTCTTATAAATTATATAGTTTTTATTAACTTAAATTAAGCTTATATAAATGTTTCTTTCTTTTCTTTTGCTCCTTGTTAATTATATAAATCCCACTGTTAATCATTTGGCACCACTTCTTTCACTTGTGGGAATGTCCAATAAATATGCTCCCCAACAGTGGTTATCGTTGGTGAAATCCTTATTACTATACCTCAGGTTTTTTTTATCTGCCTTTGCTCCTGTCTCTCCTCCTGCCTATTTCAGTGCTCCCCCTCATCTGTCTACAGCAATGGGATTAAGGTCTGGGGAGTTTCCTGGCCATGGACTCAAAATTTCAATGTTTTGTTCCCGAGCCACTTAGTTATCACTTTTGCCTTATGGCAAGGTGATCCATCATGCTGGAAAAGGCATTGTTCATCACCAAACTGTTCTTGGATGGTTGGGAGAAGTTGTGGAGGTTTTGGTACCATTCTTTATTCATGGCTGTGTTCTTAGGCAAAATTTGCAGGAAACTTCCCAGACTTTAATCCCATTGAGAAGTTGTGGTCAATCCTCAAGAGGCGGGGGTACAAACAAAAACCCACAAATTCTGACAAACTCCAAGCATTGAGTAGGTAAGAATGAGCGGCCATCAGTCAGTAGGTGGCCCAGAAGTTGATTGACAGCATGCCAGGGCGAACTGCAGAGGTCTTGAAAAAGAAGGGTCAACACTGCAAATATTGACTTGTTGCATAAACTTAATGTAATTGTCAATAAAAGCCTGAGACACTTATGAAATGCTGGTAATTTTACTTTACCATAGTAACATCTGACAAAAAGGTCTTAAAACACTGAAGCAGCAAACTTTGTGAAAACCAATACTTGTGTCATTCTTAAAACTTTTGGCCATGGCTGTAGTTCTCTTATCAGCACTTAATTTTATTATATAGAAATATCCATAGTATAACAACCCCCTTTGAGAGTAGGAGGAGTGATACAGTACATTGCTCTTGTGTGATGTTAGTGAAGAAATGGGCAGAGTGATATAGCTCTTTGTGATTTGTCCTGTCAGAGAAAGTGGGGTGGAGTGAGATACAGACTAGTCATAGGCAGAGCGATTCCATATCTCCCAACATGACCCTCTCCAGGAGGGACAAAATGCTCTGGTTCTGGACTTCCCTGGTAATTTATGATTGGTGGAGACTCCAGAGGTGGGGCTGCAGTACAGTCCAAAATTCAAATAGGGGAGTCACACCAACTGCCAGTGAGTCCCAGACATCTATTTTTGGCAGCGTTTGAAATGACAGTTGGTGTGGTCCCCTATTTGAATTTTGAACTGTGCTGCAGCCCCATTTCTTACCAGGGAAGTACAGCTCCCCATACTATTATATATATTTTTACTGAGGCGAAGTAGGAAGCAATACCGATTATATGTATTAACATCCTGTCTGCCAGAATGGGGAAGTGAAAACTCCCCTATCCGGCGATCTCTGCCAGACCACACAGCACATCAGCCTGGTGCTGATACGCTGGGTCTCACCTCCCGGCCGGCTCCAGTGGGCATGCCCGAGATCTCGCAAGCATTGTAAGATCTCCAGTCACAGCCCAGTGCCCAACAGCCACCACAGCCAGGGACTGTGCTTTCACTGCTGTGATAGAGCAACGACAGCTGCAGCTGTTGAAATTGATAGCTGCAGCTGTCGGCACAGTCAGTGTCACTGACCATCCATATATTGGCTGGCACATTGGCGGTCTATTTTGTAGTGGGCACATGTCATTTAACACCCAACCCCAACATTTAGCACCCAACCCCACATTGATACATGGGAGAGAAATTGTATCAGTGTACATAACGTGTGCTGATACCACTAAACCCCATAATGCCCCTTCATACATCTCACCCTTTGGGAGGTATGCAATAGTAAAACCATGTTGCTGACTGCAAGCACCAAATATGATATAGTGGCACATACAGGGGGGGCTCTGAGCACCTAGAAAACCCCCTTGATGACTAAGTTGTTTTTATAATTTAATATAGACTGCTCTAGCTCCACCTCTATAATTACTGGCGTAGCCAACATCGGAGCTGCAGCGCATGTGTGGCAGCTCCTCAGGCAAAGAGGTCTGCTCATCAGAGGTCACTGCCTTGCAATGCACAGGTGACAGCCAAAGGGGAGTTGCTCCTCCTCTAGAGCGGCAGGCACTCAGCTGCACTGTTATTTGCAGGGGGCTGGGGGTGTCCATATATGAGTGGTGTACGGTGGATACTAACAGGAGTTTTCACTAGGCTGTTTTTTCAGATCTTTTTTTAAATATACTCAGTGGGATGAGATATCAGTATTGATCCACTATCATTGTATGGGCATTGACACTACCCTTGAAGAAGTCCTTTATAAAGGACAAAATGTATTGGGTTGTCAGAAACGTGTCTAAATAAGTTGCCACTCGAGTGGACCCCACCATTGAGCTCACACCTTCGGGTGATGGTGGGCTAATACATCTGTTCCTCATTGGTGGCAATTATAATGTAAGCCATTTTTAAAGAGATTTATTTTTACAAAATAAATTGTATAAATCTATACTAATACGCGGCCACTGGGTGATATGTGTTGGGTGTTCTTTTGGTGAGTGGGTTTCTTCCAGAAAAATACCACTCCCCAATTGGGATTTAATCATGAGAGAAGCATCGTGAAACATAATTTTCCCTGAAACGGGATTCTTAAGGACAAATCTGTGGTGTGGACTAAGTATAGAACTCTGGTTAATATGTACCACAAAGGACTGAGCTCCCTCTAGTGCTATTGGTGTACATTTTGTATTGAGCAGGCTTAACGCTGATTGGCTGTCATGGCTCTCAGCCAATCAGAGTTAATATACACACAGGAAGCAAAAGAAGATGGTGCCCGCCATCCACCGCTGCCTTACACTGCCGGCACCCCCACTGCCGACACCGCTGGCACCCCCAATGGCACCATCCCCTGCTGCCGACACCATCGCTGCCGACATTGCCGGCACCCCTGTACTGCTGCCCTACATGCTGAGGACACCGTCAGCAACCCCCACAATGCCGACACTGCTGACACTCCCACACTGAGGACACCACCAGCACCCCTGCACTGCCGAAACTGTCAGCACATATATGTACCGAGGACACCGCTGGCACCCCCGCTCTGCCAACACCGCTGGCACCCTGCATAGAGAGGAAACCTGCACTAAAGACACCACTGGCGCTGCCTACATCGCCGGTACCCTTCACTGAGGACACTCCATGTCCTGAGGACACCATCATCAACCCCCGCACTGCTGACACAGCCAGCAAACCTGCATTAAAGACACCACTGGCACTGCCGACATCGCCGGTACCCTTTACTGAGGACACTGCCAGCACCGCAGCACTGCCATTCCATGTACTGAGGACACCATCAGCAACCCCTGCACTGCCAACACAGACAGCAAACCTGCACTGAAGACACCGCCGCCACCCCCGCTCTGCTGACACCACCGATACCCTGCACTGAGGACACTGCCAGCACCGCAGCACTGCCATTCCATGTACTGAGGACACCATCAGCAACCCTGCTCTGCCGACACTGCTGTCACAGTAAGGACACTATTGGTGCATCCAACCCACACTGTATAACATACTGTATCTGTGTTGGAAAATGGAAGCAGAACTGCCACATGTTAGTGCCGCCCACTGTGTCACTTAGCTTAGCCAGCCAGCTAGCTGGATGCAACCCTTTGGCCTTAACTAGATGAAAAAAATAATATTGTGAGGTGGTCAAAATTGATTGGAAATGACTGGAAATAAATGTTATTGAGATTAATAATACTGTAGGAACAAAAACAAGCCCATTTTATGTGATTTTAGCTGTTTTTAGGATATTTTAAGAAAAAATCCAGATCCAAAACCAATACCAAAAAACAAAACACTATGGAAAAAAATCCAAAACCAGATTCAGATCCAAAACCAGGGGAGATCCAGATCCAAAACCAAAACACGAGGGTCGGCGCACATCTCTTATATATATATATATATATATATATATATATATAATATATACAGTATATATACATCCATCCCTCTGAATGGCTTAGCCTCTGACTGCCGACCAGACTGGCCCACATCCAGAAAGCCCGCCAAGTAAAGTGCTTGGAGGCATAGCTGTAAGGTCAGGCCTCCGAATGGCCCACCCTATGACTGCCGACTGGCCGGCCTATCAAACCATTGGCCAATTTAAATGTGGTTGTTTTTTTTTTTTTTTTAAGAAAGTATCCATCAATTGACAACAATGAAATAGAAGGATTAAAAAAAAATACAATAGTCCTAATTTCAGAAGTTAAAATGGGTAGGGCTTATTGATTTTGGGATGTACTCTAAGTAAAATTAGGATATGTCTGGATTGTGGGCATGGTTACATTTATTCCCTGGAATGCTGGGAGGTATGCAGTATTGTGATGCGTATAGTATATACATGCTCCTAGCTTGGTTGTTTATTGTAGGGTTTAAACTAGGGGTGTGCACCGGCCACTTTTCGTGTTTTGTGTTTTGGTTTTGGATCTGGATCTTTCTTCGTGTTTTGGATCTGGATTGGTTTTGCCAAAACCACCCTTCCGTGTTTTGGGTTCTGGGTTTTGTGTTTTGGATCTGTATTTTTTTTTAAAAAAAGCATAAAAACAGCTAAAATCACAGAATTTGTAGGTTTTTCTGCTCCTATGTTATTATTAACCTCAATAACCTTAATTTCCACTCATTTCCAGTCTATTCTGAACACCTCACACCTCACAATAGTGTTTTTATGTCCAAAAGGTTGCACCGAGGTAGCTGGATGACTATGCTAAGTGACACGAATGGGCGGCACAAACACGTGACCCATCTAGGCGTGAAACTGCAGTGGCAGACAGGATGGCAGTTAGAAAAACTAGGCCCCAAACTGTACATAATGCAAAGAAAAAAAAGAGGTGCAAGATGGAATTGTCTTTGGGCCCTCCCACCCACCCTTATGTTGTATAAACAGGACATGCACACTTTAACAAACCAATCATTTCAGCGCCAGGGTCTGCCACACAACTGTGGCTGAAATGATTGGTTCGTTTGGGCCCACACAAAACAAGCTGGCAATTAATCTGTCCCTGCACAAACTGGCTCTACGGAGGCAAGATGTCATCCTCATCCTCCTCATCCACCGATTCCTCACCCTCTTCAGTGTGTACATCCTCATCCTCACAGAGTATTAATTCGTCCCCGCTGGAACCACAGGTCCCTCTGTACGTTCTGGAGGCTGGTCTCCCTGGAAGAGTTGATAATTCATTTTATGAACATCATCTTCTCCACATTTTGTGGAAGCAACCTCCTACGCCTTTCGCTGACAAGGTTCCCGGCTGCACTAAACACTCTTTCGGAGTACACACTGGAGGGGGGGAAACTCAGGTAAAATAGAGCCAGTTTGTACAGGGACCTCCAAATTGCTTCATTTTCCTGCCAGTACAGGTACGGACTGTCTGACATGCCTACTTGGATGCTGTCACCGATGTAAACCTTTAACAGACAGACGCACGCTTGTCGCTGCTGCTTTGAGGATGCAAGTGCGGCTACAGCCCACACAATTCACAAAGACAGAAAAAAAAAAAAGAATATTTTTATTGTTTGTGGAGCGTACTTTGAGGGTTACACCACCCTTTAACAGACAGACGCACGCTTGTCGCTGCTGCTTTGAGGATGCAAGTGCGGCTACAGCCCACACAATTCACAAAGACAGAAAAAAGAAGAAGAATATTTTTATTGTTTGTGTAGCACACTTTGAGGGTGTCACCACCCTTTAACAGACAGACGCACGCTTGTCGCTGCTGCTTTAAGGATGCAGGTGCGGCTACAGCCCACACATTTCACAAAGACCGAAAAAAAAAGAACAATATTTTAATTGTTTGTGTAGCACACTTTGAGGGTGTCACCACCCTTTAACAGACAGACGCACGCTTGTCGCTGCTGCTTTAAGGATGCAGGTGCGGCTACAGCCCACACAATTCACAAAGACAGAAAAAAGAAGAATATTTTTATTGTTTGTGTAGCACACTTTGAGGGTGTCACCACCCTTTAACAGACAGACGCACGCTTGTCGCTGCTGCTTTGAGGATGCAAGTGCGGCTACATCGCACACAAGTCACAAACACATTAAAAAAATAGTTTTTTATTTTTTGGAGCACTTTGAGAGTTACACCACCCTTTAACAGACAGACGCACGCTTGTCGCTGCTGCTTTAAGGATGCAGGTGCGGCTACAGCCCACACATTTCACAAAGACCGAAAAAAAAAGAACAATATTTTAATTGTTTGTGTAGCACACTTTGAGGGTGTCACCACCCTTTAACAGACAGACGCACGCTTGTCGCTGCTGCTTTAAGGATGCAGGTGCGGCTACAGCCCACACATTTCACAAAGACAGAAAAAAAAAGAACAATATTTTAATTGTTTGTGTAGCACACTTTGAGGGTGTCACCACCCTTTAACAGACAGACGCACGCTTGTCGCTGCTGCTTTGAGGATGCAGGTGGAATCTAGATGGGATTTGGAACCGGGGACACACTACCTCCATCAATTGTCTAAATCCCACTGCACTAATGGCGGATACCGGACGCACGTCTAACACCAACATAGCAGTCAAGGCCTCAGTTATACGTTTTGCTTCAGGATGACTGCTGTCGTACTTCATCCTCATCGCTAGGGACTGTTGGAGGGTCAATTGTTTAGTAAAAGTAGTGATGTTCCTACTTCCTCTCTGGGATGATGAACAACTCCCAGCAGCAGCAATAGCACTAGGAGGAAGTGGTTCTTGATCTTTCCCTATTTTATTTTTATCGGAGAAAGTTTGGTCCTCCATTTATGTTATATTGATATATACGTGCGGCTAAAGCGCACACAAACACAGAAAATATTTTTTTATTTTTGTTGGAGAGTAGTGCACTTTGTGGGTTACACCACCCTTTAAGAAATGAGCCAGCCGGCTCTTTACTTATGGGACACAGGCGCACGCTTGGCGCTGCTCCTTTGTTGATGCACGTGCAGCCACAGTGCACACAAGTCACAAACACAGAAAATATTTTTTTTTTGGTTTGGAGTGTACTTTCGGGGGTTACAGCACCCTTTAACGGTCAAGCCAGCCGGCCCTTTACTTATGACACAGGCGCACGCTTGGCACTACTTTGTTGATGCACGTGCAGCTACTGCGCACACAATTCACAAACACAGAAAATAATTTTTTTTTTGGTTTGGACTGGAGTGTACTTTGGGGGTTACAGCACCCTTTAATGGTCAAGCCAGCCAGCCCTTTACTTATGACACAGGCGCACGCTTGGCACTACTTTGTTGATGCACGTGCGGCTACTGCGCACACAATTCACAAACACAGAAAATATTTTTTTTTTGGTTTGGACTGGAGTGTACTTTGGGGGTTACAGCACCCTTTAACGGTCAAGCCAGCCGGCCCTTTACTTATGACACAGGCGCACGCTTGACACTACTTTGTTGATGCACGTGCGGCTACTGCGCACACAATTCACAAACACAGAAAATAATTTTTTTTTTGGTTTGGACTGGAGAGTACTTTGGGGGTTACAGCACCCTTAACGGTCAAGCCAGCCGGCCCTTTACTTATGACACAGGCGCACGCTTGGCACTACTTTTTTGATGCACGTGCGGCTACTGCACACACAATTCACAAACACAGAAAATATTTTTTTTTTGGTTTGGAGTGTACTTTGCGGGTTACAGCACCCTTTAACGGTCAAGCCAGCCGGCCCTTTACTTATGACACAGGCGCACGCTTGGCACTACTTTGTTGATGCACGTGCGGCTACTGCGCTCACAATTCACAAACACACGAAAAATATTATTTTTTTGCACTTGGGGGGAGCACCCCTGATGGACAGAACACCCCCTGGACAACACTACAGCACCCCTTTAGGACTGGGACACTGCACAGGACTTTGGAGTGGATACAGCCCCTATGGAGAACTGACTGCACAACACAGTCCAGCCAGCCCCTATGGGCTTTGAAGTAGTGGACACAGCCCCTATTAACAACAGCAGCACAGCACAACACAGCCAGCCCCTATGGACTTTGAAGTAGTGGACAACAGCAGCACAGCGCAGCACAGCACAGCACAACACTACTCTGCACTACACTACACTACACTACACAGCCCAGCCAGCCCTAACTCCCACCCTCCCTCTTCACTGTCCACAGCCGAGTGAGAAAATGGCGCCGACGCGGGTACCTTATATAGGATCCAAAACCCGCGAGACTCGGAAGGCGGGATGATGACGTTTTGCCTCGATTTCAGATCCGAGTCAGGCGGGAAAAGTCGAGCCTGACTCGGATCGGCCTCGGATCGGGGGGGCTCGGGGGGGTTCGGATTTCAGAAATCCGAACCCGCTCACCCCTAGTTTAAACACAGACATATGCTCTGCTAGTAATTATTACTAGTCTTAATGGTAGATAACTGTGACAGAGCACTGGGCTCATGTTGCAGACACAGCTAACTTGGATTATACTATGCAAGCTCATGGGATTTATTTAAGGAAAACAAAGTTTTCCATTAGATAAGCAAATACCCATGTCCTCTAGTAAAACTATGCATTTCGCCTTTAGATAATTGAGTCTCTAAATGTACTGCATATAGGCAAATTTTGTTATAAGTAGGGGTGTGCGGGTTCGGATTTCTGAAATCCGAACCCCCCTGAGCCCCCCCGATCCGAGTCCGATCCGAGTCAGGCTTGACTTTTCCCGCCTGACTCGGATCTGAAATCGAGGCAAAACGTCATCATCCCGGCTTCCGAGTCTCGCGGGTTTTGGATCCTATATAAGGTACCCGCGTCGGCGCCATTTTCTCACTCGGCTGTGGACAGTGAAGAGGGAGGGTGGGAGTTAGGGCTGTGTAGTGTAGTGTAGTGTAGTGTAGTGCTGCTGTTGTCCACTACTTCAAAGTCCATAGGGGCTGGCTGTGTTGTGCTGTGCTGCTGTTGTTAATAGGGGCTGTGTCCACTACTTCAAAGTCCATAGGGGCTGGCTGGACTGTGTTGTGCAGTCAGTTCTCCATAGGGGCTGTGTCCACTCCAAAGTCCTGTGCAGTGTCCCAGTCCTAAAGGGGTGCTGTAGTGTTGTCCAGGGGGTGCTCTGTCCATCAGGGGTGCTCCCCCCAAGTGCTAAAAAAATAATATATTTTCTGTGTTTGTGAATTGTGTGCGCAGTAGCCGCACGTGCATCAACAAAGTAGTGCCAAGCGTACGCCTGTGTCATAAGTAAAGGGCCGGCTGGCTTGACCGTTAAAGGGTGCTGTAACCCACGAAAGTACACTCCAGTCCAAACCAAAAAAAAAATTATTTTCTGTGTTTGTGAATTGTGTGCGCAGTAGCCGCACGTGCATCAACAAAGTAGTGCCAAGCGTGCGCCTGTGTCATAAGTAAAGGGCCGGCTGGCTTGACCGTTAAAGGGTGCTGTAACCCCCGAAAGTACACTCCAGTCCAAACCAAAAAAAAAATTATTTTCTGTGTTTGTGAATTGTGTGCGCAGTAGCCGCACGTGCATCAACAAAGTAGTGCCAAGCGTGCGCCTGTGTCATAAGTAAAGGGCCGGCTGGCTTGACCGTTAAAGGGTGCTGTAACCCCCGAAAGTACACTCCAGTCCAAACCAAAAAAAAAATTATTTTCTGTGTTTGTGAATTGTGTGCGCAGTAGCCGCACGTGCATCAACAAAGTAGTGCCAAGCGTGCGCCTGTGTCATAAGTAAAGGGCCGGCTGGCTTGACCGTTAAGGGTGCTGTAACCCCCGAAAGTACACTCCAAACCCAAAAAAAAATTATTTTCTGTGTTTGTGAATTGTGTGCGCAGTAGCCGCACGTGCATCAACAAAGTAGTGCCAAGCGTGCGCCTGTGTCATAAGTAAAGGGCCGGCTGGCTTGACCGTTAAAGGGTGCTGTAACCCCCAAAGTACACTCCAGTCCAAACCAAAAAAAAAATAATTTTCTGTGTTTGTGAATTGTGTGCGCAGTAGCCGCACGTGCATCAACAAAGTAGTGCCAAGCGTGCGCCTGTGTCATAAGTAAAGGGCCGGCTGGCTTGACCGTTAAGGGTGCTGTAACCCCCGAAAGTACACTCCAGTCCAAACCAAAAAAAAAATTATTTTCTGTGTTTGTGAATTGTGTGCG
Organism: Taudactylus pleione; assembly: GCA_031769625.1. Taxonomy (NCBI): domain Eukaryota; kingdom Metazoa; phylum Chordata; class Amphibia; order Anura; family Myobatrachidae; genus Taudactylus; species Taudactylus pleione. Next base: position 2,001,636 of record JAUIMM010000641.1, read on the forward strand.
CAGTAGCCGCACGTGCATCAACAAAGTAGTGCCAAGCGTGCGCCTGTGTCATAAGTAAAGGGCCGGCTGGCTTGACCGTTAAAGGGTGCTGTAACCCCCAAAGTACACTCCAGTCCAAACCAAAAAAAAAATAATTTTCTGTGTTTGTGAATTGTGTGCGCAGTAGCCGCACGTGCATCAACAAAGTAGTGCCAAGCGTGCGCCTGTGTCATAAGTAAAGGGCCGGCTAGCTTGACCGTTAAAGGGTGCTGTAACCCCCAAAGTACACTCCAGTCCAAACCAAAAAAAAAATTATTTTCTGTGTTTAGCCGCACGTATATATCAAATCGATATTTCATAAATGGAGGACCAAACTTTCTCCGATAAAAATAAAATAGAGAAAGATCAAGAACCACTTCCTCCTAGTGCTGAAGCTGCTGCCACTAGTCATGACATAGGCGATAACATGCCATCAACGTCGTCTGCCAAGGCCGATGCCCAATGTCATAGTAGAGGGCACATACAATCCCAAATGACAACGTTCAGGAAAATGACCTTGAAAAAAACATTTAAATCATCTGAAGAGAAACGTAAACTTGCCAATATGCCATTTACGACACGGAGTGGCAAGGAACGGCTAAGGTCGATCCCTAGTATGTTCATGACTAGTGGTTCAGCTTCACATGACGATGGAAGCCCTCCTCCCACTAAAAAAATCAAAAGAGTTAAGCTGGCAAAAGCACAGCGAAGAACTGTGCTTTCTAAGAAGATATCACAAATCCCCAAGGAGAGTTCAAGTGTGGTGGTGGTTGCGATGCCTGACCTTCCCAGCACTGGACGGGAAGAGGTGGCTCTTTCCACCATTTGCACGCCCCCTGCAAGTGCTGAAAGGAGCACCCACAGTCCACTTGCTGATATGCAAATTGAAGATGTCACTGTTGAAGTACAACAGGATGAGGATACTGGTGTAGCTGGCGCTGAGGAGGAAGTTGGCGAGGAGGATTCTGATGGTGATGTGGTTTGTTTAAATCAGGCTCCGGGGGAGACAGTTGTTGTCCGTGGGATGAAAAAGCCCATCACGGTCATGCCTGGGCAGAAGACCAAACATTCCACCTCTTTGGTCTGGCAATATTTCAATCCAAATCCGGACAACAACTGTCTTGCCATATGTACCATATGTAAAGGTGAAATAAGTAGGGGTTGTCCTGTTGTATCCAAGCGCCTGCAAACCACACCGTCAACTCCCTCCTCGTCAATTTCCTCCTTAGTCAGGATCGGAAGTAGTCCTGCAGGCCATGTCACTGGCATGACTGACTCTCCTATCCGGGATTCCTCCGGAGGATCCTGCATTGCTATGCCTACTGCTGCCGCTGCTGCTGTTGCTGCTGCTGTGAGTCGTTCATCATCCCAGAGAGGAAGTAGGAACACCACTACTTTTACTAAACAATTGACCCTCCAACAGTCCTTAGCGAGGAGGATGAAGTACGACAGCAGTCATCCTGAAGCAAAACGTATAACTGAGGCCTTGACTGCTATGTTGGTGTTAGACGTGCGTCCGGTATCCGCCATTAGTGCAGTGGGATTTAGACAATTGATGGAGGTAGTGTGTCCCCGGTTCCAAATCCCGTCTAGATTCCACTTCACTAGGCAGGCGATACCGAGACTGTACAGAAACGTCAGAAAAAGTGTCCTCAGTGTCCTGAAAAATGCCGTTGTACACAATGTCCACTTAACCACGTACATGTGGACAAGTGGAACAGGGCAGACTAAGGACTATATGACTGTGACAGCCCACTGGGTAGATGTATCACCTTACGCAGCAACAGCAGCAGCATCACCAGTAGCAGCATCTCAGAAACGCCAGCTCGTTACAAGGCAGGCTACGCTGTGTATCACCGGTTTCAGTAAGAGGCACACCGCCGACAACCTCTTAGAGAAACTGAGGGAAATCATCGCCCAGTGGCTTACCCCACTTAGACTCTCCTGGGGATTTGTGATATCTGACAACGCCACCAATATTGTGCGGGCATTACATCTGGGCAAATTCCAGCACGTCCCATGTTTTGCTCACACAATAAAGTTGGTGGTGCAGAATTTTTTGAAAAGCGACAGGGGCGTGCAGGAGACGCTTTGGGTGGCCCGAAAAATTTCTGGCCACTTTCGCCATTCAGCGACTGCGTGCCGAAGACTGGAGCGCCAGCAAACACTCTTGAACCTGCCCCGCCATCACCTGAAGCAAGAGGTTGTGACGTGGTGGAACTCAACCCTCTATATGCTTCAGAGGATGGAGGAGCAGCAAAAGGCCATACAAGCCTATACATCCACCTATGACATAGGCAAAGGAGGGGGTATGCACCTGACTCAAGCGCAGTGGAGAATGATTTCCGTGTTGTGCAAGGTTCTCCAGCCCTTCGAACTTGCCACACGTGAAGTCAGTTCAGACACTGCCAGCTTGAGTCAGGTCATTCCCCTCATAAGGCTTTTGCAGAAGCAGCTGGAGAAAGTGAAGGAGGAGCTAAGACAGAGCGATTCCGCTCGGCATGTGGGACTTGTGGATGAAGCCCTTCATTCACTTTGCCAGGATTCCAGGGTGGTCAATCTGTTGAAATCAGACCACTACATTTTGGCCACCGTGCTCAATCCTAGGTTTAAAGCCTATGTGGTGTCTCTCTTTCCGGCCGACACAAGCCTGCAGAGGTGCAAAGACCTGCTGGTGAACACACTGTCAGCTGAAGCGGAACGTGACACGTCAACGGCTCCTTCTTCATTTTCTCCCGCAACTGGGGCTGCCAGGAAAAAACTTAGGTATCCTAAGCAACCCGCTGGCGGTGATGCAGGGCAGGCAGGACCAAGTTTGGACATCTGGTCCGGACTGAAGGACCTGGCAACAATTTCTGACATGTCTACTGTCACTGCATATGATACTGTCCCCATTGACAGAATGGTGGAGGATTACATCGGTGACAGCATCCAAGTAGGCATGTCAGACAGTCCATACCTGTACTGGCAGGAAAAAGAGGCAATTTGGAGGCCCCTGTACAAACTGGCTCTATTTTACCTGAGTTGCCCCCCCTCCAGTGTGTACTCCGAAAGAGTGTTTAGTGCAGCCGGGAACCTTGTCAGCGAAAGGCGTAGGAGGTTGCTTCCACAGAATGTGGAGAAGATGATGTTCATCAAAATGAATTATCAGCTCTTCCAGGGAGACCAGCCTCCAGAAGGTACAGAGGGACCTGTGGTGGTGGATTCAAGTGGGGACAAGTTAATACTTTGTGAGGATGAGGATGTACACACTGAAGAGGGTGAGGAATCGGTGGATGAGGAGGATGAGGATGACATCTTGCCTCCTTGCCAGTTTGTGCAGGGACACATTAATTGCCAGCTTGTTTTGTGGGGGCCCAAACGAACCAATCATTTCAGCCACAGTTGTGTGGCAGACCCTGGCGCTGAAATGATTGATTTGTTAAAGTGTGCATGTCCTGTTTATACAACATAAGGGTGGGTGGGAGGGCCCAAGGACAATTCCATCTTGCACCTCTTTTTTTTCTTTGCATTATGTACAGTTTGGGGCCTAGTTTTTCTAACTGCCATCCTGTCTGCCACTGCAGTGTCACTCCTAGATGGGTCACGTGTTTGTGCCGCCCACTCGTGTCGCTTAGCATAGTCATCCAGCTACCTCGGTGCAACCTTTTGGACATAAAAACACTATTGTGAGGTGTGAGGTGTTCAGAATAGACTGGAAATGAGTGGAAATTAAGGTTATTGAGGTTAATAATAGCATAGGAGCAGAAAAACCTACAAATTCTGTGATTTTAGCTGTTTTTATGCTTTTTTTTTAAAAAAATACAGATCCAAAACACAAAACCCAGAACCCAAAACACGGAAGGGTGGTTTTGGCAAAATCAATCCAGATCCAAAACACGAAGAAAGATCCAGATCCAAAACCAAAACACAAAACACGAAAAGTGGCCGGTGCACACCCCTAGTTATAAGTAAAGGACATTTAGCTAACCTCACAACATCTGAGGTCTACAAAACTAGACGTATGTGTGACTGTGAGGCCGCCACACATAGAGGTCCACAATCAAGGTGGGCATTTTTCAGGGCCACCATGAGCAGAGCAAGGCATTTATTCTGGGTGAGGGTGTTGCCCACTCAAGTAAAAATGAAAAACTACTATGTGCCGTGCCGTGTCCTGCAAATGGGAACATTTGTACCCATCAGCAGCTGAACAGGGCCCCTCCAAAAAGACCAGGCCCAGACCCAGGCCCAAGATTTACGCTATTCTGATGTGTAGAGATTTAATTGATTAACAGTAAAAACCAAGCATGCATACAGTATAAGTTGTAATGTGCATGCATCAAGGTACATTATTTTATGCAGTGACTTTTTACTTGCAGTGTGATTGACAGTCAGGGAGCGTTTGTGGGAAGTAACGGGGAGTGGCGGTGAAGAATGCACGCGTGTCACGACCGTTTCGGGGGCATGTCACAGCCTGCATCTGCGCTCAAAATTCTCAGGACTTTCCAACCTGGTTTTTACCAGGGACGAAATCCCGGGAATTGCTACTCGGGATGACCCATTCACACAGAAGGAATACCCAGGTTGATCCGCAAATTATTGGGTCCAAATGCTTGACCCGGCAATTTGCTTTTCTGTGTGAAGGGGCGTACAGGCTGGGTCTGGCAAAAACACCTGAGCATCAAGTACTGGGTAAATGCCGGGTTTTCAAGCTTTTCTGTGTGAAAGTGGAATCATTCACACTATGCTGTATATTAAATTCAATCATTTCCAGTTGTATGTGCTAAAAATGTCTTTCCTTCCACTTGTAGTATTGCCATTAGCTCCAGTGCAAAACCAGCAATGATTTAAATGAAATTACATTTTGTATTACAATGGCCAAATTCAAAATCCAAGGACAAAAGTATCACAATGATTACAGAGAATCTGGCCCAAATCTCTCTACCTTTTATCTCCCGTGACTAATGACGTAAAATTATGTTGATTATCCAAAATAATATCAAAGTAAAGGTTTGTTTCGCCAACGCAGGCTCAGAACAAGCTGTCACCAACGTATGTTTCCCCCGGCGTAACCAGGAGGAGTTTGAGGGGAGGAGAACAAATTTAACTGTTTTTCTTCTGGCGGATGCTGCCTGGCAGTGCAAGTTTGGCACTTGGTGGAGGCTGGGGGGGGGGCTATTTTCTACACAGAAGGTTAGCCATAAACGCATAAAGTTTGACTGTAATAGTAATCATATCCTGAAAGATGAGAAGCATTACAAAATTCTATTCTTACTATTAGTCTAGGAATAGAATAATGGGAAAATAAATACACATATTGAATGCAGAAAACCTATCTATTCAATAAAAAAAACCTAGAATAACATATACTTAATAAATGCTGCAGCAGATTGAATGTCATAAACACAGCATTTGTAATGAAATGCACATTCCAACAGTCAGTCTCATTTAAAGCAGCAATCCCATAAAAAATATGTTTTTTTATTAGAGTTATTTTTAGCATAAATCACTGTGGCAGGCTATAAGAAACATAGTAATTACCAATTTTCCTTGGTTCCTTCAGGCTGCCGTAATGATTTACAGTTCTCCAAAGTTTGCATAATGTCATGTGACTACCATGACAACCACAGTTATATGGCACATGATGTAGTGCTTCATTTGTATTATTATTAGTATACGTTCTTGGCGCATTACCAGTGCACGTATGCACTGGTGCCCTTGGGTAAGCTTGCATTTTCCATTCCACAAGTGCATGCACTATATTCTGAGAGTTTTACCCTGGTACGGACTGGCCAAGGGTACCAGAAGGAACCCTGTAGGTAGGGGGAGCCATTATTTTTAATGTGTGCTCTCCTAAAGGACTGGCTCTGATGTGAAGTAGGATGAGCTTGTAAAAAATGGGAGATATGTAAAATACATATTTCCATGAGGTTTGGCTTGAAGTACATGCAGTTTATGGGTTTGCAAACTGCTGCATATCACAGACAGTTTATAGCCTCCGATAGTAATAGTTTGGTTGCTTGCTAACACAATGAAATGCACATATGTAAATATCTTTCTTAGGGCTCAATCATATTAGGTGCGAATTTGCGAATGCGAGTTTGTTACATTAAACTCATATATCGCTTCAATGAGCGCACCCAAGATAAACAAGATCAAATTATATATGGCAATTTGCAGTAGTGGCTGCGAGGGTGTGCAACTTTTCTACAAAATGCTACTTGGTAGTAGAGCATGAAAAAGTTGGGAAACCATCCTGGACCCAAAAAAAGTGATAACTGAGATAGCAGGACCTTAAAGAAGGCTGTTAGATTAGTAGCCATAAGGAAAGTACTGGTGGTTTCTAAAAGGTGTTGTGGCTTTTTTTTGGACTTTTTATTAATGTTTGTAAAATGCTAGCAAGCAATTTGGGGTACAGAAAAATGTCTGTATAGTAGTTTTTCAGTGTGCTTCTTATACATGTTTGTAAAAAGTTGAAATAAGAACCTTTTTCATCTCCCATCAATACAAGACATCCACATACCTGTCCAAGTCATTTACACCTCCACAGACCTGCCCCACATCACTTACACCTCCACATACCAGTCCTAAATCATTTATACCACCACATACCTGTCCCACATCATTTACACCTCCACATACCAATCCCACATCATGTACACCTCCACATACCAATCCCACATCATTTACACCTCCACATACCTGGCCCACATCATTTACACCTCAACCTACCAGTCCTAAATAATTTATACCTCCACATACCTGTCCCACATTATTTACATCACCACAGATCTGCCCCACATCGCTTACACCTCCACAGACCGGTCCCACTTCATTTACACCTCTACCTATCTGTCCCAAATCACTAACATCTCCACAGACCTGTCCCACATCATTTACACCTCCACATACCTGTCCCACATCATTTACACCTCTACATACCTGTCCCATATCATTTACATCTCCACATGCCTGCCCCACATCATTTACACCTCCACATACCTGTCCCACATGATGTACACCTCCACATATCTATCCCACATCATGTACACCTCCACATACCAGTCCCACATCATTTACACCTCCATTTACCTGTCCCACATCAATTACACCTCTACATACATGTCCCACATCATTTACATCTCCACAGACCTGCCCCACATCATTTACACCTCCACATTCCTGTCCCACATCATTCACACCTCCACAAACATCCCCCACATCATTTACACCAATACATACCTCTCCCACATAAATTACACCTCCACAGGCCAGTCCTAAATCATTTATACCTCCACAAACCTGTCCCACATCATTTACACCTCTACATACCTGTCACACATCATTTACATCTCCACAGACCTGCCCCACACCATTTACACCTCCACATACCAGTCCTAATCATTTATACCTCCACATACCTGTCCCACATCATTTACATCTCCACATACCTGTCCCACATCATTTACACCCCCATAGGCCTGCCCCACATCATGTACACCTCCACATACCAATCCTAAATCATTTAAATCTCCACATACCAGTCCTAAATCATTTATACCTCCACATACCTGTCCCACATCATTTGGTGTTGTGGCTTTTTTTTGGACTTTTCATTAATGGTTGTAAAATGCTAGCAAGCAAGTGTTTTTCATCAAATTTAAGTCTTTCCAGCAATTTGGGGTACAGAAAAATGTCTGTATAGTAGTTTTTCAGTGTGCTAGCCATTTATACATGTTTGTAAAATGTTGAAATATGCACTTTTTCATCTCCCATCAATACAAGACATCCACATACCTGTCCACGTCATTTACACCTCCACAGACCTGCCAAACATCACTTACACCTCCATATACCAGTCCTAAATAATTTATACCACCACATACCTGTCCCACATCATGGACACCTCCACATACAAGTCCCACATCATTTACACCTCCACATACCTGTCCCACATCATTTACACCTCCACATACCTGTCCCACATCATTTACACCTCCACATACCTGTCCCACATAATTTACACCTCCACATACCAGTCCTAAATAATTTATACCTCCACACACCTGTCCCACATCATTTACACCTCTACATACTTGTATCACATCATTTACATCTCCACAGACCTGCCCCACATAATTTACACCTCCACATACCAATCCTAAATCATTTACACCTCCACTTACCTGTCCCACATCATTTACACCTATACATACCTGTCCCACATCATTTACACCTCCACATACCTGTCCTACATCATTTACACCTCCACATACCAGTCCTAAATCATTTATACCTCCACATACCTGTCCCACATCATTTACACCTCTACATACCAGTCGCACATCATTTACATTTCCACAGACCTGTACCACATCATTTACACCTCCACATACCAGTCCTAAATAATTTATACCTCCACATACCTGTCCCACATCATTTACACCTCTACATACCTGTACCACATCATTTACATCTCCACAGACCTGCCCCACATCATTTACACCTCCACATACCAGTCCTAAATAATTTATACCTCCACATACCTGTCCCACATCATTTACACTCCCACAGGCCTGCCCCACATCATGTACACCTCCACATACCAGTCCTAAATCATTTACACCTCCACATACCTATCCCACATCATGTACACCTCCACAGACCTGTCCCACATCATTTACACTTCCACAAACCAGTCCTAAATCATTTACACCTCCACATACCTGTCCCACATCATGTACACCTCCACATACCTGTCCCACATAATGTACACCTCCCCATACCAGTCCTAAATCATTTACACCTCCACATACCTGTACCACATCATGTACACCTCCCCATACCAGTCCTAAATCATTTACACCTCCACATACCTGTACCACATCATGTACACCTCCACAGACCTGCCCCACATCACTTACACCTCCACATACCAGTCCTAAATCATTTATACCACCACATACCTGTCCCACATCATGTACACCTCCACATACCAGTCCTAAATCATTTATACCACCACATACCTGTCCCACATCATGTACACCTCCACATACCTGTCCCACATCATGGACACCTCCACATACCTGTCCCACATCATTTACACTCCCACAGGCCTGCCCCACATCATGTACACCTCCACATACCAGTCCTAAATCATTTACACCTCCACATACCTATCCCACATCATGTACACCTCCACAGACCTGTCCCACATCATTTACACTTCCACATACCAGTCCTAAATTATTTACACCTCCACATACCTGTCCCACATCATGTACACCTCCACATACCTGTCCCACATAATGTACACCTCCCCATACCAGTCCTAAATCATTTACACCTCCACATACCTGTACCACATCATGTACACCTCCACAGACCTGCCCCACATCACTTACACCTCCACATACCAGTCCTAAATCATTTATACCACCACATACCTGTCCCACATCATGTACACCTCCACATACCAGTCCTAAATCATTTATACCACCACATACCTGTCCCACATCATGTACACCTCCACATACCTGTCCCACATCATGGACACCTCCACATACCTGTCCCACATCATTTACACTCCCACAGGCCTGACCCACATCATGTACACATCCACATACCAGTCCTAAATCATTTACACCTCCACATACCTATCCCACATCATGTACACCTCCACAGACCTATCCCACATCATTTACACTTCCACATACCAGTCCTAAATCATTTACACCTCCACATACCTGTCCCTCATCATGTACACCTCCACATACCTGTCCCACATAATGTACACCTCCCCATACCAGTCCTAAATCATTTACACCTCCACATACCTGTACCACATCATGTACACCTCCACATACCTGCCCCACATCACTTACACCTCCACAGACCTGCTCCAGATCACTTTCACCTCCACATGCCTGTCCCACATGATTTACACCTACACAGGGCCAGATTAACAATGGGGCGTATGGAGCTACAGCTCCAGGCCTTCACCTAAAAATAGGCCCATTGTCATGACAACATGATGTTGACTATCCATCTGCTCTCCACACGGTCAGCCATAAATCATAAATAGTAAAATTGTATTTCTATTTACCTCACAAAATAAAGCATTTTTTTCTTTTACATATTTATGGAGACATTGGAGCTGAGAGTATAGGGATGTACACGCCCACATGGCACTGGCCACACCCACACAGCGCTGGTCATAATAGGCCCTTGGTCATTTTCAGCTCCAGGTCCATGTGACCCTTAATCCAGCACTGCACCTACACATACTTGTCCCACATCATTTATACACCTATACACCTCCACATACCAGTCCTAAATCATTTATACCCCACATACCTGTCCCACATCATGTACACCTCCACATACCAGTCCTAAATCATTTACACATCCACATACCAATCTTAACTCATTTGTACCTCCACATACCTGTCCCACATCATGTACACCTCCACATACTGTACCTGTCCCACATCATGCACACCTCCACATACCTGTCCCACAGCAATTATACTTCCACATACCAGTCCTAAATCATTTACACCTCCACATACCTGTCCCACATCATTCATTCACACCTCCACATACCAGTCCTAACTCATTTATACCTCCACATACCTGTCCCATATCATGTACACCTCCACAGACTTGCCCCATATCACTTACACCTCCACATACCTATCCCATATCATGTACACCTCCACAGACTTGCTCCAGATCACTTACACCTCCACATACCAGTCCTTAATCATTTACACCTCCACATACCTATCCCACATCATGTACACCTCCACAGACCTGTCCCACATCATTTACACCTCCACATACCAGTCCTAAATAATTTATACCTCCACATACCTGTCCTACATCACTTACACCTCTACATACCAGTACCACATAATTTACATCTCCACAGACCTGCCCCACATCATTTACACCTCCACATACCAGTCCTAAATAATTTATACCTCCACATACCTGTCCCACATCATTTACACTCCCACAGGCCTGCCCCACATCATGTACACCTCCACATACCAGTCCTAAATCATTTACACCTCCACATACCTATCCCACATCATGTACACCTCCACAGACCTGTCCCACATCATTTACACTTCCACAAACCAGTCCTAAATCATTTACACCTCCACATACCTGTCCCACATCATGTACACCTCCACATACCTGTCCCACATAATGTACACCTCCCCATACCAGTCCTAAATCATTTACACCTCCACATACCTGTACCACATCTTGTACACCTCCCCATACCAGTCCTAAATCATTTACACCTCCACATACCTGTACCACATCATGTACACCTCCACAGACCTGCCCCACATCACTTACACCTCCACATACCAGTCCTAAATCATTTATACCACCACATACCTGTCCCACATCATGTACACCTCCACATACCAGTCCTAAATCATTTACACCTCCACATACCTGTCCCACATCATGTACACCTCCACATACCTGTCCCACATAATGTACACCTCCCCATACCAGTCCTAAATCATTTACACCTCCACATACCTGTCCCACATCATTTACACTCCCACAGGCCTGACCCACATCATGTACACCTCCACATACCAGTCCTAAATCATTTACACCTCCACATACCTATCCCACATCATGTACACCTCCACAGACCTGTCCCACATCATTTACACTTCCACATACCAGTCCTAAATCATTTACACCTCCACATACCTGTCCCACATCATGTACACATCCACATACCTGTCCCACATAATGTACACCTCCCCATACCAGTCCTAAATCATTTACACCTCCACATACCTGTACCACATCATGTACACCTCCACATACCTGCCCCACATCACTTACACCTCCACAGACCTGCTCCAGATCCCTTACACCTCCACATACCTGTCCCACATCATTTACACCTACACAGGGCCAGATTAACAATGGGGCGTATGGAGCTCCAGCTCCAGGCCTTCACCTAAAAATAGGCCCATTGTCATGACAACATGATGTTGACTATCCATCTGCTCTCCACACGGTCAGCCATAAATCATAAATAGTAAAATTGTATTTCTATTTACCTCACAAAATAAAGCATTTTTTTCTTTTACATATTTATGGAGACATTGGAGCTGAGAGTATAGGGATGTACACGCCCACATGGCACTGGCCACACCCACACAGCGCTGGTCATAATAGGCCCTTGGTCATTTTCAGCTCCAGGTCCATGTGACCCTTAATCCAGCACTGCACCTACACATACTTGTCCCACATCATTTATACACCTATACACCTCCACATACCAGTCCTAAATCATTTATACCCCACATACCTGTCCCACATCATGTACACCTCCACATACCAGTCCTAAATCATTTACACATCCACATACCAATCTTAACTCATTTGTACCTCCACATACCTGTCCCACATCATGTACACCTCCACATACTGCACCTGTCCCACATCATGCACACCTCCACATACCTGTCCCACAGCAATTATACTTCCACATACCAGTCCTAAATCATTTACACCTCCACATACCTGTCCCACATCATTCATTTACACCTCCACATACCAGTCCTAACTCATTTATACCTCCACATACCTGTCCCACATCATGTACACCTCCACAGACTTGCCCCATATCACTTACACCTCCACATGCCTGTCCCATATCATGTACACCTCCACAGACCTGCTCCAGATCACTTACATCTCCACATACCAGTCCTTAACCATTTTTACCTCCACATACCTGTCATACATCATGTACACCTCCACATACCAGTCCTAAATCATTTATACCTCCACATACCTGTCCCACATCATTTACACCCCAACAGACCTGCCCCACATCATTTACATCTCCACATACCTGCCCCACATCATGTACACCTCCACATACCAGTCCTAAATCATTTACACCTCCACATTCCTGTCCCACATAATTTACACCTCCACATACCAATTCTAACTCATTTGTACCTCCACACACCTGTCCCACATCATTTACACCTACACATACTTGTCCCACATCACTTACACCTCCACATACCAGTCCTAACTCATTTATACCTCCACATACCTGTCCCACATCATGTACACCTCCACATACCTGTCCCACATAATGTACACCTCCACATACCTGTCCCACATCATGTACACCTCCACATACCTGTCCCACATCATTTACACCTCCACATACCTGTCCCACAACATTTACACCTACACATACCTATCCCGCATCATTTACACCTCCACATACCTGTCCCACATCATTTACACCTTCACATACCTGTCCTACATCATTTACACCTCCACATACCTGTCCCATATCATTTGCATCTCCACATACCATTCTCACATCATAAACACCCCACATACCTGTCCCACATAATTTACACCTCCACATATTTGCCCCACATCATTTTCACCTCCACATACCTGCCCCACATCATTTACACCCCCACATACCTGTGCCTCTTCATTTACACCTCCACATACCTGTGCCACTTCATTTACACCTCCATATACCTGCCCCACATTATTTACCCCTCCATTTACCTACCCCACATCATTTACCCCTCTACATACCAGTCCCACATCATTTATACCTCCGCATATCAGTCCCACATCTTTTGCACCCCCACATACTTGTCCCACATCCTTTAACAAATAATTGAGCGTAATAGAGAAATTCACCTGAAACTGATGTATACAAATTATGTTATTAAACCATTCCAAGTGTATAATTATTTATTGGGAGGGGTGTACCAGAGGTTGTGCATTGTTTCCCAACATTTTTACCTTAAAATAAAGATTTTCCTACTTTTTCAACTGCTTAAGGGTGCACACAAAAATACTGATTTCTTCTGATACATCAATGTGATTTTGGAATTGGATTGCAAATTCAATTTGCAGTGCGAGTTCGCCATGAGAACGGCTCGCAGGACCCAATTCGCATCTAATTGGATTGAGCCCTCTTTTAAGTTAACCTTTGCTGGTTTAATTTCAAGTTGATATGGATATTTGTTACCATTTCCTGCATATAGCAAATCATGTGTGATATGTACTGATAATCGTGAATCTTAATTCTGGGATCCATCAGTGTCAGTTTTTATTAGGTCTTTGAATTTACATCAATTTTTTCATAGGATGTAATGTAAGCTCTCCACATATTTTTTGTTGCCTGTAGTGAGAAAAAAGCACTATCTTTGTGTACCTTACTAACTGCCTTTCTACCATCTGACCAGCTGATTCACATACTGGCCTGTCTGTTCTTGGGGATCGGTATGAATGACCGCCGGACGAGAGCCAGGCGGTCGAAATCCCGACATCGGCAGGACGAACAGTGGAGATCCTGACGAAGGTGAGTAAACTACCTAACCCATTCAGCTGGTTGCAGGCGCTCCTGGTCTGTGGCCCTGGTCAGCTGAGCTGTAAACTGAGATACTAGTTAACAGCACAGCTGACTCGGATCACAGGGCAGGAGCCCCGGCGGCCAGCTGACCGGAGGAGACAGATCACCAATCAGCGGACCCCTGGCAGCAGGTAAGTGTTTGCTTTGTTTTATTGTGTGTTTTTTTTACAGTAATCAGCTTGTGGTTTAGACCACAAAGCTGATCACAGGGGCCGGCTCCCTGCCTGTCAGAGCGGAGCAGGAGTCAGGGAACCAGAGGAGACACATCTCCAGATTCAGTATAATAACATAACATTTGCCCTGCCGAACTAGGAGATTCTCAGGCTGCGGCAAGCTGAGAGGAAGGTTCAAAGTTCATCTTATAAAGATTTAAGGAATTTTTGGATATAATCACCCACAAATATTTCAGTTGTGGAGGACACCACACAGACTCCACATGCAAGCCGACATCATGGTTGCCAGGTTAGCATAGCTGTGGCACCACATAGGAGGGCGTGGCATTAAAAGACATTAGATGAGATTACGTCATTTTGGCCCCGCCCCGCTACGCAATGCCAAGATTACTGGCATTTTGAAGCAGGGGGCAGAGCCACAATGACGCGATTCAGCGCAAATCACGTCTTCGCCCCTGCTGCCGGGGTTTGTGTGGGAGGTGCCGGGACAGGTCCCCCTGTAGGAGGCTGGCTGGGAAACTTGCCTGATTTTCTGGGGGACCAAGAGTGCCACCCGATTTTTGAGAGGCTTCCGGCCATCCCAGAAGAGTGGGCAAGTATGAGTATTCACCATCTTTATACTGACATGTACGCCACTGATGAATCTCCTCCGCACACTTATCATGGTATTTTCGCAAAAAATACCATGACAAGTGCCCGCACATGCGCCGACTGGCCGTCGCTAAGCCCCACCCCATCTCTAAGCCCTGCCCCCACAATCGCAACCCCCCCCCAGACCCTCCTCTCTTAATTACACTTATCTTAGGTGATCGGTGCTCCGGTGATGTCCTCCATGGCTCCGGTCAGCTGACATCCCATCCTGCACTGGGACCCGGTCAGGTGACGACCAGGCCCCAGTGCAGGTTGGGAGACCAGCTGACCGGAGGGAGGACATCACCGGAGCTCCGATCTCCAGTCCATGGACTCTGGTAAGTTTTTTTGTTTTAGTAATTTTTTTTACACTGTATCAGCGTGTGGTTTGTTTAGACCACACAGCTGATCACTGGGGCCGGCTCCGGGCTCTGCTCTGCCTGTAAGAGTGGAGCAGGAGTCCGGCAACCGGGGGAGACCCTGGATAATGCCACCTCCAGGTGGCGTTATTATCACATGACTTTCCCCGGTATTTTTTCACAATTTATGTTTAGTAACTTTGGCCAGATCACATTTCCCATTACAATTATGGGAAATGCGATATGCTTACTAAAAATAAGTGATAATTAGGGGTTGAAGTAGAATTTTACAAATTCTACTCCAATTGCCCTTTAGTAACTTTAGGTGAAACTCAAATAATGTGAAAAGGGTGTGAAAACACCCTTTTTCACTTTATTTTAGTAAGAATAATGATAATAAATAGAGCCCTCTGTCACTGGCTTTTAAAGCTGCATTTTTGTTTGGCTGGAAAGGGCATGGGCAAACGTGCGGAGGGGGGGGGGGGGGGGTTCCAGTTGCCCGGAAACACCCCTCCAGGTCCGAACAGATCCAGACTTGCTCCAATGCTTCGTAGAACAGGATAATTTGATTATGGATCACTGGCCCTGTATATGTCTGATGTATTACATAGACTGCACTTTGTATGAGGCTGACTATTGCTTGCTAAGTGTCAATTATGCCCTCTACATGGACAGGCCACACTCACTCTAAAATACAGCATTTGCTTTCCTAAATGTTTTTAATTTACAATCAATGTTCATGAGCATGTTTACATTTATTTATATTTATGTGTAAAAAAAACAGTATATTTTTTTGCAAACATACCCTCAATCCTTGATTTTATGCAGGGACAATTGCAAGGTTCTATCAGGGTATACTGTATATACTGAATACACATGGTCTCTAAGAAAAATACCCCGATGGACATTGGGATATATAAATAAATGTCCTAAGCCTCTTATTAACCAACAATAGGTGAGTACAACCACTTAGAGGAATAATTATCCCATATTTTTTGGAAGATATACACTGTGTTGTCTCTCAGTCGTCTCCTGAGCATACCAGAGTTTGCATCACAAGCATCTGGACAAGCTGAGGAAACACCTCTGCACCAGTCACCACCGTAGAACAACAGTGTGAAATTTGTCCCAAGACTACCTGAGTCGTACACAGGGTGAGTGTATCACCCATTTATATTCTCTCCCGGGTTTCAACAGTGTACACTATGGGGCCTATTCATTAACCGATAAATGGCCTGGTAACCATGCAGAAACGCTAGTTTCCGCATACTTAAGTTATCGGGCTATTCATCATCAGGGGTCCCAAATGGGCCCCCTGTTATTCAGCAAATTGAAAGTTTGCTTCCGAGAACAAGCGTCATTTTCAGACGGCGCTTTTTCTTGGATCCCCGCTCCTTCCTATGGGAAGGAGTTCCGGGGATGCGAAGAGGGATCCCCCAGCCGCCTCCTCACTACCTCCCCGGCGGCTGTGCGCCTGCCTGACCAGAGGTCACGCATGCATAGCCGGGACGACGGGGAGCAGGTAAGTAACGCAGCTACTTTTGTAGCTGCGATACTAACCGAGGGAACAGCTGCTTTTTGGAGCAGTTGTCCCCCGCACCAGTATCCAACACGTTTGCCCCGCTACGAGTTGGATACTTAAGTATCCCTCACAGTGAGTTCAATACTATATATTTTTCTCTTCTCTTCGCAACACATGTCGAGAAAGGGAAAATAACTATTAAGATCGAGAAATTGCCAGGATGAATCCTTTTCATCACACCTCTGGCCTATGCAAGGTCAGCAGGGAGTTTAATGTGTTCCCTGCTATGTGACTGCTGACACTACAAGACATCGGAAACACCAGAATGCTATATATGACAGCTGTCAGTTTAAGGTTCAAAAATTATATTTTACTCAAACGACAAGGAAACCTGAATTTCCTTCTCTAGGAGCCAAACTGTTCTATGGAGCCCGTAAACTTCTACTTTTGCCCATGTAAATAGGAATAAAACATACTAAAGTGATAACTCAGAAACAACAGAATAAAATTATAAAAGGAAAATTATTTGAATGCTATCAGCAGGTACTGTATGATACTTGTAATTTGTTCATACTTATACCACGAGGAGGACAAATTTCATAGTATTACTACATTTACAGTCAGGCTGGGACTGGTCGGCCAGGGAGTCGGGGAGATTCAAGGTGGGCCCCTCTGATTCAAAGCCACGCTCTCTATCGTAAGTGATTGGGGCCTACAGCGATAGCGATGTTCACTATAGAAGGAGGCAGGATGCAGTGCAACTGCTTGCCAAACAGTCATCAAGGCTGTTTTGACTGACCCGGCCTGCAGTTACACACAGATGAGCGGGGAAACTGCACTACTGGATAATTCCCATGAGTCTATGCAAATGGGTCAAAGTAGCATCTGCTGAGCACTGATTTAAGAAGCTCCTCTAAACCGTGGAGATTAGCAGCAGCGCAGCCTTAATGGGAGTGACTCATTGTGAGGCTATGTGCCTGCCAGGTGACAGAGGCTTCTGTGAGTACAGTATTGCTCCTAGTCTGCTGCTATGTCTCCCCCTCCCAGCACCCCTTCTCCAAGTTGCTAGTTCCTCCCTCCCCTGGCCGCAGCGCTCCTGCTCCCAGTCCCAGCACACCATCTCCCAGTTTGCTCTTCTTTTCCCTCCTAGTCCCAGCACCTCTGCTCCCAGTCCAAGCACCCCTGTTTCCAGTCTGCCATCACTTCCCCTCCCAGTCGCAGCATCCCTTCTCCCAGTCTGCTGTCCTTCCCCTCCCAGTCTCAGCACCCCATCTACCAGTCTGCTGTCCTTCCCCTCCCAGTCTCAGCACCCCTTCTCCCAGTCTGCTGTCCTTCCCCTCCCAGTCTCAGCACCCCATCTACCAGTCTGCTGTCCTTCCCCTCCCAGTCTCAGCACCCCATCTACCAGTCTGCTGTCCTTCCCCTCCCAGTCTCAGCACCCCATCTCCCAGTCTGCTGTCCTTCCCCTCCCAGTCTCAGCACCCCTTCTCCCAGTTTGCTGTCCTTCCCCTCCCAGTCTCAGCATCCTATCTACCAGTCTGCTGTCCTTCCCCTCCCAGTTTCAGCACCCCTTCTCCCAGTCTGCTGTCCTTCCCCTCCCAGTCTCAGCACCCCATCTACCAGCCTGCTGTCCTTCCCCTCCCAGTCTCAGCACCCCATCTCCCAGTCTGCTGTTATTTTCCCTCCTGGTCCCAGCACCCCAGTTCTCCTACTCCCAGCCTGCTGTTCCTCCCTCTTCCAGTCCCAGTAGTCCTGCTACTAGTCTGCTGTTTCTCCTCCACTCCCTCCCAGTTCCGTACCCCCTAGCTCAGTCCAAAGATGGAATGGGAGCTCCTATCTCTTCTACCGAAAGGTCAGGTAAGTCTTTTGTGGGGGTTTGGGGCAATAATTAATGTGTGTTTGTTTTTCTCGGGGGGCCAATGTGTTTTATTTTTTTATTCTGTGTTGACCAAAGTGTTTGTTTCTTTTACTGTGAGGGTATCAGTGTATTTTTTCCTGTGGGAGCGAATATGTTTGTTTTTTTATCCCATGGAGGACTGATGGTGTGCTTTAGCAATTTTAAAATCTTTGGGGCCTATTCATCATCGGGGACCATAACTCGCTTCGGGGGATACTTAAGTATCCAACTCGCAGTGGGGGATATTTTACACCAGAGCAAGTCACCATTGCTCGTTGCGGGGACAGCTGCTCTGAAAAGCAGCAGTCCCCGCGTTTAGTAGCGCAGCTACGCATGTAGCTTTGTTACTTACCTCTCCCCCATTAGCACATCTATGCGTGCGTGACCCGAGGTCGTGCATGTGCAAAGCCGCCGGGGATTTTGTGAGGAGGCGGCTGAGGAATCTTCTCGGATTCCTCTTTGCATCTCCGGAACTCCTCATAGGAAGGAGCAGGGTTACGAGAACAAGCGCCATCTGAAGATGGCGCTTGTTCTCGTGAGCACCTCCGAAAACTTTCAGTTTTTTCGAGTTTGCTGAATATTAGCTAGTCCTATTTGGAACTCTGATGGCCTGGTAACCTAAATATGTAGAAACTACCGTTTCCGCATTGTTACCGGGCCATTTATCGTTCCATGAATAGGTCCCTTTATCTTCCTATGAAAGCTACCCAAATGAAGACATGATGTTGTAAAAAGTCCTTGTGTAAATTAAAACTTTCTCATTTGTTTTTTCTCTGAGAATAAGACAGAGGGTTATATTTACTAAAAGTGAGAGTTTTTAGAAGTGGAGATGTTGCCCATAGCAACCAATCAGATTCTACTTAACATTTATCTAGCACCTTCTAGACGGGAGGTCAATATCTCGACCACTGGGATTCCGTCGGTCAGATTGCCAACGCCGAAATCCCGACACTTGTCGGAATCCCAGCATCGGCATCCCATCCACTGGAATCCCGAAGATAAGTAGCGGGGTTGGGGGGAGGGATAGGGGTTAGGGTTAGGCACTAGGGGGAGGGGGAGGGTTAGGCACTAGGGGGGGAGGTTAGGGTCAGGCATCGGGGAGGGAGGGTTAGGATACCGACCAAAGTGTCGGTGTTCTAACCCTGATGGGATTCTGGCATCGAGATTCTGACTGCCGGGATCCTGAATGCCGGCATCCTATACCCAACCCTTCTAGAAGATAATAGCTAGAATCTGATTGGTTGCTATGGGCAACATCTCCACTTTTCTCACTTTAGTAAATATATCCCAGAGGGCAGGGCCGGCTCCAGGGGTCTGAGCACCCTGTGCCGGCCCGTTAGGATGCGCCCGACTGAAATTGGGGGGGTGGCCTCATTACCATAGGCCACGCCCCCTAAGTGACGTTATTAGGAGGCGTGCCCGCATGGCATGCCTCCAAATAACAGGCTGAGGGAAAAGCCCAGCCCTCCGTCACTGGCTGGGCTTCCCCCAGCCCTCTCCCATCAGTGAACAGATGCCGCGTGCATGCGTGCAGTGCATCCATTCACAGTCCGGGGGTCCGGCACCGCCGCACAGCTGCGGCGGTGGGGATCCCCAACCTCCTGATTTGACCATCCACGGGCCACTTCGGCCCACTGGTGGAACAGCGGGACAGTACTGTCCCGCTGAAATCGGGATGTTGGGGAGGGGTGCGCCCTCTATGAGTGGCGCCCCTGTGCAACCGCACTGGTCGGACACCCCTAGAGCCGGCCCTGCCAGAGGGTCTGATTCTCAGGAGGTGATTCAGAGGTGGACGCAGAAGCACACAGCAGCAGCAAATGGTGCCACATGCTCTGCGACTTTATGCAAATCCCACTACATACTCTTTCACTGCTGTACATCCGTGTGGTCGAATGTGCAAGGACTGAGACGTCCACTCTCAGCGTCCATATAAGCAGTAATACCAATGTGTGCATTCTTATTTAGAAGCCACCACTGGTCACACCATAGAAATTTGCACCAGTCCTATGACAGGTGCAATTTGTCCTTCTGACGATGGCCTCCTATGTCTGCAGCTGAGAATGCAGCCGCTTGCATTGATATGCCTGCAGCCAGTGGCGGAACTCCCGGAGACAATGGAGTCAGTTGCAGCCGGGCGCCAGCCCTGAAGGGGGCACCTGGCTCCATTGTCATCTGGGTCCCGGCCGCCACCGTTCCACCTACGCCTACCAGCTACTGAACTACCGGCTTCTTCAGAAACAGAGCCAGAGGAGCCACTGAGCTGTGCGCCGATCAGCATCACGCCAACATAAGCCATAACTAGAATTTTTGGTTCCCTGTGCCAGAAAGAGCATTGGTGCCCCCCTCATTTTTCAAAGGCTCATAATGCACCCAAAAAAGGACCATGGCTTCATGGGGAAGGGCCAGGGGAGATATATGAGAGGCCAGGAGATGCTGGGGATGAAATAAGAGGAAGCTACAAGCAAGAATGATAATAAACAGAAATTTGACAGGCCCAAACAGCGCCCCCTGACCTGTGGTGCCCTGTGCGATTGCACCGGCCGCACTACCCTAGCTACGGCCCTATGTGCAGGTTGCAGAGCTGGGCATATCTCACACTGTGTAAATTTCCGTAATAGCATATGCACCAGTTATATGGATAGAGAACAGTAGTATACAGTATGTGCAGATTGCAGAGCTGGGTATATCTCTAACTGCGTCCATCTCTGTAACTGCATATACACCAGTAATATGGACAGAGAATAGTAGTATAGTATGCGCAAGGTTGAAGTCAGGGGAAAACACTAGTACAGTATACAGTATTTGCCTATTGCAGGACTATCCACCAGGGCAGTGATAGCCAACCTGATACACTTTGTGGCCACATTGGGTGGACATCTAACCTTTACAAGGGCCGTACATGGGGATACTGTGATAAAGATGATGCTATGTCTTGCTAGTATGATGCGGATCAATAATAAATGTGAAACTGACCTTATTTGAAAGGTTATTTTTTCACAGGACAATCTACAACAGCAGTAACGACTGGTGGGACGGAGGGATCTTAGACGTCCAAGAACAATGGCACCTGCTGATGGCAGGATCAGATCTCTGAGATCCATTCCGCTCCTCCATTAACTACTGCCCGCCCCTCTATCTTCCAGTTGGCCAGAAGGGATATCACTGGGATGGCATGCGTAGGTCAGGTCCCTCTATGTGCTCCAAACCATGAACTGCCACTCTCCCCTTGTACTTGGGGCTCCTCTGCTTCTGCTCTGGGGACAAATGCTTCCACCGGGACCCCCTGCACATTGAGTTGATCGTGTGGATGAACTTTCGGCCGCACAGCTTCATCCTGTATTCCAAGGCAGTCACCGCAGTCCTCCGTCCTCGCGGCGAGCCCCTGAGCAGCACCATATAGACTCAGGTGTTGGTGACAGTGCTGAGGGGCT
This sequence comes from Taudactylus pleione, assembly GCA_031769625.1. Taxonomy (NCBI): domain Eukaryota; kingdom Metazoa; phylum Chordata; class Amphibia; order Anura; family Myobatrachidae; genus Taudactylus; species Taudactylus pleione. Next base: position 2,024,094 of record JAUIMM010000641.1, read on the forward strand.
GGAAAGTGATTATTGGTGTGGGGGGGGGAGGGCTGTTGGCTAAAGTTCTGCCTTGCACCAGCCCTGCCTTGGCCTCTATTACACTGTTTTGCCTAGAGCAGTGGTTCTCAACTTCAATTCTCAAGTACCCCCAACAGGTCATGGTTTGAGACTTTCTGTCAGTGGAAGCAAATGGGATAATTACAGACCCAGCAAAACAGAATAACCCACTCGTTCATGATTAAAGAATTCCACAAAACATGGCCTGTTGCGGGTACTTGAGGATTGGAGCTGAGAAGCCTGCCGGCCGCGCTGGTTTCCCGGCATGGTGTCCACTGCCAGCCACCAGAGCAGTATCCGAGACAGTCTCTGAGTCTCGGCTCCTCAGGCGGGCAGTCACATGGTCGCGGGCGGTCACATGCTACGTGACGTTCGCGACCACAGAGTCCAGACATAGAGGAGGAGCGCCGCTGATGCTGATCGGCGCTCAGCTCAGCGGCTCCTCTGTTTTCGAACTAACTACAGTTTGACACCACTGACAGAAGGACATGGAACAGCCAGGACCCGGGTAACAATGGAGGAAGTGCCCCCTTCAGGGCTGGCATCCGGTGGCAACTGACTCCATTGTCTCCGGGAGTTCCGCCACTGCCCCTGAGTATGATTAGATATACAGGAGAAAGTGTCTAGCTTTCAGGAGATTGCGAAGAGTACAAGTTATTAGACTTATAACTTTCCTTAGAGCAGGGCCGGCTCAAGGCATGCTTGACCAGTGCGGTCAAACAGGGGTGCCACCCCATAGAGGGCGCACCTCTGCCAGCCATTCCCGATTTCATGCGCGCCGGCCCTGCATTAGAGTATTGACATACAAGCCGCAGCCTAACTGGGATGTCAGTCAATAGTTGAACTGAGTTTTATTCAATCTAGAAAGGTATAAACCAGTGGAACAGGCGAGGATAATTTTAGATTGCAGTAGTTATATAGCACCCAATAGTACAAATTTTTATTACACTGTTGCAAATTGGAGATGCAGAAAGGTATCCAGTTGTCCAGATTTAGGGGTCAATCCAATTAGCCATGAAGAGTGTGAATTGCCATCGCCATGGCGTTAAAACGCCAGCAACGGCACCTCATTTTGCACCCCTTGCGTCCCACTCTCAGCTCGAATTCGGTCAATTTTGGGCGAGTTCGGGCTGCCATATATTGCAACAGTTGCCGTGATGTACTCACGGCAGCAGACGCTAATTGGACTGACCCCTTAGGCTGGGCAGTCTGACACAGTTATAACGTCTGCACCAACTCTGCTGTGAGGAGACTAGAACCCTCATGTCAAGCATAACTATGTGCACACTGTGGACCTGATTCATTACAGATCGCAACTATGATTGCAGTAGCGATTACGCATGCGGTCTCACTGCGATAGTATGCTAGTCCATTGCGGTTGCTTTGCCGCCACAGCACTACATAAGGTCGCCAACTTTACCTTACACACATCCATAATCCTTAGCAAGACTGCAAAACCATCGGTACAATCGAGTACCATCTGTCAAAGCTGGATAATTGGCTGAGACAAGATCAGTTTAAAATTGCACGACGCCATCTTGCGAATGGCAGCCCGTCAACCTGCGCATGCGCAGTAGACTATGTGTACACTCTAGTGCCCAGAGTCTACTGATGCTGCGGTCGGCAGTCAGATGCGTCAGTCTGCTGCCGGCCGCCGGGGAGAGAGGAGGGGGCCCCGGACGGGGAATGAACATGGGCTACATTCTCTCTTAAATCGCCTCTGACACTCTCCTCTACTGTACCTTCTGCACATGGAGCAAGAACTGGAAGGCAAACACAGTATAAGTATGCCTTCCTGTCTATTTTCTATGCCTCTATCCTGCCTGCAGTGGCAGAACTAGCGGCGGTGCAGCCGGTGGCTTGCACCGGGGCACGCTGTGGTGCAGGAGCTCATAACAGGTGCTACACCCATCGCTAGTGTCCCCCAGGCCCCACAAGTTAAGGGCAGACCGCAGTGAGAGCGATCAGCACTACACAGTAACAAACACACAGCTGCCAGCGGCGCCTGTGTGTTTGTTATACCAGCCAATGAGTCAAACAGACTCTCATTGGCTGCGGCGTCCACGGAGGGAGCTGGCTGGAGCTCACTCATGAGCTCCACCTTCCGGCTCCCCCCGCAGTGTCTCTCCCATAGTGCAGAGCAGGCCGGGAGGAGCGGACAGCGGTGGTCGCGGCAGAAGCGGGGATTCAGGTAAGTCGTTTGGTTTTTTAGTGTGTGTGTGTGTGTGTAAGGGGGCATGGGAACTGGCACAGCATAGGGGGGCACTGTATAGGGGGGTGGCCGCTACTATTGGGAACTGTATAAGGGGGCCGCTACTGGGGGCACTGTATGCGGGAAGGGGGGCATTACTGGGGGCACTGTATAGAGGGAACTACTACTGGGGAAATGCATAGGGGGAACTACTACTGGGGCATTGCAGAGGGGGACTACTACTGGGGGCATTGCATAGGGGGATTACTACTGGGGCAATGCATAGGGGGGACTACTACTGGGGGCACTACATAGGGAGGACTACTACTGGGGACAATGCATAGGGGGGACTACTTCTGGGGGCACTGCATAGGGGGGACTACTACTGGGAGCACTGCATAGGGGGGACTACTACTGGGGGCAATGCATAGGGGGGACTACTACTGGTGGCACTGCATAGGGGGGACCACTTCTGGGGGCACTGGATATGGGGCACTACTGGGGACACTGTATAGGGGGACCACTACTGGGGGCACTGTATATGGGGCACTACTGGGGGCACTGTATATAGAGCACTACTGGGGGCACTGCATAGGGAGACCACTACTGGGGCCTCTGCATAGGGGGACCACTACTGAGGGCACTGCATAGGGGGCCCAAAGCATATTCTTGCACCTGGGCCCACCACTCTCTAGTTCCGCCACTGCCTGTCTGTGTCAGCCCTACTTACAGCACAGGCCTGTTCTTCCCCAGCATGCACCACTATGTCCTACACTGTCTGAGCCAGCCTCTCTGACCTTCCTGTCTGTGCTAGACTTTCTTCACCTGTCTCCACTATCCTCGCTCCTTCCTCTATCTGTGTCAGTCTGTATCCTTCCTGTCAGTATCAGCCTCAATTGTTCCAACTTCCCCTCTCTGTGCTTATCTCTCTCCTTTCCCTGTTTGCGCTAGCCTCTCCCTCTGTCTGTGCCTGCCTCTCCCCTTCCCCTGTCTGTTACAGCCTTACTTCTTCTACTGCGTGGCACTTGCAACCTGTCTCCTTCCCTTGTTGGTGCAAGACTCTTCCCTTCCCCTGTATGTTACTGATTCTCTCTTTCCTCTGTCTGTGCTAGTCTCTCTCCCCTGTCTGTGTAATTTTCTCTCTTCCTCCTGTCTGTATCAGACTTTTTTCTTCCCATGTCTAAGTGTCTCTCACTTTCTTCTGTATGTGCCAGTCTCTCTACTTCCTCTATCTCCCCTTGTGCACCTCTGCCTCCCTTCTGTCTGCTTATCTTAATCTCTATTTTATGTGTCTCTGGGCCTGGTTCAGACCCGGTCGCTCTGACAGAGCGCTCGTTCTGAATCAGGGCCGGTCTTTTTTTTTCTAGAGCAGCCTCCTGGCCGCTCGCATAGCTGTGGATTACCACCCACAGCTATAGCGAGTGGCCAGGAAGATGGTCGCGATGGTCAAGCCGGCTCCGTTGTGCACATGCGCTCTGGGCCACCATCGGCCCGGTTGCGAGCGCTCAGCACTTGCGACCGGGTCTGAATCAGGCCCTTTGTTCCTATATTTCCCCCTCATTGTGTAATTATGTATGTGCACTTCTGTATTACCATCCTTCTTTCTTTGTCTCTTTGTGTGTCTCTGTATTGTGAGTCTGCCCTCGCCCTCATTTGTGTGTTTGTTTGTGTCCCATTACCCCTCTTCTTATATCTATGCCCCCACCATCTTCTTTAATTTAACCACAGGTAATTTACCTACAGGTCATAGATTTTTCTTGCACCTCTTTCTGCCTCTCCTTTCTTCCACTTCTCAATACAGGGTTGCCTTGGTTGCAAGGTATACATTTACATTATGCTACATTTTACATTAGCTACAGTATGTCCACCATGGGCTGGCCCTTTAGAAGCTGGATGTGCCTCTATGGTGACTGGCCACACACTTCTTCAGCAGCATGCCTACACAAAACCAGGTCTAGTATTAAATAGGTATTTATTTATTTTATTTCTTTATTACCAGTTATTTATATAGCGTACACATATTCTTGGAAGCTTCAAGTATGCCCGCAATGCAGCCAAAGTGTCTCATTATTATTAGGTGCAACAAGCATCCACATCTAACTCATTGGAGGTGTATAAGCCAGGACGGGATGGGTACAGGATGCTGGCACTCGGGATCCTAGCGGTCAGAATCCTGATGCCGGCATCCCGAAAGGGTTAGAATACCGACACCTGTTGGTCAGTATTCTAACTCTCCCCCTCTCCCTAACCCTCCCTCCCCAGTGCATGACCCTATCCTCCCCCCTAGTGCCTAGCCCTAACCTCTCCCTCACCACACCCTAAACCTACTCCTCACCCCTTAGTGCCTAACCCTAACCCTCCCCCTAGTGCCTAACACCTACCTCTAACGCTAACCCTCCCTCCAACCCCGCTACTTACCTTCGGGATTCCAGTGGTCAGGATGCCGGCGCCGGGATTCTGACAAGTGTTGGGATTCTGGTGCCGCCATTCTGAGCGCCGGAATCCCTGCGGTCGGGATATTGACAGCATCCCCACCAAAACAACCATACACTATGCTGCTGCTAATACAGTTCTCAAACAGTGCCTCTATTACAGATATTTATTGCTATGCTGGTCCCAGTGGTTTAAACTACCGAAGACAGTGGAGGCGCCTGATGGGGAACCTCCTCCATTGCTCCAGTGTCCACCCAGTTTTAACTCTGGGCCTGGGTAGTGCTTGGCTCTTCCGAGCAGCTCAGATGCAGTCCTGTCAGTTCCAATGTGTCTGATTTTTTATGTGGGGGCCTATGCTTTTGATTTTTTTTCTATGAGGGCCAATCTGTTTTATTTATTTTCTGTGGGGCCTAATGCCTTTGTTTTTTTTCCTTTGGGGCCAATGTATGTGATTTTTTTTCCCTCTGGGGCCAATGTGTTTTATATTTTACCTGTGGTGGACAAAGTGTGTGTTTTTTTTTTCCTGTGGTGGACAATGTGTGTTTTATTTTTCCTATGGTGGACAATGTGTGTGTGTGTGTTTTTTTTTTACCTGTGGTGGACAATGTGTGTGTTTTTTTTTCCTGCGGTGGACAAAGTGTGTGTTTTTTTTACCTGAGGGGGACAATGTGTGTTTTTTTTCTGTGGTAGACAATGTGTGTGTGTGTTTTTTTTCCTGTGGTGGACAATGTGTGTGTTTTTTTTCCTGTGGTGGACAGTGTGTGGTTTTTTTACCTGTGGTGGACAATGTGTGTGGTTTTTTTTCCTGTGGTGGACAATGTGTGTGTTTTTTTTCTGTGGTGGACAATGTGTGCGTTTTCTTTTTCCTGTGGTGGACAATGTGTGTGTGGGTTTTTTTTACCTGTGGTGGACAATGTGTGTGTGTTCTTTTTTCTGTGGTGGACAATGTGTGTTTTTTTTCCTGTGGTGGACAATGTGTGTTTTTTTTCCTGTGGGGGACAATGCGTGTGGTTTTTTTTCTGTGGTGGACAATGCGTGTGTTTTTTTTTCTGTGGTGGACAATGTGTGTGTTTTTTTTTCCTGTGGTGGAAATTTGTGTGTGTTTTTTGGCTAAGCGGCTTAAATTGTCCTTCACTCTGTAGTGTAAAGATCAGACAGAATTAATTTTAGGTCAACACAAGCTGCATAAGGTGCTTTCTGTTATGTGGTGGCTGCAGTTGTCTGAGGACCAGGACTGTCTTACAGAGCCGTAACTAGACTATTTGGTGCCCTGTGCCAGAGAGAGCATTGGTGCCCCCCTCCCAATTTTTAACTAGGGACATAAGATAATGCACCTGATAAAGGTCCATGGCCTCATGGGGAAGGACCAGGGAAGAGATAGGGAAGACCAGGAGATGCTGGGGATAAAAGAAGAGGAAGCTACAAGTGAGAATGATAATAAACAGGACATTTGACAGGCCCAAACAGCGACCCCTGCCCTGTGGTGCCCTGTCAAAAAGACTTGATGTCGAAAAGAGTTTCAATCTTGTTACTTGCGACCTTTTTGTTGAGTCCCTCTGCCAGTTTGGGTTCCCGGATGACTTCCTGACCATTTTACACACCATCTATTTCAAACTGGTCACACAGGTCACTAGAATTGGCTTTCTACTACCTTTCAGGTTTGTAAAGGAATCAGACAGTACTGAGCCTATCTCCCCTGTTGTTTGCCCTTGTGTTTGCACTATGTAGTTCTAAGTCATTCTCAGGGATCCGAGTGGGCTGACTTGATCCTAAGCTGGCTTTACTTGCTGACAATATGCTCTTGTTTATTACCAACCCTGCCCTCTCGGTGTCCTTTGTGATCAACACTAACATGTTTGGCATGTTTGCTGAGTATATGTGAATTAGGACACAGTATGTAATACCGGAGGCTGTTTAGAAGCTGGAGATCCCGGCTCCCGACAGCTGGAGATCCCAACACCGGCTGGTAAGTACCGTAACCCTCCCCTCTCCCCCCTAAGCCTAACCCTCCCTTAGAGGGTGCCTAACCCTAAAACTCCTAGGGTGGTGCCTAACCCTAAGTCCCCCCAGGTGGTGCCTAATCCTAACCCCCCTTCCCGCACCCTAAACCTCCCGGGGGGGGCTAACCCTAACCTACCCCCAGGGGTAGCTAACCCTCCTAACCTTCCCCCCAAAACCTAACCTGCTACACCTAACCCTCCCCTTCGCGGCTCACTAAGGACTTACCTCATTCGTGATGTCATCCTTTAGCATTTCTGCATCGGGATTCAGATAGGCGTCGTTATTTTGACGCCTATCTGAAGTCCCCCATCTGGCTTCTGGTGTCGGCATATAGACCGGCAGCATTTAGTCCGCCAGTCTATAAACTGCATCCCCTCAATTATAGTAAGTCTGAGCTTTTGCCCATAGGAGCTACCCTTCACAGTACACCTTTACCCCCAGCCTGTTCTCAATTCTTAGCATAAATATTTAGGGGTTCACATCACCTCTGATTTGACTAAACTTTATGCAGCTAATTTTTCCCTTCTGATATCTAAAATTGCCCATATGTTAGACATCTGGAAGTTTCTTCCTATCTCTCTAACAGCTGACTTTTTTAAACATAATTTTTTCCAAATTAACCTATATTATGCAGATGTTGCCGGTAAGCTTGTCGGTTAGTGATATATGTCATTGATCTCAACTATTTATGAAATTCTTTTGGCGTGGAGGGAAGTCTACAATTGCACTGGCTAAACTCCAATATTGTAGATGAGATGGTGGATTGGAGGTCACTTCCAGACTCTAACACTTTTCTGATGCAGTGTTTTTCCGATATATTGCTGGTTTCTGAGAAATGAATCCTATACCAATACTCTCTGTGAATTTGCATTATTTGCCCCTTATTATCCAAGTGCTCTGTTACACATTCCAAAAAACTCTCTCCCCCTCCTATCCTGACTAATATACTATTTTGTGATACTTATTTTGCTTGTCTATGAATTAATCTAATGCTAGATACAACACATTTCTGGGTAAAATCACTTTTAGCCCTGGTTTAGAGAACGCTACTTTCCTCACCAGTAGCTCCAAGTGGTTGGCTGCCATCAAATATCTTTCTGACCAAGGTGGTTCCTTACTCCCCTTCCAAGCTCTGCAAGCTAAATATGCTCTTCCTAATACTCATTTATACTGTATGTATCTGCAGATAGCCATTTAATACAGTGTATCCACGCAGCAGAGATACAGATACTTTGTCCTCTCCATTGGATTCCTAGCCACTGATGTGTATAGGACTAGATACCTGCCCCTAGATATTACGCATGTACATGCTGGTAAATTGTGGACACATTGTGTAGAGGACTGGAAACCTGCTATTCTGACTATGGACTCACCAGAAATGCTTCTGAAATATTATGATAATACATTGAAGGTGCTGCACCCAGCTGTGCTTCAAGCAGTTCATGATAAAGTACTTACTACAGTATATATATCACAGAGTCAGATGAAGCATATGGTTCAGGAGAAAGAGTGGCTGCCCAAAATGTAAGTCACCTCATGCTACCTATTTTTATATCTGTAAATTTTGGGATAAGGAGATGTAGTTAGCCTTGGAATGTGATAAAGTGGAAAGTGATAAAGTACCAAACAATCAGCTCCGGTCAGTTTACAGAGTTAGGAGCTGATTGGTTGGTAATTTATCACTCTCCAAGGCTTAGTACATCTCTCCCTATGTCTTTTATTAATGGGATTTTTTTTCTTTACATTTTTAGCTAAAGACCTCCTGGCCTTACTTTGCTCCAATTTTGATAATTGGTCGATGGGTCCCATAAACGAGATTGTCCTAGCGCAGCTTTCCACAATTGTGATGGTAGCCAAAAAAGCAATGCTTAACTGGACTGCACCCTTTATAAGTACGGTTAAATGTTACATATTCTTTACTTTGATCGTAAATCCACCCTCCCAGATATTGAAAATGGGGTCCTACATTTTCAGACCTTGATGAACCTACTCAGGCTCATATTTATACGTTATTTTAATCTACTGTATGGATTATTTTTTTTTATTTAGACCATTGGATAGTTTCTCTGCTTAAATTGTACTATACTCCCGGACTTCTGCTTAGTAGTATAATTTTGCTTTCTGTTGAGTGTTGAGTCTGTTCTTGATATCTGGGACTGGTGTTTATTCTTATCACCAAGCAAGACCAAGCAAGACTTTGCTGTTGTGCAAGACTGAAGTGAAAAGATGCATATTTTTATTGCTAACTTTGTGTTATTAAAATGTAAAATTGTGAAATTTCCACTTACAGTGGGCTCTATTTATTAACATTATTTTTACTAAAATAAAGTGAAAAAGGGTGTTTCCACACCCTTTTCACATTATTTTAGTATCACCTATAGTTATTACAGGGCAATTGGAGTAGAATTCGTAAAATACTAATTTTTAGTAATCAGATCGCATTTCCCATAATTGTAATGGGAAATGTGATCTGGCCAAAGTTACTAAAAATAAATTGTAAAAAAAATATCGGGGAAAGCCCTGTGATAATAAGCAACCTGAAGGTGGCGTTATCCAGGGTCTCCCCCGGTTACCGGCCTCCTACTCTGCTCTAATGGGCAGAGCAGAGCCGGGAGTCGGTCCCAGTAATCAGCTGTGTGGTCTAAACAGACTGCAAGCTGATTACTGCTAAAAAAAGAAGAAAAAATTGTCAAAAATTTTTTCTACTTACCTGACTCCAGGGAGCGGTGGTCGGGGCTCCGGTGATGTTCTCCCTCCGGTCAGCTGGTCTCCCATAGTGCACTGCGGCCTGGTCATCAGGTGATCGGGCCCAGTGCATTATGGGAGATCACCTGACCGGAGGCATGGAGGATATCACCGGAGGCCCGGATCATGCAGGTAAGTGTAATTAAGGGAGAGGGGGGTCACGGGGGGGGAGGGGGGTCCTGGGGGTCCACGATCATGGGGGGCAGGGCTTAGCACCAGGGGGGGTAGCAGTGGTGGCCGGTCGGCGCATGCGTGGGCACTTTGTCACGGTATTTTTTGCGAAAATACCGTGACTAGTGTGCGGAGGGGATTCGCAGGGACAGAGCTTTATCGCAAGCTCTGTCCCTGCAAGGGATTTGTAGTAAATCCCTGTGATATTGCCTGAATTCGCAATGCGAAATCAGTCGATAATATCACACTACAATCTGCATTCAATATGCGGATTGTAGTAAATAGAGCCCTTAGAGAGATACAGTGGTGCTGGGCGCACAGAGTTTGAACAAAACAGAGAAAAAAAATTGATTACATGATACTAGTATTTATTTAACTGTATAGAATTATATAAGATTTGGAAAAGAAAAGAGCTTCCAAACAGTATTGTTTCCATTTGATCCCAATCTTAATTGCTCCATATATATTTAGAATGTAAGCTCCTATGAGCAGGGCCGTCTACCCTCTTGTGCTTCTCCTTACTCTACCTTCATCTACTTCTTACTCTCTACCAGGGCACCTAACACTTGGTTGCTTTGCATTGTTGCTTATCTGGGTGTTATGGTAGCGAATGTTGCAATGTATATTTTCCATAACCTGTATTGTATTGTACTGTACTGTAAGTCACTGTAAATCAACCTATTTGTTTATGTACTTTGTAAGGCGCTGCGGAACACTTGTGGCGCCATATAAATAAATGATAATAATATACTAAAATACACTCATATGTGAGTCGCAGAAAAACAAGCATCATTCATGCCTCCCAACCACCCCAATCTAGACAGGACATGTTCCAGAATACACTTCTCTGTTCAAGCATCAACACGCAATGAAGATTATGGTATAAACTTTATAGAACAAATAAATGTTATAATATAAATTAGACTTCATCAACACAAAAGTGTCACAAAGAAACAGTGCCACCTACTGACCTTCCAGTGTACTGTAGCTTCTCATGTTTACTCAGCTTTTAACTATTGCTATATTCCGAGTGACAGGGTTTGTACTTTGTATGAGTTCCTTTCTACACTGATGTTCATCTATGTGCCTTGTTTTTACAAAGTCTGATGTTAATTCTGCTTAAGGCCTTGTTTCTAGGGCATTAATTAACAGGTTGAGTCTCCCATATCCAAAATGCTTGGGACCAGGGGTATTTTGGATTTCGGAATATTCTATATTTTGGAACATTTGCATACCATAATGAAATATCTTGGGAGTGGGACCCAAGTATAAACACAGAATGCATTTATGTGTTATATACACCCTATACACACAGCCTGCAGGTAATTGTATACAATATTTTCAATAATTTTGTGGCTTAAACAAAGTTTGTGTACATTAATGAAATTAATTTATGTTTCATATACACCTTATACACACAGCCTGAAGGTCATTTTACACTTTATTTTTAATAATTTTGTGCCTCAGAGGAAACTGCCAGTTGATACAAGGCCGAGAAACACACTCTCACCACGACCTGGTTCTACTTGTTGGGATACTTTTATTTACCACGGATCACCCTGATTTACATCCGTGCTTCCAGTGCAACACGGTGAATCCAGCATCTCTCTAGCGGCTGTAATCACTGGTAGCCGCTGTCACATACCGCTCCAGACAGAACAGCCTGCACTATTATTCACTTCACCCGGCCGGGATCAGTTGTGGAGCAGGTAGTGGGTGCTCCTTCCTTGACTAATACAAGATTGGAGTCACAGGAGCTTACCGGGTGAGAACTTTTAACTACAAATGAGACTTACTTACTACCCGCTATACATTCAGCTTATTTAACAATTCATGCTGGATACAAGAATACAGGTCACCTAATATCCAGGGAAACATTATCCAACAAACTTATTATCTGGATTTCTGTTACAACAACTGGACTTTTACAATTTTTATTGCATATTTACCATCCACCCAGGAGTTGAATTATATTTCTTTCTTGCTCTGCAACAATTGTTTCTTTGTTATTCTGAAATTGTTTCACTGTTTGTGTTCAATATGATAGATGCCATTGCTTATGCTGGGCATACACTACCAGATAAAATGTCTGTCAGAACGACAGACATTTTATCTGGCCGGCTGCCAGCCGCAGAAGTCGCCGGCATACACTGTGAAAGAAATCTCACAGTGTATAACCCGACATCCGCGCTCCGCTCCCGGGGGCGGAGACATTTCCCTGTTCCTTCCGTAGGCAGGAACACAGGAAATGTCTGTCTGTCGGCTGCGCTGGGCATACACTGCCCGATGCGGCCAACAGTTTACCTTGTAATATCGCATCGGACGGGCATGCTGGACAATCCAGCATGCTCGACCGAGCAATATTTAACCCTCGGTCACCCCCCCACACGCTACAATTATCGCGGCGATCCGCCGATATCGGGCGGATCGTCCCGATAATTGTAGCGTGTATGGCCAGCATTAGTAAAGCAAACAGAACTTTTTGGGTCAATATTTTTGAATATTTTATTAAAGATCCAGAGTTATTACCCTTCTCTTAATTTGGATTTGTGATCATTGTTAATTTATACTAGTGTGATATAAGACATCTATTAGCGCTCCCTGTTTCCTTTTCTGTTTAGCATACCCAGGGTTAGCCAATCCCTTCATGGTGAGCTGCTTTTAGATTAGATCTCATCTTTATCTACCTGGAGCGCCCAACTGTGTATTTTCTCTGTATTTTCTCTTAAACAAAGTTTGTGTACATTGAACCATCAAAAAGCAAAGGTTTCACTATCTCCGTCATGCTAAAAAAAAATACATTTGGAAATGGGAGACTCAACCTGTATGTATTCAATGTGTCAGGTAGACTGCTTAGAATTATGGCTACCACATGATTACATTTATGCAGTGGCAGATTTTACCTAGGGGCTGCAAGGCTGCAGCCCCCCCAGTAAAATCCTCCACTTCAGTGAGCCAGTGCAGTCTGTGACTGCACTGGCTACACTGTGACTGGAGGTGGCTTCCTATTGGAAGCACCACCTGCCAGTCACGCACAGGACAGGCAGCCCCAGGGGGAGGTGTCTCCTCCCCCTGGGACTGCCAGTCCAGGCTGCCATAAGCAGAGAGCGGCTTCCAGTGGAACCCGATGCTCTGACTTTCGGGCAGCCCTACAGGGCTTCTCGGGGCTGCTACCAATGCAGCCCTGAGAAGCTGGTCTAGTGCTATGCGCATGTGCGGCGCTACCGGTGCTCATGTGCAAGTCCCGGTGCTTGAAATTCATTTTGCAGGTGCCGGGACCAGAAACAGTGGCAGTCCTCCTCAGGTAAGAGGGCAGGAACCACTGCTGATTTTATGTTTTCACCCATTGACCGTAGTTGTCTCCAGTATTCTATTTATATGTTCCTACATGTCCCTTCTATGCCAAATTTTCATTGGTATAGTATCCTCAGTAGAAAGAGCTTTCTGTTTATATTGGATCTTTCATGCAGGTTCTGTAATGTATACCACATGCTTGTTGATATTTTTTGTGTGAAAGAGCTTTCAATTAGTAATCATCTTCAACTGATAAACTTAGTTGCTTATGCCTGTCTGTATTTTTGATCATATTGCTGCTTATAAACTTCTGTTCTGTCTCTAGTAATAACCTCCCATAAGTCATTATTGGATAACATGATATCAGACTTAAATTTCAAATCTGATAGTAGTCTTTATTCAGTTTATCATAGCTATTATTTAGCATAGCTTCTGTTTGTATTATGTTTCTGGGCTCATAATTTGTTGCAGGTCATGTTTCCCTGTTCAAGTATCAACATGCAGGGAAGATTGTGGTATAAACTATACTGTGACCAGTACAGATAACTTCATAACAAGATATAATATGGAACATTAACAAAGATTCTACAATAGTCTACATTCTCAAAATGTAAGAAACAGTGGCATCTAATGTCCCTTAAGTGTAGCTTCTCAATTATACTCTACCTTTAACTGTTGCTACAGTATATTCCAACAGAACAGTCCCAATTTGAGGTCACTGTTCTAAGAGTCGGGAAGAGGGGTGGGGTGCCTTAGTGCTTCACAAACACTAGGCATGCCACACACAAAGCCCTGAAAGCATTGTTAAATGTTGTTAGTGTCAAAGTATGCCGCCTATTCGTTATATACATTGTTATTTGATGTGCCATTCTATTCTATTCTTCTGCACCCTGCCACTACAGTGTTCTTTTATATCATTATATGCTGCTCTCCTTTATGTGATGTTATTTGCCATTACTTATGTATCAGCGTTACTATATGTTCCCATGTAATATCCATTATCACTATACACTAATTATGTTGTATGCTATCTTTCTGCTGTGCTGTCTTTCTGCTGTGCTGTAGTGCCACACAGCAGATAGTAACCTTAATAAATATATTAATCTGGGATGGGTTCATAATTTTTAAATTTTTCTTTGTAATGCAGATAATATCTTGTTAAGGGAAATAATAATAGAAAAATACCTACAGAATAATTCCATCCAAAACTGAAATAGTTTTGTGTGGAATAACAGAAGTTAGACCATTAAAACATGTAACTTACCTGGGATCTGGGTTCAAGGATGCAAAGAGAGGGGAGAAGCGTGTACTAATTACCCAGGCCCGGGCTTGATGGAGGGGCCCAGCGGGGGCACAGGTCTGCCACCCTCCTCCCTTACCTGTCAGCAATCTGTGTCTCCTCAGCCCAGCACATGCTGCTGTGTGTTGGGCTGCGGTGGGACCAGAGAGGCTGTTGCCACTGAACAGCAGCAGCAGTCTCCTCTTGCTGTGCGGGGATGGGGGGGCATACAGCAATGCATACAGCATACTGCAAATACTATATTTTTTAAGGAGGCGTGGCCATGCCTACTTACATTAGGTCATGCCCCCCACACCTACCGGGGCCCAACAAGGCTCGCTATGGCCCGGTCTGGGTTCACATGTTTCAGTGAGTAACATAGCATCTTGTACATACTAGCCACTGCCCTGCTGGCACCTGGCTTTTCAGCAACTTGTTGAACATTAAACAAATGTTTGGACTGGCACGAGCAAGGCGAGTCCCTTAATATTTAATGCACTCTTCTCACTCCTACTGATCTAGTCTTTATTCACCTGTAAGTGACTGTACAAATTATATCTGGAGTGACCGAATGGTAGTCTGTTCTATCCAGTCCCTAAAGCTCACCAAACTTGTATGTCACTGACATACAAGTTATCTTATCTAAGGCTTCTCATTTTGAAACAAGTACTGCAAAATTGTTAAGTAAGTTTGGGATCATCACAAGTCTTGATTAATGGAAAAGAAGGATATTGCGTTAAAGTTTCTCTTCCCTTTAGAACGTAAGCTTTCACGTGCAGGGCCTCCCCTCCTCGTGTTTCATCCTTCCCCTTAGGGTCAGCTAAATTAGCCAATAGGTATATGCTCTAACTATGCCTAGACATGTAATTAGCATATATGTAAATTTATTACATTGTTTACTCTGTTTTTTTTTTTGTTAAATATGTTTTATTATAGTTTTCAGATTAACATCAAAACAATGCAGTGTAAATCAGAGATTGCAAATATTACAGATGAATAAAAAATTGCATCTATTACCAAAAACACTTGGCTTACCGAGCCTGTTGTTAACATTCAAAGTGATGCATATGATGAAAGGTTGCAATCCCATCAGTACAGTATACACTAGGGATGTGCGCCGGACCATTTTTGCCGGATTTGGATTTGGTTCTAATTCGTCGTCCGGCTTTGGATTTGGATTTGGATTTGCCAAACTGCGGTGACTGGCTTTGGATTTGGATTTGGATTTGGATTTGGATTTTTTTACAAAAATTTACAAAAAAAGCTAAAATCACATAAATTGGTCTTTTTTTTCTTCCTAGAGTATTATTAACCTCAATAACATTAATTTCCAGTCAATTTAGACCATATCACAGCTTATAATATTGTTTTCAACATTATTGGCCAAAGGTTGCAGTGAGCTGACTGGTTACTAAGCGACAAAGCAGCGGCACAATGACACAGACACCACAGTATAAAGCACATCTATGACACATTGCCACACAGCAGTGGCAGAAATGAAAAGTAGTGCACCCACCCAGTGGGGTACGGCCAGCAGAGTCACAGTACTTGTTTACAAAGTGGGCTACGGCCCTAGGAGTCACAGTGCACAATCTTATTAGCATTACACCGCACATAGGGCCTGATTCACATTACACCATAAAGTAGTGTCTCTTATTTATGTTACGACACACAGTAGTGCCCCTTTTACACAATGCCCACAGTAGTGACCCTTTTACACAATGCCCACAGTAGCGGTGTCCCTTACACAATGTCCCCCAGCAGTGGTGCCCCCTATGCAGTCCCCTTAGTAGTAGGGTCCACTATGCAGTGCCCCCAGTAGAATGCCCCCCAGTAGTATGCCCCCCATTAGCAGGCCCCCCCAGTAGTATGCCCCCCATTAGCATGCCACCCAGCAGTATGCCCCCCATTAGCAGGCCCCTCCAGTAGTATGCCCCCCATTAGCATGCCACCCAGTAGTATGCCCCCACAGTAGTATGGCCCCCCCAGTAGTAGGCTGCCCCAGTAGCAGGCCCCCCCAGTAGTAGGCTGCCCCAGTAGTAGCCCCCCCTGTAGTATGGGCCCCCCCTGTAGTATGGCCCCCCTGTAGTAGGCTGCCCCAGTAGCAGCCCCCCCCAGTAGTAGTAAGCCCCCCCAGTAGTATGGCCCCCCCCAGTAGCAGGCCCCTCAGTAGTATGGGCCCCCCCAGTAGCAGACCCCCCCAGTAGTATAGCCACCCCAGTAGCAGGCCCCTCTGTAGTATGGCCCCCCCAGTAGTATAGCCCCCCCCAGTAGCAGACCCCCCCAGTAGTGCAGACCCCCCCAGTAGTATAGCAGGCCCCTCTGTAGTATGGCCCCCCAGTAGTGCAGATCCCCCCAGTAGTATGGCCCCCCCAGTAGCAGACCCCCCCCAGTAGTATAGCCCCCCCCAGTAGCAAGCCCCTCTGTAGTATGGCCCCCCCCAGTAGTATAGCCCCCCCCAGTAGCAGACCCCCCCCCAGTAGTGCAGACCCCCCCAGTAGTATAGCCCCCCCCAGTAGCAGGCCCCTCTGTAGTATGGCCCCCCCAGTAGTATAGCCCCCCCCAGTAGCAGACCCCCCCAGTAGTGCAGACCCCCCCCCAGTAGCGCCCCCGGACCTTTGACAAGTAAAAAAATAAAAAAAATAAAACTTACCTGATTCCCCGCTCCCGCGCCGTCCGCTCTGTCACACGCTGAGGAGGGAGCCGGAAGACGGAGCTCATGTGTGAGCTCCAGCCAGCTCCCTCCGTGCAGCAGCCAATGAGAGTCTGTGTGACTCTCATTGGCTGCTGTAACACACACACAGCTGCCGCTGGCGGCTGTGTGTCTGTGTCTGTGTAGGGCAGAGCGCTATCACTGCGCTCTGCCCTACACGCGAGGAGACCTGATGTCGGATTCTCTAGTGAGAATCCGACATCAGGCGGCCGCCGTTCGGCCCCGAACGGGGATCCGAGTCAGGCGGTGAACACCCGAACAGGGTTCGGGTGGACTCGGATCCCCAATGTTCGGAGCGGTTCGGATTCCACAGAATCCGAACCGCTCATCTCTAGTATACACAAATATTAAATTCCAAAACAAAAGAAGAAGAAAAAGAAAAATAAATAAGGAGGGGGGGGGGGGAGCACACAAGAGGATAGTGGGGTGGGGGGGTTGTAAGAGGAGGGGGGGCGGTCTGAGATAGAAAAGTGAACTCATAGATAAATCTCTGAGTGTCTTAGCCTAGATACCTCGCAATATAGATTATTACATAAACAGGGTTATAAATTCTGTAGCAGTTGTCTGTGGAGGAACCACTCCGTCCGATCAAAAACACTAAATATTTGATTCTGAATATTATTTTCCAACTTGTCAATATAAGGACCCCACTTTTTATAGAATCCCATGACGTCTTTTTCTGGGTCCGCCTGTGCAGATTTTCTATCTAAATATAGGATTTGGAGCATCTTCCCTTTTACTTCAGCAAAAGATGGGGACGAACAAGAAATCCAATGCTTTAGAATAATTTTTTTTGAGACCGTCAACAACATGGTAAGGATGGGTATTAGGGAATTTCGAAAAGGGCCTAAATCCCATCCAGAAAAATTGATACATAAACACACTATTGGGTCTGGTAGTACATGAATCGAGAATTTTCCATTAATGAAGGCTATAAACTTACTAAATACTTTCCTGCCCTCCCATATATAGTGGAAAAAGGAGGCTGAGCTGATATGACATTTGTAACATGCTCCCGGTGTATGTGGGGTTAAATCTATCATGCTGTGCTGGAGATATATAGGCCCTTCTGTATTGAACGCAGATGGACTTCTTGTAAATAGGAGGAATTGAGTATTAATGGTTGAAGCATAGTGTTTGTGAATCTGTGTAGCTCCTGAAAGGGAAGGGATATCTCTCTGCCACTGAGTCAATAGCTTATCCCAATTGGATTGTGAGGAGGTCTCTATTATTAAAGAGTATAAATATTTAATACGAAATGTGAAGCGGAGACATATAGTAAGGACGGTTTTTATCGGATCTATATCTAACTTTGAATTAGTATCAATAGGTGAGGGTAAGGATTGTAAATAATGTAGGGTTTGCAGGATCATATAAAAATTTGTCTGTGGGAGATCATATGTCAGTTTAAGTTCAGAGAATTGAAGCAATCCACTGGGTCAAAAACTTTTGAGGAATTTGATAAACCCTTATCTCCCCATGTTAAAAAAATGTGTGTTTGACAGAGATGGTGGAAAAGAGGGGTTTCCCCATAGTGGAATATAAGGGGATGTTAAATAGTTTCCTCTGAAATTTGCGATTTAAAGACCGCCAGGCAAAATATATATCATGAAATAAAGGGTTTTGGAGTATACGGGAGGAGTATGTCAGAGGGCTTGGAGTGTAGTAAAGCTCCTGGAGAATATGGGGGAGAATACAGCTCTGTCCAGTTGTTTATTGGTGAATATCTCACTTTCTAACAGCCAGTCAGCAACATATCTAAACAGAACTGCAAGAGTATAGGCAGCATAGTCTGGGATCCCCAATACCACCTGATTGTTTAGAAGCCATGAGTTTATTTAGGGAAATAGAGGGTTTCTTAGACTTCCATATAAAACGTGTCATAATTTGCCGAAGACGAAGAATGTCTTTTCTGGAAAGGCTAATAGGTAACATTTGCATTATATAAAATTTTTAGGAAAAATAATACTCTTGATTACCGCTGCCCTTCCTAGGATAGAGAGAGGGAGTAGTTTCACAATTATCTAGTAAAGTGCTAATTTTAGTAATAACAGGGGATACATTTTCTTTATATAAAAGGGATATGTCTGCAGGAACTTGGATCCCAAAGATAGGTTATTTTCGTGGATGTACATTTAAATGCAGCAATGGGAGAAGCTAGAGGGAATGACTGAGGTTGTGTGTGCAGGAACAATAGTTCCGATTTGTCAATATTTATTCGGTATTCAGCTCAGCCCCCATAAGACCCAATTATTCGTAAAATTTCGGGAATTGAGTATTCTGGGTCCGAGATGAACAACAACATGTCATCGGCGAACAGGGCTATCCTCAACTCCACGTCCCCTACCCTAATACCTTTGAAAACAGGGGAAGCCCTTAAAGCAATAGCCAAAGGTTCTAATGCTATAGCAAAGAGAAGCGGGGAGAGAGGGACAGCCCTGCCTAGTTCCTGCCTTTTTGAATCATGAATGGGGGAGATAGATAGCCATTACACAAGATTTGGGTTTGAGGTGAGGAATATAATAATTTAAGATTTTGAATAAAAAATCTGGAAAGCCAAACTGTGAGAGTGTGACCATTTTACCAGGTCAAATGCTTTTTTCAGCATCTAGGAAAGAATCATATGATCTTGCATTGTGGTAGCAGCATTAGACTCAGAAACAGCAGTAAGGACTCTCCGAACACATTTACCTCTGAGTGACGTCCCCAGATGAAGCCTGTCTGATCTGGGTGGATGAGCCCAGGAAGAAGAATTTTCAAACGGTCTGCAATAATTTTAGTGAGTAATTTATAATCTAAATTAAGAAGGGATATGGGACGATAGGAGCCAGGTAATGTGAGGTCTTTGCCATGTTTAGGGATTACTTTTAGGATGGCTGTATTAAAATGGAGGGGCAACTTAGGGGATTTAAGAAGGGAATTGAGTACCTTCACTAAAGTGTCATCTATTCTAGGTAAGAGTATTTTATAGAAATCTCCGCTAAAGCCGTCTGGGCCAGGAGCTTTATTACTTTTAATATGTTTTATCGTATGCTGTATTTCCTCAAGTGAGATTGGGGCTGTGATGATTGGGCTAATTCAGGGGAAAGTCTTGGGAAAGGCAGCTTATTCCAAAAATCAGAAGGAACATCTGTATTGTCAAAGGCTGTTGTCTGGGGTGTTTCAGGCTCAGAGTAAAGATTAATATAGAATGCCCGGAGTACCTCTGCTGCTTCCGCATTAGTAGTGGTGAGAGCCCTGAGGAGTTTGTAAAGGTTGTGTTATCATTGGGGGGCGCGAGCCATTGAGAAGATTGGTTAAGAGTTTTCCCGTCTTGTTTCCAAACTTATGGAAACGATGATTAACAGAAAATAAATATTTATCACCGATTTGGCCCATAAATTCATCAAAATGTATTTTGGCTAAGAGATAAGACTGCTTTGTTAATGGGGTAGGGTAGTATTTATATTGCTGAAATGCTGCCGTCAGCGAGGATTGGGCATCTAAATACTGAGAAGCATATTTTTTGTTGACTGAGGAGACATATGATATAATATTTCCTCTGAGTACAGATTTAGCCGTCATCCAAAATAAAATAGGATCTGTATCGAGATGGGAGAAATTATTGAGACTGTATTCTTCCCAGGCGGTTTCTAACCTATCTCTAAACTTGGTGGATTTCGCCAAGTACGATGGGAATTTCCATATTTTAGGTATAGATGCTTCATCTGTAATGCATAGAGTAATTGATATTAAGGCATCGTCAGAGATGGCAATTGTTTCTATTTTGGATATCTGTAAATTAGGAAGAGATTGGGAGATCAGGATATAGTCTATCCTTGAAAGAGTCTGGTGGGCAGCCGATAGACAGGTGTACTCTCGTTCGATAGGATTCAGGGCCCTCCATGTGTCTATAGCTTGTAATCTTTTGGCCAGTAAAGGAATTCCTAATTTGGGGAGCGAGGGAGAGCTTTTGGAGGGTTGTGATTTATCCAACATAGCAGAGGAAATAAGATTAAAATCTCCGCCAAATATTAAAGGGTACAAGAGTAAGGGAGTAAGGAGTGCTAAAATCCTCTGAAAAAAAGTTTTGGAATAAGTGTTTGGGGCGTAAATGTTGCAGAGCACATAAGTACGTCCCTTGAACTTAATTTGGAGCACTATATATCTTCCCTCAGGATCAGAGAGAGTGGATATTACTTCTATTGGTAAGTGTTTTTTACTTAGAATAGTCACCCCCCTGGCCTTAGAGTTATACGTGCTGTATCCAAGGACCACCCAGTTTAACATATTGAGTTTCACCACCTCATCTGGGCCTAAATGAGTCTCCTGTAACATTATAATATCGATTTTCATTTTGTTTAGATATAAAAGAATTTTTCTCCTTTTAGCAGGGAGTGAATACCTCCAACATTCCAGGATCCGATGCTAAGAGAAGACA
This sequence comes from Taudactylus pleione, assembly GCA_031769625.1. NCBI lineage: Eukaryota > Metazoa > Chordata > Amphibia > Anura > Myobatrachidae > Taudactylus > Taudactylus pleione. Next base: position 2,045,380 of record JAUIMM010000641.1, read on the forward strand.
TAGTGCGATTTAGGGTGTATATGTGATATAAACCACAACAGATATACAGTGTTAAACCACCATGGGAGGGGGATGGGGAGGAAAGGAAGGGATGGGAAAGGAAGGGGATGAAAAAAGACAGACATTTCAAAAAAGAAGAATATTATGAGACACAGTATATATTGCTTAATACGGTATAAGCAAAACCATAAAGAGAGGTGTAATAATATACTGTGCTTCCGTTGAAAATCACAAGTCAGAAATTTCCCAAAAAGCCAAAGATTAGAAATGTATAAACTTCCAGCCAGAGTGAGAATAAGAATGAGCTCACACCTAGCTCACCAAACCGGTTCTAAAAAACATACTAAAGTAAGTAACTAAACCCCTATGGGAATTACAATATATTCGTTGAGGTAAGTACTGTAGTTGTAAAACCATGAAGTATCATCTCCTGGAGAGATCGGAGTAACTATTATTGAAATATGCAATTATACCTATTGGAATATGCATACAAACTAGTATCAAAACATAGAGAGCATAGCAAATAGATTAACGTGAGAGACAGTCATGTGGCATATCAGTCAATAATGGACATCTCAGCAGCTCATTACTTGATAAGACAAAGCAAGAATTGTCCGGCCGCATCTACTTGCTAATGTATTATTTTATTTCTGATTTCCTCTTCAGAAAGGGATACTGATTTCATTCTGCGGGTTGATCACTGATATCAGAAGTTGTTGCCTGAGAAAGTTCTTGTAGGTACGCAGTAGCATCTGCGGGTGTAGTAAAATCTTTATGGGATGAACCATCATATATCCGTAGTTGGGCGGGGTATAACAAGCCAAACTTACGGCTCTCTGCAACAAGTTGGGTTTATATGGGGGAAAACGCTTTGCGAGCCCTTGTCAGTTCCACTGAATAGTCTTGAAAAATAAAGAGCTTATGATCCTCCCACATCATATTTTTCACTCGGCGAGAAGTGGACCAGAATGCCATTTTGTGCAAATAATTGAGGCATTTAAAAAGAGTGACTCTTGGGCGCGGCCTATGAGGAGTCGGAGGGGGGCCAACTCTGTGCACTCTTTCAATGACCAAATCACTACATTCCTGTTCAATCCCTAATATGGATGGGAGTGTGTTGCGCACAAAGTGTGCTAACGCAGGTCCTTTGACCGCTTCAGGGAGACCTACTAATCTTATATTATTTCGTCTAGAGCGGTTCTCTATATCGTCCAGTTTATTCCAGATCTGATACCCATCATGTTTCAGCTCCTTCACTGAGCGTTTTATCCCATCTGTTACTGTGACTCTATGGGAGAGCAGTTGCAGTTGTTGAGATATATCAGCCACAGCCTGTGTGAGAAGGGGAGTCATGGTGGATCTGATGGCTTCCACTATTTCCCCATAGGTGACAGGGGAGTCAGGAGGGCGGCATACCTGAGGAGCAATAGCGTCCTTCTCTGCAGACGGCTTTTTAGGGGCCGGGAGAGCATGATCAGCTCCGGCGTGTGGCGCCATATTACCACATTTCTTTTCCTGCCTTCCAGGCAGCGCTCCCTGTTGTGTAGTCGGGGTGGTATGCCGGTCAACCCAGCGATACATGTCTCTCCTCCGGTTAGTGGATAATCGGCGGGGATGAGGGGGGGGGGGATAGTTTGGAGGCTGAATCAGCCTTTAAAAGGTTTTTTCCGGTGGTGAGCGAGCGGAGCTGAGATCGCTGCTTCCTCACTCCATATAGCCGGAACCGGAAGTCCTCGTTTACCCTGTTTTTTATATATTTGCTCAGTACAGCACTGCAGAAATTTGTTGTGCCTTATAAAAAAATGCCAATTATAGTCATACTTGCCAACTCTCCCTCATTGTCAGGGAGACTTCCTGAAATAGCAGCAATCTCCCTGACTCCCTGAAAAGTCTAGCAATCTCCCTGATTGCACCTTATCCCATTATGTAGCTGTTGTAGATATAAAAAAAACCCTGAGATATATACATTCAAATGGGATAATTAGTATCATTCCCCTGCATTGGGTATAAGGCACAATGATCCCTATGGCTACATGCATTTTTGAAAAGTATTAGTGTGTTTTCATCAACAAATAGATCTTAATAACTGCTTTTAAGCACATTTACATTGGGATATAAGTCAGTTTCATGGCACGTCTCTCAGATGTAGCAGTACACGCGCACTTTAACGTGCGCTCATACGTATTGCTTTCAAAATCTCCCTGAAATGCTTTTTCAAAAGTAGGCAAGTATGGTTATAGTATATGATGTGCATTTGGAACGGTTTGTGGTTGCAGACTGAAAACTGTCATGAGCAGGGCTCTCCCCCATATTGCTCTCTCCCTGTACTATCCCTGCCTCTACTGCACTCCCACACACAGTCAGCGACTCTGATTCTTTCTGTCCACCCTTCCCAGGGCATTCTTTTTTTGAGAGCTATTATTTTAACTTGTCACTCGGATGTCTAAATATTATACAGTTTGATTTTTCTCCTTGTACTGTCTGTTTGAACTCCTAAAGCTGGGTACACACCTAGCAGTTATATCTGCAGATGATGGTTGTTCATACACACTGAACAACCATCATCTGGCCGCGGGTCCCACTGACATACGACATATCGCTGGTACACACACACAAGATATATTGGCCGATCAATTGATCGGCCAACATATCTGCCAGTGTGTACCCAGCATTACCCTTGAATTGTTTGTGTATCATGGTAATTTTGCCCTGTACTCTACGGACGCTTGGAAGTGCCATATGAATAAAAGATAATAGAAATAATAATAGCTACAGGTGAATAATGTTAAGGCACATATTAATACTTTTTTGGAGTACTACACTAATGTGACCAAAAGATCACATTGCAAAATTGTAATGCCTCTGTTGTCTGAGCTCTTCAGTAAGACACATGACAATCTGGCAGCAACATGGAGTCTTGGAAAGCTGGCTCAGAGGGGGTTAATATTCTGTTTAAAGCCGCAGCCGGCACAGCCTGACTCAGAGATATTCATAGCTCCTACAACCAGCTGTGTCGTCAACTCAGGGGTTCAGGCATATTATTATATCAATTAGCATCTTAATGAAGTGAGCAGCATCGTTTTAGAGCTGTGCTGGAGAGAAAGGCTATGGGTACATGATTCCACAACATGATACTAGTTAGTATTAATCAGATTGGGGTAGCCTATTTGGGTAAACTCCTGGGATCAGCTTTCTAAGTGTAACCCAAGTTGTGAACCTTTAAATGGATTATAATACACATGATCTTTATAGTACAGAGATACCTTGTTAACCCTTCTAAATGATCAGTATACCTGTACATCCTAACAGAAGATAGTGAGAGACTGAAAAGATAAAAACAGAAGAATTTAAATGTGTTGTGTCTTCGTTTCATTGGTCTAATGTTCTCCCTCATTATTGGAGAGAGTAATTTGATTCAGGTATTGCAATAAGTGAGATGGCGAATTTGCCTATCTCTTAGGGACTTTTTTTATAACCATTTTTTTTACTGTCTATCTACATGGTACAGGATGACTTACTCCTTGGTGAAAGGAGATTGAGGCTCATAAAGGACTAGACACATAATTAATTGTCAGAGAGACAGTGTTCAAATAGAACAAGGCAGGAATAAGTAATTCATTTTGGGTTGGACAACCACAGCCAGGGATGATGTGAAGGCAGGACAACCGCCCGATGCCATATGAACCACAGTCTGTATCAGTTATGATATCAGATTGCACTTGGGATGATGTCCTGCATAGATATCCTACTATGGTCCGTATTCAATTAGTTTCACATCGCTAAAAAGTTTTTCCTTCCCGACTTTACACCTACATCGCGTGTTATGGACGCGAAAACTTATTGTGCGTGTCCCCGCTTTCCGCCGTATTCAATTCCAAAAGAGGCAAAACGGCAAGAGGTGAGTGCAGAACAGGTGGAAAGTACTGTCAGACTAGGGGATATCAGCATACCCCCTCAGAAAGATGCACTAACATTGGGGATCAATGGCCCTAATAAAACTATTTGGGGTACTGAAGTTGTTTAAAATCCTTGTTATTAGCGTCCTTGCAAAAGTGGTGAAGAAAGGCATTAAGCAGTATGTTTTGTGTGAAAATAAGTAGTCATGTTAAATTTGGGGTACTTGAAAATGGGTGCTAGCATCTTTTAATGTCTCTAAAGTGAAGTTTTCGAAAAGTTAAATTCCTCCGTCATACAAGCACCTGCAACACTTGGTCCCTTCTTTGAGCACACCCAGAAGCTTTTTTCACTAGTTTTTTAAGTTGTCCCCCCACTTTTGTCATTTTTGCCCCAAATTTCAAAGGCATTTTTTGGGATGTTCCAGGAATTTTTTATTTATTTTTTGGGGTGAATTGTCCATTGGGTGTGTACCAAGGCTTTTGAGTGGTTTCCCAACATCTGCACCACAAAATATAGATTTTACACTTTTTTTCACCTGCTATTCTGTGGAGAAAAAGTATCGCCTATTTCAGTGCCTTGACTTTTCGCATCAGCGAAAATGGAATGGAATTGAATACGGAGTAAAAAAAAAGGCGAAAATATCACAAAAAACTACGCGAAAACGGCTTTTCGCTCCTAACCGAATGCGGCCCTATATTTTGAAAGGATTCTGGAGGAAAACAATATAGACATTGAAGACATGTAATTAGGAGCAGAAAAAGACTAGGGAGATGGAAACAAGAAAGAAGGATGAAGGAAAAACCCAAGGGGAAGAGTGTACAATTTTTTTCAGACAAGGGAAAAGGAGGGCGGACATGGACCACAACAGCTGTGAGAGCAGGGTGCTTAGCTCACATTTTGCACTTTGGCCCACTTATGGCATATTTCAATGCACTTAAACTGAGATTCCAGAGCTTAGTACATGTGATGCAGGAGAGGGCGGTGGCAGTGCTGAAGCGCCCTGGGCTGGAAAACTATCAACTCAAAAGCTATTTCATGGACAGGTGTGGGATATTACCTTGTTATTTCATTATCAAGTAAGCAGGTAAAAGGTCTGAAGTTGATTCTAAGTGTGACATTTACATTTGGAATTAGTTACTGTTGACTCTCAATATGAGATCCAAAGAGCTGTCACTATCAGTGAAGCAAGCCATCATTAGGCTGAAAAATCAAAACAAACCCATCAGTGAGATAGCAACAACATTAGGTGTGGCCAAATCAACTGTTTGGAACATTCTTAAAAAGAAAGAACGCACCGGAGAGCTCAGCAACACCACCCGGAAGACCACGGAAAACAACTGTGGTGGATGACAGAAGAATTATTTCCCTGGTGAAGAAAAACCCCTTCACAACAGTTGGCCAAATCAAGAACACTCTCCAGGAGGTAGGTGTATGTGTGTCAAAGTCAACAATCAAGAGAAGACTTCACAAGAGTGAATATAGAGGGTTCACCACAAGATGTAAACCATTGGTGAGCCACAAAAACAGGAAGACCAGATTAGAGTTTGCCAAACAACATCTAAAAAAGCCATTACAGTTCTGGAACAACATAATATGGACAGATGGATCAACTTGTACCAGAGTGATGGGAAGAGAAGAGTATGGAGAAGGAAAGGAACTGCTCATGATCCAAAACATACCACCTCATCAGTGAAGCATGGTGGTGGCAGTGTCATGGCGTGGGCATGTATGGCTGCTAATGGAACTGGTTCCCTTGTATTTATTGATGATGTGACTGCTGACAAAAGCAGCAGAATGAATTCTGAAGTGTTTCGGGCAATATTATATGCTCATATTCAGTCAAATGCTTCAGGACTCATTGGACGGCGCTTCACAGTGCAGATGGACAATGACCCGAAGCATACTGCAAAAGCAACCAAAGAGTTTTTAAGGCTAAAAAGTGGAATGTTATGCAATGGCCAAGTCAATCCCCTGACCTGAATCCGACTGAGCATGCATTTCATTTGATGAAAACAAAACTGAAGGGAAAATGCCCCAAGAACAAGCAGGAACTGAAGACATTTGCAGTAGAGGCCTGGCAGAGCATCACCAGGGATGAAACCCAGCGTCTGGTGATGTCTATGAGTTCCAGACTTCAGGCTGTAATTGCCTGCAAAGGATTTGCAACAAAGTATTAAAAAGTGAAAGTTATGTTGGCCATACACGCTACAATTATCGGGGCGATCCGCCGAAATCAGGCGGATCGCCCTGATAATTGTAGCGTGTGGGGGGGCGACCGAGGGTTAAATATTGCTTGGTCGGGCATGCTGGATTGTCCTGCATGCCCGTCAGATGCGATATTTCCCGGTAAACTGACGGCCGCATCGGGCAGTGTATGCCCAGCCGCGGCCGACAGGAACAGGGAAATGTCTCCTCCCCCGGGGGCGGAGCGCAGATGTCTGCCGAATACACTGTGAGAGAAATCTCACAGTGTATGCTGGCGACATCTGCGGCTGGCAGCCGGACAGATAAAATGTCTGTCGGTCTGACAAGCATTTTATCTGGCCGTGTATGCCCAGCATTAGATTTAGGATTGTTTAGTTTGTCCCATTACTTTTGGCCCCTTAAAAAGTGGGAGGCACATATAGAAACCGTTGTCATTCCTACACCGTTCACCTGATTTGGATGTAAATACCCTCAAATTAAATCTGAAAGTCTGCAGTTAAAGCACATCTTGTTTGTTTCATTTCAAAGCCATTGTGGTGGTGAATAGAGGCCAAAATATGAAAATTCTGTCAATGTCCCAATATTTATGCACCTGACTGTAGAGCCTAGCTATGTAATGAGGTGCCTCTACAGGCAGTGGCGGGCTGGGCCGGGGGGCAGGGTGCCATGTGCCCCCCGGGCCGCAGCGTCATGCGGGCCGGTGCAGTCTGTCACTGTGACACAGACTTCACCGCGTGTGTAGCGATGCCCGGACGGAGTTCGGTCAGCGCTACACAAGTGACAAACACACATCCGCCGGCTCCGGCAGCTGTGTGTTTGATCAGCAGCCAATGAGAGTCTGTCAGACTCTCATAAGCTGCTGCTGCGCCCACTGCAGGAGCCGCTCCATCTTCCGGCTCCCGCAGTGGGCAATGGGAGAGGCGTCATGATGTCATATGACGTCTCTCCCATAATGCAGAGCGGCCCGGTCCGGGAAGGACAGATCGAGGAGCGGATGGCGATGGCGGGAGCGGGGATCCAGGTGTTTTTTTTTTGGTTTTTTTTATATTACGTGTGTCTACTGGGGGGGTCTGGCACTACTGGGGGCACTACAAAGGGGGGGACTACTACTACTGGGGCACTACAAGGGGGATGGGGGACTACTACTGGGGGCACTACAAGTAGGGGACTACTACTCTGGGGCACAAGTGGGGACTACTGCTACTGGGGGCACTACAAGGGGGAGGGGACTACTACTACTGGGGACTACTAATACTGGGGGCACTACAAGGGGGGTAGGGGACTACTACTACTGGGGACTACTACTATTGGGGACACTACAAGGGGGGGACTACTACTGGGGGCACTACAAGGGGGGACTACTACTACTGGGGGCACTACAAATGGGGGAGACTACTACTGGGGGCACTACAAAGGGGGGCTACTACTACTAGGGGCACTACAAAGGGGGGGCTACTACTACTGGGGGCACTACAAAGGGGGGACTACTACTGGGGTCACTACAAGGGGGGGACTACTACTGGGGGCACTACAAGGGGGGACTACTACTACTGGGGGCACTACAAGGGGGAGCTACTACTACTGGGAGCACTGCAAGGGGAGGGGACTACTACTAGGGGCACTGCATAGGGGGGAGGGGACTACTACTAGGGGCACTGCATAGGGGGGAGGGGACTACTACTTGGGACACTACATAGGGGGAGGGGACTACTACTGGGGGCACTGCAGCGAGGGACCACTGCTGAGGGCTCTATATAAAGGGCAATACTGGCGGTACTGCATAGGGGGGAGACTACAACTGGGGCCACTATTTAAGGGGTATTGCATAAAGGTTACCACTATTGGGGGCACTGCATGGGGGGTAAACTGCTACTGGGGGCACTATATAAGGGGCACTGCATAGGGGGTACACCTATTAGGGGCACTGTATAAGGGGCTTACTACTGGGGGCACAAAGGGCACTGCACAGGGGGGACCACTACTGGGGGCACTATATAAGGGGCTTACTACTGGGGGCACAAGGGGCACTGCATAGGGGGGATCACTACTGGGGGCACTATATAAGGGGCTTACTACTGGGGGCACAAGGGGCACTGCATAGGGGGGATCACTACTGGGGGCACTACTGGAGGCCTGCATAAGGGTGTTCTCTCCTGTGGCACACGGGGCACTGCATATGGGCACTACGACAGGGGGCTGCCCCTAATCTTTATTTTCACCTTACATTAATCCCATATGGACCTGTATCCTCCCTGGAACACTTGAGGGGGGGCGCCGTAGCACGCACATTCTTCGGGCACCCTGGCTACACGCTACTCCTCTGCCAGGGCCGCCTGCATGCATTTGCCCCACAGGCTAAAAGTTGCCAGCCAGCCCCTGTCTACAGGCACTCTGCAAGCTGGAAAAAGGGTGGTGTGCTGCCTCCGCAGGGTTCTGTCGGGAGAGCGACCATGCCGCTCCCTCGGCTTTGTACCCTGGGTCGCGCACCTCTCATTATGGCCTTGGTTAGAGAGGGGTATATGTTACTGACCAAAGGAGGTCAAAGCTAAGGGAAAGCACTTTAAAATATATACTGCTAGTAGTTACACCTTAAGTACATTAATTAGTTTGCATGGGAATTGTATGTGTAAAGGCAGCTAATGATGCTGATCACGTTAGCTTCGTGCTAAAATAAGATTGGAATTACATTTCTTCTCTCACAAATTGTAAAGTTGGGATAAAATCCCTATTTTCCTTTAACAAAGCAACAAACGTGATCACTGTCACCACTTTATTGTTTTTTTAGTTATGTTATTAAACTAGAAAAGTTTAATAATGGCGGGCTCACTTTAAGTACAGATGTATCCAGGGCCGGTTCTATAATTACGCATGGTACGCGGCCGCGTAGGGCGCCACATAGTGAAGAGCGCCGTGGCCGCGACCATGCTGATTTGTAACTTAATTAAATACAGCCAGCAGCTGAGGCAGACCGCGGGCAGACTGTGTCACTGTGACACAGCTGCACCGCGGTTGCAACGGGCGGCCGTCCGATGGCTTGTATTGGTGCGATGTGATGTCATGACGTCACGTCAAAGGAAACAGTGGCTGTTGAGTCCACTGTCCACCTGAGGTAAGGGGCGGGCGTTTTGTGAATGGGAGCGAGCGGCAGGGGCGGATTGGAAATTGAATTTAGCGGGCATGTTCCCGGCTGGCCGACACACTGTGAAGCCGACTCGACTGTCAGCCGAGGCAAATTTTTTTGCCCCGCCCCCAATGCATGACAGGCAGCTTGCCTGCACTTGGAAGAGCGGCCCGCGGAGGTGCTCTTAGCATCGTGAGGCTTTCAGGCCATGTCTAGCAAGACGCAGCTCTTTCCCAGCCCCATCACTCCGACGGATGGTGAGTCAGCTGCTCCAGAGAGTGGAGGAGGCAAAGGAATGGATTGGCTGTTCCCTACACACATGGAGCAGCGCTTACAGGACAGCCCTCACACCCAGCTAAAGGCAGGTAACCGGCTTAGGGATTCGTGGGCACTGGACCCAGGGGTGCTACTTCTAAAAATGACAAGTCTCTCCATCCTTTCCTGAGCATGACATCCTTTGCCCCCACCCTCCACCTGCGTGTGACAGCCTAGCACTTTCTGCAAGTGACAGCCTGCCTCCCCCTCTCTCTCGCGTTAGCCAGCCTCTCTTCCCTTTTCATAATTCAGTGACAGCCCGTCTCCCTCCCCTGCGTGGCTGTGTGATGACCTGCTGCCTGTCTCGCTCTCCGTTGTAAGTAACAGCCTCCTTCTCCTGTGTGTGACAGCCTGTCTCCTCTCCTACCCCTGTGTGTGACGGCCTGTCTCCTCTCCTACCCCTGTGAGTGACGGCCTGTCTCCTCACCTACCCCTGTGTGTGACGGCCTGTCTCCTCTCCTACCCCTGTGTGTGACGGCCTGTCTCCTCTCCTACCCTGTGTGTGACGGCCTGTCTCCTCTCCTCCTGTGTGTGACGGCCTGTCTCCTCTCCTAACCCTGTGTGTGACGGCCTGTCTCCTCTCCTAACCCTGTGTGTGACGGCCTGTCTCCTCACCTACCCCTGTGTGTGACGGCCTGTCTCCTCTCCTACCCCTGTGTGTGACGGCCTGTCTCCTCACCTACTCCTGTGTGTGACGGCCTGTCTCCTCTCCTACCCCTGTGTGTGACGGCCTGTCTCCTCTCCTACCCCTGTGTGTGTCGGCCTGTCTCCTCTCCTTCTCCTGTGTGTGACGGCCTGTCTCCTCTCCTACCCCTGTGTGTGACAGCGTGTCTCATCACCTACCCCTGTGTGACAGCCTGTCTCCTCTCCTACCCCAGTGTGTGACAGCCTGTCTCCACTCCTACCCCTGTGTGTGTCAGCCTGTCTCCTCTCCTTCTCCTGTGTGTGACAGCCTGTCTCCTCTCTAACCCTGTGTGTGACAGCCTGTCTCCTCACCTACCCCTGTGTGTGACAGCCTGTCTCCTCTCCTTCTCCTGTGTGTGACAGCCTGTCTCCTCACCAACCCCTGTGTGTGACAGCCTGTCTCCTCTCCTACCGCTGTATGTGACAGCCTGTCTCCTCTCCTACCCCTGTGTGTGACAGCCTGTCTCCTCTCCGTCTCCTGTGTGTGACAGCCTGTCTGCACTCCTACCCCTGTGTGTGACAGCCTGTCTCCTCTCCTACCCCTGTGTGTGACAGCCTGTCTCCTCTCCATCTCCTGTGTGTGACAGTCTGTCTCCTCTCCTCCTGTGTGTGACAGCCTGTCTCCTCTCCTACCCCTGTGTGTGACAGCCTGTCTCCACTCCTTCTCCTGTGTGTGACAGTCTGTCTCCTCTCCTCCTGTGTGTGACAGCCTGTCTCCTCTCCTACCCCTGTGTGTGTCAGCCTGTCTCCTCTCCTACCCCTGTGTGTGACAGCCTGGCTCCTCTCCTTCTCCTGTGTGTGACAGCCTGTCTCCTCATCTACCCCTGTGTGTGACAGCCTGTCTCCTCTCCATCTCCTGTGTGCGACAGCCTATCTCATCTCCATCTCCTGTGTGCGACAGCCTGTCTCCTCTCCATCTCCTGTGTGCGACAGCCTGTCTCCTCTCCTTCTCCTGTGTGCGACAGCCTGTCTCCTCTCCTACCCCTGTGTGCGACAGCCTGTCTCCTCACCTACCCCTGTGTGTGACAGCCTGTCTCCTCTCCTACCCCAGTGTGTGACAGCCTGTCTCCTCACCTACCCCTGTGTGTGACAGCCTGTCTCCTCTCCTACCCCTGTGTGTGACAGCCTGTCTCCTCTCCTACCCCTGTGTGTGACAGCCTGTCTCCTCTCCTACCCCTGTGTGTGACAGCCTGTCTCCTCTCCTACCCCTGTGTGTGACAGCCTGTCTCCTCACCTACCCCTGTGTGTGACAGCCTGTCTCCTCTCCTTCTCCTGTGTGTGACAGCCTGTCTCCTCACTTACCCCTGTGTGTGACAGCCGGTCTCCTCTCCTACCCCAGTGTGTGACAGCCTGTCTCCTCTCCATCTCCTGTGTGCGACAGCCTGTCTCCTTTCCTTCTCCTGTGTGCGACAGCCTGTCTCCTCTCCTACCCCTGTGTGCGACAGCCTGTCTCCTCACCTACCCCTGTGTGTGACAGCCTGTCTCCTCTCCTACCCCAGAGTGTGACAGCCTGTCTCCTCACCTACCCCTGTGTGTGACAGCCTGTCTCCTCTCCTACCCCTGTGTGAGACAGCCTGTCTCCTCTCCTACCCCTGTGTGTGACAGCCTGTCTCCTCTCCTACCCCTGTGTGTGACAGCCTGTCTCCTCTCCTACCCCTGTGTGTGACAGCCTGTCTCCTCTCCTACCCCTGTGTGTGACAGCCTGTCTCCTCACCTACCCCTGTGTGTGACAGCCTGTCTCCTCTCCTTCTCCTGTGTGTGACAGCCTGTCTCCTCACTTACCCCTGTGTGTGACAGCCGGTCTCCTCTCCTACCCCAGTGTGTGACAGCCGGTCTCCTCTCCTACCCCTGTGTGTGACAGCCTGTCTCCTCTCCTTCTCCTGTGTGTGACAGCCTGTCTCCTCTCCATCTCCTGTGTGTGACAGCCTGTCTCCTCTCCTTCTCCTGTGTGTGACAACCTGTCTCCTCTCCTACCCCTGTGTGTGACAGCCTGTCTCCTCTACTTCTCCTGTGTGTGACAGCCTGTCTCCTCATCTAGCCCTGTGTGTGACAGCCTGTCTCCTCTCCTACCCCTCTGTGTGACAGCCTGTCTCCTCTCCTCCTGTGTGTGACAGCCTGTCTCCTCTCCTACCCCTATGTGTGACAGCCTGTCTCCTCATCTACCCCTGTGTGTGACAGCCTGTCTCCTCTCCTACCCCTGTGTGTGACAGCCTGTCTCCTCACCTACCCCTGTGTGTGACAGCCTGTCTCCTCTCCTACCCCTGTGTGTGACAGCCTGTCTCCTCTCCTACCCCTGTGTGTGACAGCCTGTCTCCTCTCCTACCCCTGTGTGTGACAGCCTGTCTCCTCTCCATCTCCTGTGTGTGACAGCCTGTCTCCTCTCCTTCTCCTGTGTGTGACAGCCTGTCTCCTCTCCTACCCCTGTGTGTGACAGCCTGTCTCCTCAGCTACCCCTGTGTGTGACAGACTCTCTCCTCTCCTACCCCTGTGTGTGACAGCCTGTCACATCTCCTACCCCTGTGTGTGACAGCCTGTCTCCTCACCTACCCCTGTGTGTGACAGCCTGTCTCCTCTCCATCTCCTGTGTGTGACAGCCTGTCTCCACTCCATCTCCTGTGTGTGGCAGCCTGTCTCCTCTCCTTCTCCTGTGTGTGACAGCCTGTCTCCTCTCCTTCTCCTGTATGTGACAGCCTGTCTCCTAACTTATCCCTGTGTGTGACAGCCGGTCTCCTCTCCTACCCCAGTGTGCGACAGCCTGTCTCCTCTCCTACCCCTGTGTGCGACAGCCTGTCTCCTCACCTACCCCTGTGTGTGACAGCCTGTCTCCTCACCTACCCCTGTGTGTGACAGCCTGTCACATCTCCTACCCCTGTGTGTGACAGCCTGTCTCCTCACCTACCCCTGTGTGTGACAGCCTGTCTCCTCTCCTACCCCTGTGTGTGACACCCTGTCTCCTCTCCTACCCCTGTGTGTGACAGCCTGTCTCCTCTCCATCTCCTGTGTGTGACAGCCTGTCTCCTCTCCTTCTCCTGTGTGTGACAGCCTGTCTCCTCTCCTACCCCTGTGTGTGACAGCCTGTCTCCTCTCCTACCCCTGTGTGTGTCAGACTGTTTCCTCTCCTACCCCTGTGTGTGACAGCCTGTCTCCTCTCCTTCTCCTGTGTGTGACAGCCTGTCTCTTCACCTACCCCTGTGTGTGACAGCCTGTCTCCTCACCTACCCCTGTGTGTTACAGCCTGTCTCCTCTCCTTCTCCTGTGTGTGACAGCCTGTCTCCTCACTTACCCCTGTGTGTGACAGCCGGTCTCCTCTCCTACCCCAGTGTGTGACAGCCTGTCTCCTCTCCATCTCCTGTGTGCGACAGCCTTTCTCCTTTCCTTCTCCTGTGTGCGACAGCCTGTCTCCTCTCCTACCCCTGTGTGCGACAGCCTGTCTCCTCACCTACCCCTGTGTGTGACAGCCTGTCTCCTCTCCTACCCCAGAGTGTGACAGCCTGTCTCCTCACCTAACCCTGTGTGTGACAGCCTGTCTCCTCTCCTACCCCTGTGTGTGACAGCCTGTCTCCTCTCCTACCCCTGTGTGTGACAGCCTGTCTCCTCTCCTACCCCTGTGTGTGACAGCCTGTCTCCTCTCCTACCCCTGTGTGTGACAGCCTGTCTCCTCTCCTACCCCTGTGTGTGACAGCCTGTCTCCTCACCTACCCCTGTGTGTGACAGCCTGTCTCCTCACCTACCCCTGTGTGTGACAGCCTGTCTCCTCTGCTTCTCCTGTGTGTGACAGCCTGTCTCCTCTCCTACCCCAGTGTGTGACAGCCTGTCTCCTCTCCTACCCCTGTGTGTGACAGCCTGTCTCCTCTCCTTCTCCTGTGTGTGACAGCCTGTCTCCTCTCCATCTCCTGTGTGTGACAGCCTGTCTCCTCTCCTTCTCCTGTGTGTGACAACCTGTCTCCTCTCCTACCCCTGTGTGTGACAGCCTGTCTCCTCTACTTCTCCTGTGTGTGACAGCCTGTCTCCTCATCTAGCCCTGTGTGTGACAGCCTGTCTCCTCTCCTACCCCTCTGTGTGACAGCCTGTCTCCTCTCCTCCTGTGTGTGACAGCCTGTCTCCTCTCCTACCCCTATGTGTGACAGCTTGTCTCCTCATCTACCCCTGTGTGTGACAGCCTGTCTCCTCTCCTACCCCTGTGTGTGACAGCCTGTCTCCTCACCTACCCCTGTGTGTGACAGCCTGTCTCCTCTCCTACCCCTGTGTGTGACAGCCTGTCTCCTCTCCTACCCCTGTGTGTGACAGCCTGTCTCCTCTCCTACCCCTGTGTGTGACAGCCTGTCTCCTCTCCATCTCCTGTGTGTGACAGCCTGTCTCCTCTCCTTCTCCTGTGTGTGACAGCCTGTCTCCTCTCCTACCCCTGTGTGTGACAGCCTGTCTCCTCAGCAACCCCTGTGTGTGACAGACTCTCTCCTCTCCTACCCCTGTGTGTGACAGCCTGTCACATCTCCTACCCCTGTGTGTGACAGCCTGTCTCCTCACCTACCCCTGTGTGTGACAGCCTGTCTCCTCTCCATCTCCTGTGTGTGACAGCCTGTCTCCACTCATCTCCTGTGTGTGGCAGCCTGTCTCCTCTCCTTCTCCTGTGTGTGACAGCCTGTCTCCTCTCCTTCTCCTGTATGTGACAGCCTGTCTCCTAACTTATCCCTGTGTGTGACAGCCGGTCTCCTCTCCTACCCCAGTGTGCGACAGCCTCTCGCTGTCTCCTCTGCTACCCCCTGTGTGCGACAGCCTGTCTCCTCACCTACCCCTGTGTGTGACAGCCTGTCTCCTCACCTACCCCTGTGTGTGACAGCCTGTCACATCTCCTACCCCTGTGTGTGACAGCCTGTCTCCTCACCTACCCCTGTGTGTGACAGCCTGTCTCCTCTCCTACCCCTGTGTGTGACACCCTGTCTCCTCTCCTACCCCTGTGTGTGACAGCCTGTCTCCTCTCCATCTCCTGTGTGTGACAGCCTGTCTCCCTCTCCTTCTCCTGTGTGTGACAGCCTGTCTCCTCTCCTACCCCTGTGTGTGACAGCCTGTCTCCTCTCCTACCCCTGTGTGTGTCAGACTGTTTCCTCTCCTACCCCTGTGTGTGACAGCCTGTCTCCTCTCCTTCTCCTGTGTGTGACAGCCTGTCTCCTCTCCTACCCCTGTGTGTGTCAGCCTGTCTCCTCTCCTTCTCCTGTGTGTGACAGCCTGTCTCCTCTCCTACCCCTGTGTGTGACAGCCTGTCTCCTCACCTACCCCTGTGTGTGACAGCCTGTCTCCTCTCCTTCTCCTGTGTGTGACAGCCTGTCTCCTCACCTACCCCTGTGTGTGACAGCCTGTCTCCTCTCCTACCCCTGTGTGTGACAGCCTGTCTCCTCTCCTACCCCTGTGTGTGACAGCCTGTCTCCTCTCCTTCTCCTGTGTGTGACAGCCTGTCTCCTCTCCTACCCCTGTGTGTGACAGCCTGTCTCCTCTCCATCTCCTGTGTGTGACAGTCTGTCTCCTCTCCTCCTGTGTGTGACAGCCTGTCTCCTCTCCTACCCCCGTGTGTGACAGCCTGTCTCCTCTCCATCTCCTGTGTGTGACAGCCTGTCTCCTCTCCTTCTCCTGTGTGTGACAGCCTGTCTAATCCCTCACCCCCCTGTGTGTGCCAGCCTGTCTCCTCTCCTACCCCTGTGTGTGACAGCCTGTCTCCTCTCCTTCTCCTGTGTGTGTCAGCCTGTCTCCTCATCTACCCCTGTGTGTGACAGCCTGTCTCCTCTCCTACCCCTGTGTGTGACAGCCTGTCTCCTCTCCATCTCCTGTGTGTGACAGCCTGTCTCCACTCCATCTCCTGTGTGTGGCAGCCTGTCTCCTCTCCTTCTCCTGTGTGTGACAGCCTGTCTCCTCTCCTTCTCCTGTGTGTGACAGGCTGTCTCCTCTCCTTCTCCTGTGTGTGACAGCCTGTCTCCTCTCCTACCCCTGTGTGCGACAGCCTGTCTCCTCACCTACCCCTGTGTGTGACAGCCTGTCTCCTCTCCTACCCCTGTGTGTGACAGCCTGTCTCCTCACCTACCCCTGTGTGTGACATCCTGTCTCCTCTCCTACCCCTGTGTGTGACAGCCTGTCTCCTCTCCTACCCCTGTGTGTGACAGCCTGTCTCCTCTCCTACCCCTGTGTGTGACAGCCTGTCTCCTCTCCTACCCCTGTGTGTGACAGCCTGTCTCCTCTCCTACCCCTGTGTGTGACAGCCTGTCTCCTCTCTTACCCCTGTGTGTGACAGCCTGTCTCCTCTCCTACCCCTGTGTGTGACAGCCTGTCTCCTCTCCTACCCCTGTGTGTGACAGCCTGTCTCCTCTCCTTCTCCTGTGTGTGACAGCCTGTCTCCTCACTTACCCCTGTGTGTGACAGCCTGTCTCCTCTCCTACCCCAGTGTGTGACAGCCTGTCTCCTCTCCTACCCCTGTGTGTGACAGCCTGTCTCCTCTCCTTCTCCTGTGTGTGACAGCCTGTCTCCTCTCCATCTCCTTTGTGTGACAGCCTGTCTCCTCTCCTTCTCCTGTGTGTGACAGCCTGTCTCCTCTCCTACCCCTGTGTGTGACAGCCAGTCTCCTCTCCTACCCCTGTGTGTGACAGCCTGCCTCCTCTCCTTCTCCTGTGTGTGACAGCCTGTCTCCTCATCTAGCCCTGTGTGTGACAGCCTGTCTCCTCTCCGACCCCTCTGTGTGACAGCCTGTCTCCTCTCCTTCTCCTGTGTGTGACAGCCTGTCTCCTCTCCTACCCCTGTGTGTGACAGCCTGTCTCCTCACCTACCCCTGTGTGTGACAGCCTGTCTCCTCTCCTACCCCTGTGTGTGACAGCCTGTCTCCTCACCTACCCCTGTGTGTGACAGCCTGTCTCCTCTCCTACCCCTGTGTGTGACAGCCTGTCTCCTCTCCTACCCCTGTGTGTGACAGTCTGTCTCCTCTCCATCTCCTGTGTGTGACAGCCTGTCTCCTCTCCTACCCCTGAGTGTGACAGCCTGTCTCCTCAGCTACCCCTGTGTGTGACAGACTGTCTCCTCTCCTACCCCTGTGTGTGACAGCCTGTCTCCTCTCCTTCTCCTGTGTGTGACAGACTGTCTCCTCACCTACCCCTGTGTGTGACAGCCTGTCTCCTCTCCTACCCCTGTGTGTGACAGCCTGTCTCCTCTCCTACCCCTGTGTGTGACACCCTGTCTCCTCTCCTACCCCTGTGTGTGACAGACTGTTTCCTCTCCTACCCCTGTGTGTGACAGCCTGTCTCCTCACTTACCCCTGTGTGAGACAGCCTGTCTCCTCTCCTACCCCAGTGTGTGACAGCCTGTCTCCTCTCCTTCCCCTGTGTGTGACAGCCTGTCTCCTCTCCTTCTCCTGTGTGTGACAGCCTGTCTCCTCTCCATCTCCTGTGTGTGACAGACTGTCTCCTCTCCTCCTGTGTGTGACAGCCTGTCTCCTCTCCTACCCCTGTGTGTGACAGCCTGTCTCCTCTCCTACCCCTGTGTGTGACAGCCTGTCTCCTCTCCATCTCCTGTGTGTGACAGCCTGTCTCCTCTCCTACCCCTGTGTGTGACAGCCTGTCTCCTCTCCTTCTCCTGTGTGTGACAGCCTGTCTGCACTCCAACCCCTGTGTGTGACAGCCTGTCTCCTCTCCATCTCCTGTGTGTGACAGCCTGTCTCCTCTCCTCCTGTGTGTGACAGCCTGTCTCCTCTCCTACCCCTGTGTGTGACAGCCTGTCTCCTCTCCATCTCCTGTGTGTGACAGCCTGTCTCCTCTCCTACCCCTGTGTGTGTGACAGCCTGTCTCCTCTCCTACCCCTGTGTGTGACAGCCTGTCTCCTCTCCTTCTCCTGTGTGTGACAGACTGTCTCCTCATCTACCCCTGTGTGTGACAGCCTGTCTCCTCTCCTACCCCTGTGTGTGACAGCCTGTCTCCTCTCCATCTCCTGTCTGTGACAGCCTGTCTCCTCTCCTTCTCCTGTGTGTGACAGCCTGTCTCCTCTCCTTCTCCTGTGTGTGACAGCCTGTCTCCTCTCCATCTCCTGTGTGTGACAGCCTGTCTCCTCTCCTACCCCTGTGTGTGACAGCCTGTCTCCTCTCCTTCTCCTGTGTGTGACAGCCTGTCTCCACATCTAGCCCTGTGTGTGACAGCCTGTCTCCTCTCCGACCCCTCTGTGTGACAGCCTGTCTCCTCTCCTTCTCCTGTGTGTGACAGCCTGTCTCCTCTCCTACCCCTGTGTGTGACAGCCTGTCTCCTCACCTACCCCTGTGTGTGACAGCCTGTCTCCTCTCCTACCCCTGTGTGTGACAGCCTGTCTCCTCACCTACCCCTGTGTGTGACAGCCTGTCTCCTCTCCTACCCCTGTCTGTGACAGCCTGTCTCCTCTCCTACCCCTGTGTGTGACAGTCTGTCTCCTCTCCATCTCCTGTGTGTGACAGCCTGTCTCCTCTCCTACCCCGAGTGTGACAGCCTGTCTCCTCAGCTACCCCTGTGTGTGACAGACTGTCTCCTCTCCTACCCCTGTGTGTGACAGCCTGTCTCCTCTCCTTCTCCTGTGTGTGACAGACTATTTCCTCACCTACCCCTGTGTGTGACAGCCTGTCTCCTCTCCTACCCCTGTGTGTGACAGCCTGTCTCCTCACCTACCCCTGTGTGTGACAGCTTGTCTCCTCTCCTAGCCCTGTGTGTGACAGCCTGTCTCCTCACCTACCCCTGTGTGTGACAGCCTGTCTCCTCTCCTACCCCTGTCTGTGACAGCCTGTCTCCTCTCCTACCCCTGTGTGTGACAGTCTGTCTCCTCTCCATCTCCTGTGTGTGACAGCCTGTCTCCTCTCCTACCCCGAGTGTGACAGCCTGTCTCCTCAGCTACCCCTGTGTGTGACAGACTGTCTCCTCTCCTACCCCTGTGTGTGACAGCCTGTCTCCTCTCCTTCTCCTGTGTGTGACAGACTATTTCCTCACCTACCCCTGTGTGTGACAGCCTGTCTCCTCTCCTACCCCTGTGTGTGACAGCCTGTCTCCTCACCTACCCCTGTGTGTGACAGCTTGTCTCCTCTCCTAGCCCTTTGTGTGACAGCCTGTCTCCTCTCCTTCCCCTGTGTGTGACAGCCTGTCTCCTCTCCATCTCCTGTGTGTGACAGCCTGTCTCCTCTCCTACCCCTGTGTGTGACAGCCTGTCTCCTCTCCTACCCCTGTGTGTGACAGACTGTCTCCTCACCTACCCCTGTGTGTGACAGACTGTCTCCTCACTTACCCCTGTGTGTGACAGCCTGTCTCCTCACCAACCCCTGTGTGTGACAGCCTGTCTCCTCTCCTACCCCTGTGTGTGACACCCTGTCTCCTCTCCTACCCCTGTGTGTGACAGCCTGTCTACTCTCCATCTCCTGTGTGTGACAGCCTGTCTCCTCATCTACCCCTGTGTGTGACAGCCTGTCTCCTCTCCTACCCCTGTGTGTGACAGCCTGTCTCCTCTCCATCTCCTGTCTGTGACAGCCTGTCTCCTCTCCATCTCCTGTGTGCGACAGCCTGTCTCCTCTCCTTCTCCTGTGTGTGACAGCCTGTCTCCTCTCCTTCTCCTGTGTGTGACAGCCTGTCTCCTCTCCATCTCCTGTGTGTGACAGCCTGTCTCCTCTCCTACCCCTGTGTGTGACAGCCTGTCTCCTCTCCTACCCCTGTGTGTGACAGCCTGCCTCCTCTCCTTCTCCTGTGTGTGACAGCCTGTCTCCTCATCTAGCCCTGTGTGTGACAGCCTGTCTCCTCTCCGACCCCTCTGTGTGACAGCCTGTCTCCTCTCCTTCTCCTGTGTGTGACAGCCTGTCTCCTCTCCTACCCCTGTGTGTGACAGCCTGTCTCCTCACCTACCCCTGTGTGTGACAGCCTGTCTCCTCTCCTACCCCTGTGTGTGACAGCCTGTCTCCTCACCTACCCCTGTGTGTGACAGCCTGTCTCCTCTCCTACCCCTGTCTGTGACAGCCTGTCTCCTCTCCTACCCCTGTGTGTGACAGTCTGTCTCCTCTCCATCTCCTGTGTGTGACAGCCTGTCTCCTCTCCTACCCCGAGTGTGACAGCCTGTCTCCTCAGCTACCCCTGTGTGTGACAGACTGTCTCCTCTCCTACCCCTGTGTGTGACAGCCTGTCTCCTCTCCTTCTCCTGTGTGTGACAGACTGTTTCCTCACCTACCCCTGTGTGTGACAGCCTGTCTCCTCTCCTACCCCTGTGTGTGACAGCCTGTCTCCTCACCTACCCCTGTGTGTGACAGCTTGTCTCCTCTCCTACCCCTTTGTGTGACAGCCTGTCTCCTCTCCTTCCCCTGTGTGTGACAGCCTGTCTCCTCTCCATCTCCTGTGTGTGACAGCCTGTCTCCTCTCCTACCCCTGTGTGTGACAGCCTGTCTCCTCTCCTACCCCTGTGTGTGACAGACTGTCTCCTCACCTACCCCTGTGTGTGACAGACTGTCTCCTCACTTACCCCTGTGTGTGACAGCCTGTCTCCTCTCCTACCCCTGTGTGTGACAGCCTGTCTCCTCACCAACCCCTGTGTGTGACAGCCTGTCTCCTCTCCTACCCCTGTGTGTGACACCCTGTCTCCTCTCCTACCCCTGTGTGTGACAGCCTGTCTCCTCTCCATCTCCTGTGTGTGACAGCCTGTCTCCTCTCCTTCTCCTGTGTGTGACAGCCTGTCTCCTCTCCTACCCCTGTGTGTGACAGCCTGTCTCCTCTCCTACCCCTGTGTGTGACAGCCTGTCTCCTCACCTACCCCTGTGTGTGACAGACTGTCTCCTCACTTACACCTGTGTGTGACAGACTGTCTCCTCTCCTACCCCTGTGTGTGACAGCCTGTCTCCTCTCCTTCTCCTGTGTGTGACAGCCTGTCTCCTCCCTTACCCCCGTGTGTGACAGCCTGTCTCCTCTCCTACACCCGTGTGTGACAGCCTGTCTCCTATCCTTCTCCTGTGTGTGACAGACTGTCTCCTCTCCTACCCCTGTGTGTGACAGCCTGTCTCCTCACCTACCCCTGTGTGTGACAGCCTGTCTCCTCACCTACCCCTGTGTGTGACAGCCTGTCTCCTCTCCTACCCCTGTGTGTGACAGCCTGTCTCCTCTCCTACCCCTGTGTGTGACAGCCTGTCTCCTCTCCTAAACCTGTGTGTGACAGCCTGTCTCCTCTCCTACCCCTGTGTGTGACAGCCTGTCTCCTCTCCTTCTCCTGTGTGTGACAGCCTGTCTCCTCTCCTACCCCTGTGTGTGACAGCCTGTCTCCTCTCCGTCTCCTGTGTGTGACAGCCTGTCTCCTCTCCTACCCCTATGTGTGACGGCCTGTCTCCTCTCCTACCCCTGTGTGTGACGGCCTGTCTCCTCACCTACCCCTGTGTGTGACGGCCTGTCTCCTCTCCTACCCCTGTGTGTGACGGCCTGTCTCCTCTCCTACCCCTGTGTGTGACGGCCTGTCTCCTCTCCTTCTACTGTGTGTGACGGCCTGTCTGCACTCCAACCCCTGTGTGTGACGGCCTGTCTCCTCTCCATGTCCTGTGTGTGACGGCCTGTCTCCTCTCCTCCTGTGTGTGACGGCCTGTCTCTTCTCCTACCCCTGTGTGTGACGGCCTGTCTCCTCTCCATCTCCTGTGTGT
The DNA here is from genome assembly GCA_031769625.1 of Taudactylus pleione. Classification (NCBI taxonomy): domain Eukaryota; kingdom Metazoa; phylum Chordata; class Amphibia; order Anura; family Myobatrachidae; genus Taudactylus; species Taudactylus pleione. Next base: position 2,067,240 of record JAUIMM010000641.1, read on the forward strand.
GACGGCCTGTCTCCTCTCCTACCCCTGTGTGTGACGGCCTGTCTCCTCTCGTTCTCCTGTGTGTGACAGCCTGTCTCCTCATCTACCCCTGTGTGTGACAGCCTGTCTCCTCTCCTACCCCTGTGTGTGACGGCCTGTCTCCTCTCCTACCCCTGTGAGTGACGGCCTGTCTCCTCACCTACCCCTGTGTGTGACGGCCTGTCTCCTCTCCTACCCCTGTGTGTGACGGCCTGTCTCCTCTCCTACCCCTGTGTGTGACGGCCTGTCTCCTCTCCATCTCCTGTGTGTGACGGCCTGTCTCCTCTCCTTCTCCTGTGTGTGACGGCCTGTCTGCACTCCAACCCCTGTGTGTGACTGCCTGTCTCCTCTCCATCTCCTGTGTGTGACGGCCTGTCTCCTCTCCTCCTGTGTGTGACGGCCTGTCTCCTCTCCTACCCCTGTGTGTGACAGCCTGTCTCCTCTCCATCTCCTGTGTGTGACAGCCTGTCTCCTCTCCTACCCCTGTGTGTGACAGCCTGTCTCCTCTCGTTCTCCTGTGTGTGACAGCCTGTCTCCTCATCTACCCCTGTGTGTGACAGCCTGTCTCCTCTCCTACCCGTGTGCGACAGCCTGTCTCCTCTCCATCTCCTGTGTGCGACAGCCTGTCTCCTCTCCATCTCCTGTGTGCTACAGCCTGTCTCCTCTCCTTCTCCTGTGTGCTACAGCCTGTCTCCTCTCCTTCTCCTGTGTGCGACAGCCTTTCTCCTCTCCTACCCCTGTGTGCGACAGCCTGTCTCCTCACCTACCCCTGTGTGTGACAGCCTGTCTCCTCACCTACCCCTGTGTGTGACAGACTGTCTCCTCACTTACCCCTGTGTGTGACAGACTGTCTCCTCTCCTACCCCTGTGTGTGACAGCCTGTCTCCTCTCCTTCTCCTGTGTGTGACAGCCTGTCTCCTCCCTTACCCCCGTGTGTGACAGCCTGTCTCCTCTCCTACCCCCGTGTGTGACAGCCTGTCTCCTATCCTTCTCCTGTGTGTGACAGACTGTCTCCTCTCCTACCCCTGTGTGTGACAGCCTGTCTCCTCACCTACCCCTGTGTGTGACAGCCTGTCTCCTCACCTACCCCTGTGTGTGACAGCCTGTCTCCTCTCCTACCCCTGTGTGTGACGGCCTGTCTCCTCACCTACCCCTGTGTGTGACGGCCTGTCTCCTCTCCTACCCCTGTGTGTGACGGCCTGTCTCCTCTCCTACCCCTGTGTGTGAAGGCCTGTCTCCTCTCCTTCTACTGTGTGTGACGGCCTGTCTGCACTCCAACCCCTGTGTGTGACGGCCTGTCTCCTCTCCATCTCCTGTGTGTGACGGCCTGTCTCCTCTCCTCCTGTGTGTGACGGCCTGTCTCTTCTCCTACCCCTGTGTGTGACGGCCTGTCTCCTCTCCATCTCCTGTGTGTGACGGCCTGTCTCCTCTCCTACCCCTGTGTGTGACGGCCTGTCTCCTCTCGTTCTCCTGTGTGTGACAGCCTGTCTCCTCATCTACCCCTGTGTGTGACAGCCTGTCTCCTCTCCTACCCCTGTGTGTGACGGCTTGTCTCCTCTCCTACCCCTGTGAGTGACGGCCTGTCTCCTCACCTACCCCTGTGTGTGACGGCCTGTCTCCTCTCCTACCCCTGTGTGTGACGGCCTGTCTCCTCTCCTACCCCTGTGTGTGACGGCCTGTCTCCTCTCCATCTCCTGTGTGTGACGGCCTGTCTCCTCTCCTTCTCCTGTGTGTGACGGCCTGTCTGCACTCCAACCCCTGTGTGTGACTGCCTGTCTCCTCTCCATCTCCTGTGTGTGACGGCCTGTCTCCTCTCCTCCTGTGTGTGACGGCCTGTCTCCTCTCCTACCCCTGTGTGTGACAGCCTGTCTCCTCTCCATCTCCTGTGTGTGACAGCCTGTCTCCTCTCCTACCCCTGTGTGTGACAGCCTGTCTCCTCTCGTTCTCCTGTGTGTGACAGCCTGTCTCCTCATCTACCCCTGTGTGTGACAGCCTGTCTCCTCTCCTACCCGTGTGCGACAGCCTGTCTCCTCTCCATCTCCTGTGTGCGACAGCCTGTCTCCTCTCCATCTCCTGTGTGCTACAGCCTGTCTCCTCTCCTTCTCCTGTGTGCTACAGCCTGTCTCCTCTCCTTCTCCTGTGTGCGACAGCCTGTCTCCTCTCCTACCCCTGTGTGCGACAGCCTGTCTCCTCACCTACCCCTGTGTGTGACAGCCTGTCTCCTCACCTACCCCTGTGTGTGACAGACTGTCTCCTCACTTACCCCTGTGTGTGACAGACTGTCTCCTCTCCTACCCCTGTGTGTGACAGCCTGTCTCCTCTCCTTCTCCTGTGTGTGACAGCCTGTCTCCTCCCTTACCCCCGTGTGTGACAGCCTGTCTCCTCTCCTACCCCCGTGTGTGACAGCCTGTCTCCTATCCTTCTCCTGTGTGTGACAGACTGTCTCCTCTCCTACCCCTGTGTGTGACAGCCTGTCTCCTCACCTACCCCTGTGTGTGACAGCCTGTCTCCTCACCTACCCCTGTGTGTGACAGCCTGTCTCCTCTCCTACCCCTGTGTGTGACAGCCTGTCTCCTCTCCTACCCCTGTGTGTGACAGCCTGTCTCCTCTCCTAAACCTGTGTGTGACAGCCTGTCTCCTCTCCTACCCCTGTGTGTGACAGCCTGTCTCCTCTCCTTCTCCTGTGTGTGACAGCCTGTCTCCTCTCCTACCCCTGTGTGTGACAGCCTGTCTCCTCTCCGTCTCCTGTGTGTGACAGCCTGTCTCCTCTCCTACCCCTGTGTGTGACGGCCTGTCTCCTCTCCTACCCCTGTGTGTGACGGCCTGTCTCCTCACCTACCCCTGTGTGTGACGGCCTGTCTCCTCTCCTACCCCTGTGTGTGACGGCCTGTCTCCTCTCCTACCCCTGTGTGTGACGGCCTGTCTCCTCTCCATCTCCTGGGTGTGACGGCCTGTCTCCTCTCCTTCTCCTGTGTGTGACGGCCTGTCTGCACTCCAACCCCTGTGTGTGACGGCCTGTCTCCTCTCCATCTCCTGTGTGTGACGGCCTGTCTCCTCTCCTCCTGTGTGTGACGGCCTGTCTCTTCTCCTACCCCTGTGTGTGACGGCCTGTCTCCTCTCCATCTCCTGTGTGTGACGGCCTGTCTCCTCTCCTACCCCTGTGTGTGACGGCCTGTCTCCTCTCGTTCTCCTGTGTGTGACAGCCTGTCTCCTCATCTACCCCTGTGTGTGACAGCCTGTCTCCTCTCCTACCCCTGTGTGTGACGGCCTGTCTCCTCTCCTACCCCTGTGAGTGACGGCCTGTCTTCTCACCTACCCCTGTGTGTGACGGCCTGTCTCCTCTCCTACCCCTGTGTGTGACGGCCTGTCTCCTCTCCTACCCCTGTGTGTGACGGCCTGTCTCCTCTCCATCTCCTGTGTGTGACGGCCTGTCTCCTCTCCTTCTCCTGTGTGTGACGGCCTGTCTGCACTCCAACCCCTGTGTGTGACGGCCTGTCTCCTCTCCATCTCCTGTGTGTGACGGCCTGTCTCCTCAACTCCTGTGTGTGACGGCCTGTCTCCTCTCCTACCCCTGTGTGTGACGGCCTGTCTCCTCTCCATCTCCTGTGTGTGACAGCCTGTCTCCTCTCCTACCCCTGTGTGTGACAGCCTGTCTCCTCTCGTTCTCCTGTGTGTGACAGCCTGTCTCCTCATCTACCCCTGTGTGTGACAGCCTGTCTCCTCTCCTACCCCTGTGTGTGACAGCCTGTCTCCTCTCCATCTCCTGTGTGCGACAGCCTGTCTCCTCTCCATCTCCTGTGTGCGACAGCCTGTCTCCTCTCCTTCTCCTGTGTGCTACAGCCTGTCTCCTCTCCTTCTCCTGTGTGCGACAGCCTGTCTCCTCTCCTACCCCTGTGTGCGACAGCCTGTCTCCTCTCCTACCCCTGTGTGTGACAGCCTGTCTCCTCACCTACCCCTGTTTGTGACAGCCTGTCTCCTCACTTACCCCTGTGTGTGACAGCCTGTCTCCTCTCCTACCCCTGTGTGTGACAGCCTGTCTCCTCTCCTACCCCTGTGTGTGACAGCCTGTCTCCTCCCTTACCCCCGTGTGTGACAGCCTGTCTCCTCTCCTATCCACGTATATGACAGCCTGTTTCCTATCCTTCTCCTGTGTGTGACAGACTGTCTCCTCACCTACTCCTTTGTGTGACAGCCTGTCTCCTCACCTACCCCTGTGTGTGACAGCCTGTCTCCTCTCCTACCCCTGTGTGTGACAGCCTGTCTCCTCTCCTAAACCTGTGTGTGACAGCCTGTCTCCTCTCCTACCCCTGTGTGTGACAGCCTGTCTCCTCTCCTTCTCCTGTGTGTGACAGCCTGTCTCCTCTCCTACCCCTGTGTGTGACGGTCTGTCTCCTCTCCTTCTCCTGTGTGTGACGGTCTGTCTCCTCTCCTTCTCCTGTGTGTGACGGCCTGTCTCCTCTCCTACCCCAGTGTGTGACGGCCTGTCTCCTCACCTACCCCTGTGTGTGACGGCCTGTCTCCTCACCTACTCCTGTGTGTGACGGCCTGTCTCCTCTCCTACCCCTGTGTGTGACGGCCTGTCTCCTCTCCTACCCCTTTGTGTTACGGCCTGTCTCCTCTCCTTCTCCTGTGTGTGACGGCCTGTCTCCTCTCCTTCTCCTGTGTGTGACGGCCTGTCTCCTCTCCTACCCCTGTGTGTGACGGCCTGTCTCCTCACCTACCCGTGTGTGACGGCCTGTCTCCTCTCCTACCCCTGTGTGTGACGGCCTGTCTCCTCACCTACCCCTGTGTGTGACGGCCTGTCTCCTCTCCTACCCCTGTGTGTGATGGCCTGTCTCCTCTCCTACCCCTGTGTGTGTCGGCCTGTCTCCTCTCCTTCTCCTGTGTGTGACGGCCTGTCTCCTCTCCTACCCCTGTGTGTGACAGCGTGTCTCATCACCTACCCCTGTGTGTGACAGCCTGTCTCCTCTCCTACCCCTGTGTGTGACAGCCTGTCTCCTCTCCTACCCCTGTGTGTGTCAGCCTGTCTCCTCTCCTTCTCCTGTGTGTGACAGCCTGTCTCCTCTCTAACCCTGTGTGTGACAGCCAGTCTCCTCACCTACCCCTGTGTGTGACAGCCTGTCTCCTCTCCTTCTCCTGTGTGTGACAGCCTGTTTCCTCACCTACCCCTGTGTGTGACAGCCTGTCTCCTCTCCTACCGCTGTGTGTGACAGCCTGTGTCCTCTCCTACCCCTGTGTGTGACAGCCTGTCTACTCTCCGTCTCCTGTGTGTGACAGCCTGTCTGCACTCCTACCCCTGTGTGTGACAGCCTGTCTCCTCTCCTACCCCTGTGTGTCACAGCCTGTCTCCTCTCCATCTCCTGTGTGTGACAGTCTGTCTCCTCTCCTCCTGTGTGTGACAGCCTATCTCCTCTCCTACCCCTGTGTGTGACAGCCTGTCTCCTCTCCATCTCCTGTGTGTGACAGCCTGTCTCCTCTCCTTCTCCTGTGTGTGACAGCCTATCTCCTCTCCTACCCCTGTGTTTGACAGCCTGTCTCCTCTCCTACCCCTGTGTGTGACAGCCTGTCTCCTCTCCTACCCCTGTGTGTGACCGCCTGTCTCCTCTCCTTCTCCTGTGTGTGACCGCCTGTCTCCTCTCCTACCCCTGTGTGTGACGGTCTGTCTCCTCTCCTTCTCCTGTGTGTGACGGCCTGTCTCCTCTCCTACCCCAGTGTGTGACGGCCTGTCTCCTCACCTACCCCTGTGTGTGACGGCCTGTCTCCTCACCTACTCCTGTGTGTGACGGCCTGTCTCCTCTCCTACCCCTGTGTGTGACGGCCTGTCTCCTCTCCTACCCCTGTGTGTTACGGCCTGTCTCCTCTCCTTCTCCTGTGTGTGACGGCCTGTCTCCTCTCCTTCTCCTGTGTGTGACGGCCTGTCTCCTCTCCTACCCCTGTGTGTGACGGCCTGTCTCCTCACCTACCCGTGTGTGACGGCCTGTCTCCTCTCCTACCCCTGTGTGTGACGGCCTGTCTCCTCACCTACCCCTGTGTGTGACGGCCTGTCTCCTCTCCTACCCCTGTGTGTGACGGCCTGTCTCCTCTCCTACCCCTGTGTGTGTCGGCCTGTCTCCTCTCCTTCTCCTGTGTGTGACGGCCTGTCTCCTCTCCTACCCCTGTGTGTGACAGCGTGTCTCATCACCTACCCCTGTGTGTGACAGCCTGTCTCCTCTCCTACCCCTGTGTGTGACAGCCTGTCTCCTCTCCTACCCCTGTGTGTGTCAGCCTGTCTCCTCTCCTTCTCCTGTGTGTGACAGCCTGTCTCCTCTCTAACCCTGTGTGTGACAGCCAGTCTCCGCACCTACCCCTGTGTGTGACAGCCTGTCTCCTCTCCTTCTCCTGTGTGTGACAGCCTGTTTCCTCACCTACCCCTGTGTGTGACAGCCTGTCTCCTCTCCTACCGCTGTGTGTGACAGCCTGTGTCCTCTCCTACCCCTGTGTGTGACAGCCTGTCTACTCTCCGTCTCCTGTGTGTGACAGCCTGTCTGCACTCCTACCCCTGTGTGTGACAGCCTGTCTCCTCTCCTACCCCTGTGTGTCACAGCCTGTCTCCTCTCCATCTCCTGTGTGTGACAGTCTGTCTCCTCTCCTCCTGTGTGTGACAGCCTATCTCCTCTCCTACCCCTGTGTGTGACAGCCTGTCTCCTCTCCATCTCCTGTGTGTGACAGCCTGTCTACTCTCCTTCTCTTGTGTGTGACAGCCTATCTCCTCTCCTACCCCTGTGTTTGACAGCCTGTCTCCTCTCCTACCCCTGTGTGTGACAGCCTGTCTCCTCTCCTTCTCCTGTGTGTGACAGCCTGTCTCATCTACCCCTGTGTGCGACAGCCTGTCTCCTCTCCTACCCCTGTGTGCGACAGCCTGTCTCCTCTCCATCTCCTGTGTGCGACAGCCTGTCTCCTCTCCTACCCCTGTGTGCGACAGCCTGTCTCCTCTCCTACCACTGTGTGTGACAGCCTGTCTCCTCACCTACCCCTGTGTGTGACAGCCTGTCTCCTCTCCTACCCCTGTGTGTGACAGCCTGTCTCCTCTCCTACCCCTGTGTGGGACAGCCTGTCTCCTCTCCTACCCCTGTGTGTGACAGCCTGTCTCCTCTCCTACCCCTGTGTGTGACAGCCTGTCTCCTCTCCTACCCCTGTGTGTGACAGGCTGTCTCCTCTCTTACCCCTGTGTGTGACAGCCTGTCTCCTCTCCTACCCCTGTGTGTGACAGCCTGTCTCCTCTCCTTCTCCTGTGTGTGACAGCCTGTCTCCTCACTTACCCCTGTGTGTGACAGCCTGTCTCCTCTCCTACCCCAGTGTGTGACAGCCTGTCTCCTCTCCATCTCCTGTGTGTGACAGCCTGTCTCCTCTCCTACCCCTGTGTGTGACAGCCTGTCTCCTCACCTACCCCTGTGTGTGACAGCCTGTCTCCTCACTTACACCTGTGTGTGACAGCCTGTCTCCTCTCCTACCCCTGTGTGTGACAGCCTGTCTCCTCTCCTTCTCTTTTGTGTGACAGCCTGTCTCCTCCCTTACCCCCGTGTGTGACAGCCTGTCTCCTCTCCTACCCCCGTGACAGCCTGTTTCCTATCCTTCTCCTGTGTGTGACAGACTGTCTCCTCTCCTACCCCTGTGTTTGACAGCCTGTCTCCTCTCCTACCCCTTTGTGTGACAGCCTGTCTCCTCTCCTTCTCCTGTGTGTGACAGCCTATCTCCTCATCTACCCCTGTGTGTGACAGCCTGTCTCCTCTCCTACCCCTGTGTGTGACAGCCTGTCTCCTCTCCATCTCCTGTGTGTGACAGCCTGTCTCCTCTCCTTCTCCTGTGTGTGACAGCCTGTCTCCTCTCCTACCCCTGTGTGTGACAGCCTGTCTCCTCTCCTACCCCTGTGTGTGACAGCCTGTCTCCTCTCCTTCTCCTGTGTGTGACAGCCTGTCTCCTCACTTACCCCTGTGTGTGACAGCCTGTCTCCTCTCCTACCCCAGTGTGTGACAGCCTGTCTCCTCTCCTACCCCTATGTGTGACAGCCTGTCTCCTCTCCTTCTCCTGTGTGTGACAGCCTGTCTCCTCTCCATCTCCTGTGTGTGACAGCCTGTCTCCTCTCCTTCTCCTGTGTGTGACAGCCCGTCTCCTCTCCTACCCCTGTGTGTGACAGCCCGTCTCCTCTCCTACCCCTGTGTGTGACAGCCTGTCTCCTCTCCTTCTCCTGTGTGTGACAGCCTGCCTCCTCATCTAGCCCTGTGTGTGACAGCCTGTCTCCTCTCCTACCCCTCTGTGTGACAGCCTGTCTCCTCTCCTCCTGTGTGTGACAGCCTGTCTCCTCTCCTACCCCTGTGTGTGACAGCCTGTCTCCTCATCTACCCCTGTGTGTGACAGCCTGTCTCCTCTCCTACCCCTGTGTGTGACAGCCTGTCTCCTCACCTACCCCTGTGTGTGACAGCCTGTCTCCTCTCCTACCCCTGTGTGTGACAGCCTGTCTCCTCTCCTACCCCTGTGTGTGACAGCCTGTCTCCTCTCCTACCCCTGTGTGTCACAGCCTGTCTCCTCTCCATCTCCTGTGTGTGACAGTCTGTCTCCTCTCCTCCTGTGTGTGACAGCCTATCTCCTCTCCTACCCCTGTGTGTGACAGCCTGTCTCCTCTCCATCTCCTGTGTGTGACAGCCTGTCTCCTCTCCTTCTCCTGTGTGTGACAGCCTATCTCCTCTCCTACCCCTGTGTTTGACAGACTGTCTCCTCTCCTACCCCTGTGTGTGACAGCCTGTCTCCTCTCCTACCCCTGTGTGTGACAGCCTGTCTCCTCTCCTACCCCTGTGTGTGACAGCCTGTCTCCTCTCCTACCCCTGTGTGTGACAGCCTGTCTCCCCTCCTACCCCTGTGTGTGACAGCCTGTCTCCTCTCCTACCCCTGTGTGTGACAGCCTGTCTCCTCTCCTACCCCTGTGTGTGACAGCCTGTCTCCTCTCCTTCTCCTGTGTGTGACAGCCTGTCTCCTCACTTACCCCTGTGTGTGACAGCCTGTCTCCTCTCCTACCCCAGTGTGTGACAGCCTGTCTCCTCTCGTACCCCTGTGTGTGACAGCCTGTCTCCTCTCCTTCTCCTGTGTGTGACAGCCTGTCTCCTCTCCATCTCCTGTGTGTGACAGCCTGTCTCCTCTCCTACCCCTGTGTGTGACAGCCTGTCTCCTCACCTACCCCTGTGTGTGACAGCCTGTCTCCTCACTTACCCCTGTGTGTGACAGCCTGTCTCCTCTCCTACCCCTGTGTGTGACAGCCTGTCTCCTCTCCTTCTCCTTTGTGTGACAGCCTGTCTCCTCCCTTACCCCCGTGTGTGACAGCCTGTCTCCTCTCCTACCCCTGTGTGTCACAGCCTGTCTCCTCTCCATCTCCTGTGTGTGACAGTCTGTCTCCTCTCCTCCTGTGTGTGACAGCCTATCTCCTCTCCTACCCCTGTGTGTGACAGCCTGTCTCCTCTCCATCTCCTGTGTGTGACAGCCTGTCTACTCTCCTTCTCCTGTGTGTGACAGCCTATCTCCTCTCCTACCCCTGTGTTTGACAGCCTGTCTCCTCTCCTACCCCTGTGTGTGACAGCCTGTCTCCTCTCCTTCTCCTGTGTGTGACAGCCTGTCTCATCTACCCCTGTGTGCGACAGCCTGTCTCCTCTCCTACCCCTGTGTGCGACAGCCTGTCTCCTCTCCATCTCCTGTGTGCGACAGCCTGTCTCCTCTCCTACCCCTGTGTGCGACAGCCTGTCTCCTCTCCTACCACTGTGTGTGACAGCCTGTCTCCTCACCTACCCCTGTGTGTGACAGCCTGTCTCCTCTCCTACCCCTGTGTGTGACAGCCTGTCTCCTCTCCTACCCCTGTGTGGGACAGCCTGTCTCCTCTCCTACCCCTGTGTGTGACAGCCTGTCTCCTCTCCTACCCCTGTGTGTGACAGCCTGTCTCCTCTCCTACCCCTGTGTGTGACAGGCTGTCTCCTCTCCTACCCCTGTGTGTGACAGCCTGTCTCCTCTCCTACCCCTGTGTGTGACAGCCTGTCTCCTCTCCTTCTCCTGTGTGTGACAGCCTGTCTCCTCACTTACCCCTGTGTGTGACAGCCTGTCTCCTCTCCTACCCCAGTGTGTGACAGCCTGTCTCCTCTCCATCTCCTGTGTGTGACAGCCTGTCTCCTCTCCTACCCCTGTGTGTGACAGCCTGTCTCCTCACCTACCCCTGTGTGTGACAGCCTGTCTCCTCACTTACCCCTGTGTGTGACAGCCTGTCTCCTCTCCTACCCCTGTGTGTGACAGCCTGTCTCCTCTCCTTCTCCTTTGTGTGACAGCCTGTCTCCTCCCTTACCCCCGTGTGTGACAGCCTGTCTCCTCTCCTACCCCCGTGACAGCCTGTTTCCTATCCTTCTCCTGTGTGTGACAGACTGTCTCCTCTCCTACCCCTGTGTTTGACAGCCTGTCTCCTCTCCTACCCCTTTGTGTGACAGCCTGTCTCCTCTCCTTCTCCTGTGTGTGACAGCCTGTCTCCTCTCCTTCTCCTGTGTGTGACAGCCTGTCTCCTCTCCTACCCCTGTGTGTGACAGCCTGTCTCCTCTCCTACCCCTGTGTGTGACAGCCTGTCTCCTCTCCTTCTCCTGTGTGTGACAGCCTGTCTCCTCACTTACCCCTGTGTGTGACAGCCTGTCTCCTCTCCTACCCCAGTGTGTGACAGCCTGTCTCCTCTCCTACCCCTATGTGTGACAGCCTGTCTCCTCTCCTTCTCCTGTGTGTGACAGCCTGTCTCCTCTCCATCTCCTGTGTGTGACAGCCTGTCTCCTCTCCTTCTCCTGTGTGTGACAGCCCGTCTCCTCTCCTACCCCTGTGTGTGACAGCCCGTCTCCTCTCCTACCCCTGTGTGTGACAGCCTGTCTCCTCTCCTTCTCCTGTGTGTGACAGCCTGCCTCCTCATCTAGCCCTGTGTGTGACAGCCTGTCTCCTCTCCTACCCCTCTGTGTGACAGCCTGTCTCCTCTCCTCCTGTGTGTGACAGCCTGTCTCCTCTCCTACCCCTGTGTGTGACAGCCTGTCTCCTCATCTACCCCTGTGTGTGACAGCCTGTCTCCTCTCCTACCCCTGTGTGTGACAGCCTGTCTCCTCACCTACCCCTGTGTGTGACAGCCTGTCTCCTCTCCTACCCCTGTGTGTGACAGCCTGTCTCCTCTCCTACCCCTGTGTGTGACAGCCTGTCTCCTCTCCTACCCCTGTGTGTGACAGCCTGTCTCCTCTCCTACCCCTGTGTGTGACAGGCTGTCTCCTCTCCTACCCCTGTGTGTGACAGCCTGTCTCCTCTCCTACCCCTGTGTGTGACAGCCTGTCTCCTCTCCTTCTCCTGTGTGTGACAGCCTGTCTCCTCACTTACCCCTGTGTGTGACAGCCTGTCTCCTCTCCTACCCCAGTGTGTGACAGCCTGTCTCCTCTCCATCTCCTGTGTGTGACAGCCTGTCTCCTCTCCTACCCCTGTGTGTGACAGCCTGTCTCCTCACCTACCCCTGTGTGTGACAGCCTGTCTCCTCACTTACCCCTTTGTGTGACAGCCTGTCTCCTCTCCTACCCCTGTGTGTGACAGCCTGTCTCCTCTCCTTCTCCTTTGTGTGACAGCCTGTCTCCTCCCTTACCCCCGTGTGTGACAGCCTGTCTCCTCTCCTACCCCCGTGACAGCCTGTTTCCTATCCTTCTCCTGTGTGTGACAGACTGTCTCCTCTCCTACCCCTGTGTTTGACAGCCTGTCTCCTCTCCTACCCCTTTGTGTGACAGCCTGTCTCCTCTCCTTCTCCTGTGTGTGACAGCCTATCTCCTCATCTACCCCTGTGTGTGACAGCCTGTCTCCTCTCCTACCCCTGTGTGTGACAGCCTGTCTCCTCTCCATCTCCTGTGTGTGACAGCCTGTCTCCTCTCCTTCTCCTGTGTGTGACAGCCTGTCTCCTCTCCTACCCCTGTGTGTGACAGCCTGTCTCCTCTCCTACCCCTGTGTGTGACAGCCTGTCTCCTCTCCATCTCCTGTGTGTGACAGCCTGTCTCCTCACCTACCCCTGTGTGTGACAGCCTGTCTCCTCTCCTACCCCTGTGTGTGACAGCCTGTCTCCTCTCCTACCCCTGTGTGTGACAGCCTGTCTCCTCTCCTACCCCTGTGTGTCACAGCCTGTCTCCTCTCCATCTCCTGTGTGTGACAGTCTGTCTCCTCTCCTCCTGTGTGTGACAGCCTATCTCCTCTCCTACCCCTGTGTGTGACAGCCTGTCTCCTCTCCATCTCCTTTGTGTGACAGCCTGTCTCCTCTCCTTCTCCTGTGTGTGACAGCCTATCTCCTCTCCTACCCCTGTGTTTGACAGCCTGTCTCCTCTCCTACCCCTGTGTGTGACAGCCTGTCTCCTCTCCTTCTCCTGTGTGTGACAGCCTGTCTCCTCATCTACCCCTGTGTGTGACAGCCTGTCTCCTCTCCTACCCCTGTGTGCGACAGCCTGTCTCCTCTCCATCTCCTGTGTGCGACAGCCTGTCTCCTCTCCTACCCCTGTGTGCGACAGCCTGTCTCCTCTCCTACCCCTGTGTGTGACAGCCTGTCTCCTCACCTACCCCTGTGTGTGACAGTCTGTCTCCTCTCCTACCCCTGTGTGTGGCAGCCTGTCTCCTCTCCTACCCCTGTGTGTGACAGCCTGTCTCCTCTCCTACCCCTGTGTGTGACAGCCTGTCTCCTCTCCTACCTCTGTGTGTGACAGCCTGTCTCCTCTCCTACCCCTGTGTGTGACAGCCTGTCTCCTCTCCTACCCCTGTGTGTGACAGCCTGTCTCCTCACTTACCCCTGTGTGTGACAGCCTGTCTCCTCTCCTACCCCAGTGTGTGACAGCCTGTCTCCTCTCCTACCCCTGTGTGTGACAGCCTGTCTCCTCTCCTTCTCCTGTGTGTGACAGCCTGTCTCCTCTCCATCTCCTGTGTGTGACAGCCTGTCTCCTCTCCTACCCCTGTGTGTGACAGCCTGTCTCCTCACCTACCCCTGTGTGTGACAGCCTGTCTCCTCACTTACCCCTGTGTGTGACAGCCTGTCTCCTCTCCTACCCCTGTGTGTGACAGCCTGTCTCCTCTCCTTCTCCTTTGTGTGACAGCCTGTCTCCTCCCTTACCCCCGTGTGTGACAGCCTGTCTCCTCTCCTACCCCCGTATGTGACAGCCTGTTTCCTATCCTTCTCCTGTGTGTGACAGACTGTCTGCTCTCCTACCCCTGTGTTTGACAGCCTGTCTCTCCTACCCCTTTGTGTGACAGCCTCTCTCCTCTCCTTCTCCTGTGTGTGACAGCCTATCTCCTCATCTACCCCTGTGTGTGACAGCCTGTCTCCTCTCCTACCCCTGTGTGTGACAGCCTGTCTCCTCTCCATCTCCTGTGTGTGACAGCCTGTCTCCTCTCCTTCTCCTGTGTGTGACAACCTGTCTCCTCTCCTACCCCTGTGTGTGACAGCCTGTCTCCTCTCCTACCCCTGTGTGTGACAGCCTGTCTCCTCTCCTACCCCTGTGTGTGACAGCCTGTCTCCTCTCCTTCTCCTGTGTGTGACAGCCTGTCTCCTCACTTACCCCTGTGTGTGACAGCCTGTCTCCTCTCCATCTCCTGTGTGTGACAGCCTGTCTCCTCTCCTTCTCCTGTGTGTGACAGCCTGTCTCCTCTCCAACCCCTGTGTGTGACAGCCTGTCTCCTCTCCTTCTCCTGTGTGTGACAGCCTGTCTCCTCTCCTAACCCTGTGTGTGCCAGCCTGTCTCCTCTCCTTCTCCTGTGTGTGACAGCCTGTCTCCTCTCCTACCACTGTGTGTGACAGACTCTCCTCACCTACCCCTGTGTGTGACAGCCTGTCTCCTCTCCTTCTCCTGTGTGTGACAGCCTGTCTCCTCACCTACCCCTGTGTGTGACAGCCTGTCTCCTCTCCTACCCCTGTGTGTGACAGCCTGTCTCCTCTCCTTCTCCTGTGTGTGACAGCCTGTCTGCACTCCTACCCCTGTGTGTGACAGCCTGTCTCCTCTCCTACCCCTGTGTGTGACAGCCTATCTCCTCTCCATCTCCTCTGTGTGACAGTTTGTCTCCTCTCCTCCTGTGTGTGACAGCCTGTCTCTTCTCCTACCCCTGTGTGTGACAGCCTGTTTCCTCTCCATCTGCTGTGTGTGACAGCCTGTCTCCTCTCCTTCTCCTGTGTGTGACAGCCTGTCTAATCCCTCCCCCCCCTGTGTGTGACAGCCTGTCTCCTCTCCTACCCCTGTGTGTGACACCCTGTCTCCTCTCCTTCTCCTGTGTGTGATAACCTGTCTCCTCATCTACCCCGGTGTGTGACAGCCTGTCTCCTCTCCTACCCCTGTGTGTGACAGCCTGTCTCCTCTCCATCTCCTGTGTGCGACAGCCTGTCTCCTCTCCATCTCCTGTGTGCGACAGCCTGTCTCCTCTCCTTCTCCTGTGTGTGACAGCCTGTCTACTCTCCTTCTCCTGTGTGTGACAGCCTGTCTGCACTCCTACCCCTGTGTGTGACAGCCTGTCTCCTCTCCTACCCCTGTGTGTCACAGCCTGTCTCCTCTCCATCTCCTGTGTGTGACAGCCTGTCTCCTCTCCTCCTGTGTGTGACAGCCTGTCTCCTCTCCATCTCCTGTGTGTGACAGCCTGTCTCCTCTCCTTCTCCTGTGTGTGACAGCCTGTCTCCTCTCCTACCCCTGTGTTTGACAGCCTGTCTCCTCTCCTACCCCTGTGTGTGACAGCCTGTCTCCTCTCCTTCTCCAGTGTGTGACAGCCTGTCTCCTCATCTACCCCTGTGTGTGACAGCCTGTCTCCTCTCCATCTCCTGTGTGTGACAGCCTGTCTCCTCTCCTTCTCCTGTGTGTGACAGCCTGTCTCCTCTCCTACCCCTATGTGTGACAGCCTGTCTCCTCACCTACCCCTGTGTGTGACAGCCTGTCTCCTCTCCTTCTCCTGTGTGTGACAGCCTGTCTCCTCAATTACCCCTGTGTGTGACAGACTGTCTCCTCTCCTACCCCAGTGTGTGACAGCCTGTCTCCTCTCCTACCCCTGTGTGTGACAGCCTGTCTCCTCTCCTTCTCCTGTGTGTGACAGCCTGTCTCCTCTCCTACCCCTGTGTGTGACAGCCTGTCTCCTCTCCTACCCCTGTGTGTGACAGCCTGTCTCCTCTCCTACCCCTGTGTGTGACAGCCTGTCTCCTCTCCTACCCCTGTGTGTGACAGCCTGTCTCCTCTCCATCTCCTGTGTGTTACAGCCTGTCTCCTCTCCTTCTCCTGTGTGTGACAGCCCGTCTCCTCTCCTACCCCTGTGTGTGACAGCCCGTCTCCTCTCCTACCCCTGTGTGTGACAGCCTGTCTCCTCTCCTTCTCCTGTGTGTGACAGCCTGCCTCCTCATCTAGCCCTGTGTGTGACAGCCTGTCTGCTCTCCTACCCCTCTGTGTGACAGCCTGTCTCCTCTCCTCCTGTGTGTGACAGCCTGTCTCCTCTCCTACCCCTGTGTGTGACAGCCTGTCTCCTCATCTACCCCTGTGTGTGACAGCCTGTCTCCTCTCCTACCCCTGTGTGTGACAGCCTGTCTCCTCACCTACCCCTGTGTGTGACAGCCTGTCTCCTCTCCTACCCCTGTGTGTGACAGCCTGTCTCCTCTCCTACCCCTGTGTGTGACAGCCTGTCTCCTCTCCTACCCCTGTGTGTGACAGCCTGTCTCCTCTCCATCTCCTGTGTGTGACAGCCTGTCTCCTCTCCTTCTCCTGTGTGTGACAGCCTGTCTCCTCTCCTACCCCTGTGTGTGACAGCCTGTCTCCTCAGCTACCCCTGTGTGTGACAGACTGTCTCCTCTCCTACCCCTGTGTGTGACATCCTGTCTCCTCTCCTTCTCCTGTGTGTGACAGCCTGTCTCCTCACCTACCCCTGTGTGTGACAGCCTGTCTCCTCACCTACCCCTGTGTGTGACAGCCTGTCACCTCTCCTACCCCTGTGTGTGACAGCCTGTCTCCTCACCTACCCCTGTGTGTGACAGCCTTTCTCCTCTCCTACCCCTGTGTGTGACACTCTGTCTCCTCTCCCACCATTGTGTGTGACAGCCTGTCTCCTCTCCATCTCCTGTGTGTGACAGCCTGTCTCCTCTCCTTCTCCTGTGTGTGACAGCCTGTCTCCTCTCCTACCCCTGTGTGTGACAGCCTGTCTCCTCTCCTACCCCTGTGTGTGACAGCCTGTCTCCTCTCCTTATCCTGTGTGTGACAGCCTGTCTCCTCTCCTACCCCTGTGTGTGTCAGCCTGTCTCCTCTCCTTCTCCTGTGTGTGACAGCCTGTCTCCTCTCCTACCCCTGTGTGTGACAGACTGTCTCCTCACCTACCCCTGTGTGTGACAGCCTGTCTCCTCTCCTTCTCCTGTGTGTGACAGCCGGTCTCCTCACCTACCCCTGTGTGTGACAGCCTGTCTCCTCTCCTACCCCTGTGTGTGACAGCCTGTCTCCTCTCCTTCTCCTGTGTGTGACAGCCTGTCTGCACTCCTACCCCTGTGTGTGACAGCCTGTCTCCTCTCCTACCCCTGTGTGTGACAGCCTGTCTCCTCTCCTGCTCCTGTGTGTGACAGCCTGTCTCCTCTCCATCTCCTGTGTGTGACAGCCCGTCTCCTCTCCTTCTCCTGTGTGTGACAGCCCGTCTCCTCTCCTACCCCTGTGTGTGACAGCCCGTCTCCTCTCCTACCCGTGTGTGTGACAGCCTGTCTCCTCTCCTTCTCCTGTGTGTGACAGCCTGCCTCCTCATCTAGCCCTGTGTGTGACAGCCTGTCTCCTCTCCTACCCCTCTGTGTGACAGAATGTCTCCTCTCCTCCTGTGTGTGACAGCCTGTCTCCTCTCCTACCGCTGTGTGTGACAGCCTGTCTCCTCATCTACCCCTGTGTGTGACAGCCTGTCTCCTCCCCTACCCCTGTGTGTGACAGCCTGTCTCCTCACCTACCCCTGTGTGTGACAGCCTGTCTCCTCTCCTACCCCTGTGTGTGACAGCCTGTCTCCTCTCCTACCCCTGTGTGTGACAGCCTGTCTCCTCTCCATCTCCTGTGTGTGACAGCCTGTCTCCTCTCCTTCTCCTGTGTGTGACAGCCTGTCTCCTCTCCTACCCCTGTGTGTGACAGCCTGTCTCCTCAGCTACCCCTGTGTGTGACAGCCTGTCTCCTCTCCTACCCCTGTGTGTGACAGCCTGTCTCCTCTCCTTCTCCTGTGTGTGACAGCCTGTCTCCTCACCTACCCCTGTGTGTGACAGCCTGTCTCCTCACCTACCCCTGTGTGTGACAGCCTGTCACCTCTCCTACCCCTGTGTGTGACAGCCTGTCTCCTCACCTACCCCTGTGTGTGACAGCCTGTCTCCTCACCTACCCCTGTGTGTGACAGCCTGTCTCCTCTCCTACCCCTGTGTGTGACACCCTGTCTTGTCTCCTACCCCTGTGTGTGACAGCCTGTCTCCTCTCCTTCTCCTGTGTGTGACAGCCTGTCTCCTCTCCTACCCCTGTGTGTGTCAGACTGTTTCCTCTCCTACCCCTGTGTGTGACAGCCTGTCTCCTCTCCTTCTCCTGTGTGTGACAGCCTGTCTCCTCTCCTACCCCTGTGTGTGTCAGCCTGTCTCCTCTCCTTCTCCTGTGTGTGACAGCCTGTCTCCTCTCCTACCCCTGTGTGTGACAGACTGTCTCCTCTCCTACCGCTGTGTGTGACAGACTGTCTCCTCTCCTTCTCCTGTGTGTGACAGCCTGTCTCCTCACCTACCCCTGTGTGTGACAGCCTGTCTCCTCTCCTACCCCTGTGTGTGACAGCCTGTCTCCTCTCCTTCTCCTGTGTGTGACAGCCTGTCTGCACTCCTACCCCTGTGTGTGACAGCCTGTCTCCTCTCCTACCCCTGTGTGTGACAGCCTATCTCCTCTCCATCTCCTGTGTGTGACAGTTTGTCTCCTCTCCTCCTGTGTGTGACAGCCTGTCTCCTCTCCTACCCCTGTGTGTGACAGCCTGTTTCCTATCCATCTGCTGTGTGTGACAGCCTGTCTCCTCTCCTTCTCCTGTGTGTGACAGCCTGTCTAATCCCTCCCCCCCCCGTGTGTGACAGCCTGTCTCCTCTCCTACCCCTGTGTGTGACACCCTGTCTCCTCTCCTTCTCCTGTGTGTGACAACCTGTCTCCTCATCTACCCCTGTGTGCGACAGCCTGTCTCCTCTCCATCTCCTGTGTGCGACAGCCTGTCTCCTCTCCATCTCCTGTGTGCGACAGCCTGTCTCCTCTCCTTCTCCTGTGTGTGACAGCCTGTCTGCACTCCTACCCCTGTGTGTGACAGCCTGTCTCCTCTCCTACCCCTGTGTGTCACAGACTGTCTCCTCTCCATCTCCTGTGTGTGACAGCCTGTCTCCTCTCCTCCTGTGTGTGACAGCCTGTCTCCTCTCCATCTCCTGTGTGTGACAGCCTGTCTCCTCTCCTTCTCCTGTGTGTGACAGCCTGTCTCCTCTCCTTCTCCTGTGTGTGACAGCCTGTCTCCTCCTCTACCCCTGTGTGTGACAGCCTGTCTCCTCACCTACCCCTGTGTGTGACAGCCTGTCTCCTCTCCTTCTCCTGTGTGTGACAGCCTGTCTCCTCACCTACCCCTGTGTGTGACAGCCTGTCTCCTCTCCTACCCCTGTGTGTGACAGCCTGTCTCCTCTCCTTCTCCTGTGTGTGACAGCCTGTCTGCACTCCTACCCCTGTGTGTGACAGCCTGTCTCCTCTCCTACCCCTGTGTGTGACAGCCTGTCTCCTCTCCTTCTCCTGTGTGTGACAGCCTGTCTCCTCTCCATCTCCTGTGTGTGACAGCCTGTCTCCTCTCCTTCTCCTGTGTGTGACAGCCTGTCTCCTCTCCTACCCCTGTGTGTGACAGCCTGTCTCCTCTCCTACCCCTGTGTGTGACAGCCTGTCTCCTCTCCTACCCCTGTGTGTGACAGCCTGTCTCCTCTCCTTCTCCTGTGTGTGACAGCCTGTCTCCTCACTTACCCCTGTGTGTGACAGCCTGTCTCCTCTCCTACCCCAGTGTGTGACAGCCTGTCTCCTCTCCTACCCCTGTGTGTGACAGCCTTTCTCCTCTCCTACCCCTGTGTGTGACAGCCTGTCTCCTCTCCATCTCCTGTGTGTGACAGCCTGTCTCCTCTCCTTCTCCTGTGTGTGACAGCCTGTCTCCTCTCCTACCCCTGTGTGTGACAGCCTGTCTCCACTCCTACCCCTGTGTGTGTCAGACTGTTTCCTCTCCCACCCCTGTGTGTGACAGCCTGTCTCCTCTCCTTCTCCTGTGTGTGACAGCCTGTCTCCTCTCCTACCCCTGTGTGTGTCAGCCTGTCTCCTCTCCTTCTCCTGTGTGTGACAGCCTGTCTCCTCTCCTACCCCTGTGTGTGACAGACTGTCTCCTCACCTACCCCTGTGTGTGACAGCCTGTCTCCTCTCCTTCTCCTGTGTGTGACAGCCTGTCTCCTCACCTACCCCTGTGTGTGACAGCCTGTCTCCTCTCCTACCCCTGTGTGTGACAGCCTGTCTCCTCTCCTTCTCCTGTGTGTGACAGCCTGTCTGCACTCCTACCCCTATGTGTGACAACCTGTCTCCTCTCCTACCCCTGTGTGTGACAGCCTGTCTCCTCTCCTTCTCCTGTGTGTGACAGCCTGTCTCCTCTCCATCTCCTGTGTGTGACAGCCTGTCTCCTCTCCTTCTCCTGTGTGTGACATCCTGTCTCCTCTCCTACCCCTGTGTGTGACAGCCCATCTCCTCTCCTACCCCTGTGTGTGACAGCCTGTCTCCTCTCCTTCTCCTGTGTGTGACAGCCTGCCTCCTCATCTAGCCCTGTGTGTGACAGCCTGTCTCCTCTCCTACCCCTCTGTGTGATAGCCTGTCTCCTCTCCTCCTGTGTGTGACAGCCTGTCTCCTCTCCTACCCCTGTGTGTGACAGCCTGTCTCCTCATCTACCCCTGTGTGTGACAGCCTGTCTGCTCTCCTACCCCTGTGTGTGACAGCCTGTCTCCTCACCTACCCCTGTGTGTGACAGCCTGTCTCATCTCCTACCCCTGTATGTGACAGCCTGTCTCCTCTCCTACCCCTGTGTGTGACAGCCTGTCTCCTCTCCTACCCCTGTGTGTGAAAGCCTGTCTCCTCTCCATCTCCTGTGTGTGACAGCCTGTCTCCTCTCCTTCTCCTGTGTGTGACAGCCTGTCTCCTCTCCTACCCCTGTGTGTGACAGCCTGTCTCCTCAGCTACCCCTGTGTGTGACAGCCTGTCTCCTCTCCTACCCCTGTGTGTGACAGCCTGTCTCCTCTCCTTCTCCTGTGTGTGACAGCCTGTCTCCTCACCTACCCCTGTGTGTGACAGCCTGTCTCCTCACCTACCCCTGTGTGTGACAGCCTGTCACCTCTCCTACCCCTGTGTGTGACAGCCTGTCTCCTCACCTACCCCTGTGTGTGACAGCCTGTCTCCTCTCCTTCTCCTGTGTGTGACAGCCTGTCTCCTCTCCATCTCCTGTGTGTGACAGCCTGTCTACTCTCCTTCTCCTGTGTGTGACAGCCTGTCTCCTCTCCTACCCCTGTGTGTGACAGCCCGTCTCCTCTCCTACCCCTGTGTGTGACAGCCTGTCTCCTCTCCTTCTCCTGTGTGTGACAGCCTGCCTCCTCATCTAGCCCTGTGTGTGACAGCCTGTCTCCTCTCCTACCCCTCTGTGTGACAGCCTGTCTCCTCTCCTCCTGTGTGTGACAGCCTGTCTCCTCTCCTACCCCTGTGTGTGACAGCCTGTCTCCTCATCTACCCCTGTGTGTGACAGCCTGTCTGCTCTCCTACCCCTGTGTGTGACAGCCTGTCTCCTCACCTACCCCTGTGTTTGACAGCCTGTCTCCTCTCCTACCCCTGTATGTGACAGCCTGTCTCCTCTCCTACCCCTGTGTGTGACAGCCTGTCTCCTCTCCTACCCCTGTGTGTGACAGCCTGTCTCCTCTCCTACCACTGTGTGTGACAGCCTGTCTCCTCTCCTTCTCCTGTGTGTGACAGCCTGTCTCCTCACCTACCCCTGTGTGTGACAGCCTGTCTCCTCACCTACCCCTGTGTGTGACAGCCTGTCACCTCTCCTACCCCTGTGTGTGACAGCCTGTCTCCTCACCTACCCCTGTGTGTGACAGCCTGTCTCCTCTCCTACCCCTGTGTGTGACACCCTGTCTCCTCTCCTACCCCTGTGTGTGACAGCCTGTCTCCTCTCCATCTCCTGTGTGTGACAGCCTGTCTCCTCTCCTTCTCCTGTGTGTGACAGCCTGTCTCCTCTCCTACCCCTGTGTGTGACAGCCTGTCTCCTCTCCTACCCCTGTGTGTGTCAGACTGTTTCCTCTCCTACCCCTGTGTGTGACAGCCTGTCTCCTCTCCTTCTCCTGTGTGTGACAGCCTGTCTCCTCTCCTACCCCTGTGTGTGTCAGCCTGTCTCCTCTCCTTCTCCTGTGTGTGACAGCCTGTCTCCTCTCCTACCCCTGTGTGTGACAGACTGTCTCCTCACCTACCCCTGTGTGTGACAGCCTGTCTCCTCTCCTTCTCCTGTGTGTGACAGCCTGTCTGCACTCCTACCCCTGTGTGTGACAGCCTGTCTCCTCTCCTACCCCTGAGTGTGACAGCCTATCTCCTCTCCATCTCCTGTGTGTGACAGTTTGTCTCCTCTCCTCCTGTGTGTGACAGCCTGTCTCCTCTCCTACCCCTGTGTGTGACAGCCTGTTTCCTCTCCATCTGCTGTGTGTGACAGCCTGTCTCCTCTCCTTCTCCTGTGTGTGACAGCCTGTCTAATCCCTCCCCCCCCCTGTGTGTGACAGCCTGTCTCCTCTCCTACCCCTGTGTGTGACACCCTGTCTCCTCTCCTTCTCCTGTGTTTGACAACCTGTCTCCTCATCTACCCCTGTGTGTGACAGCCTGTCTCCTCTCCTACCCCTGTGTGCGACAGCCTGTCTCCTCTCCATCTCCTGTGTGCGACAGCCTGTCTCCTCTCCATCTCCTGTGTGCGACAGCCTGTCTCCTCTCCTTCTCCTGTGTGCGACAGCCTGTCTCCTCTCCTTCTCCTGTGTGCGACAGCCTGTCTCCTCTCCTACCCCTGTGTGCGACAGCCTGTCTCCTCACCTACCCCTGTGTGTGACAGCCTGTCTCCTCTCCTACCCCTGTGTGTGACAGCCTGTCTCCTCACCTACCCCTGTGTGTGACAGCCTGTGTCCTCTCCTACCCCTGTGTGTGACAGCCTGTCTACTCTCCTTCTCCTGTGTGTGACAGCCTGTCTGCACTCCTACCCCTGTGTGTGACAGCCTGTCTCCTCTCCTTCTCCTGTGTGTGACAGCCTGTCTGCACTCCTACCCCTGTGTGTGACAGCCTGTCTCCTCTCCTACCCCTGTGTGTGACAGCCTGTCTCCTCTCCTTCTCCTGTGTGTGACAGCCTGTCTCCTCTCCATCTCCTGTGTGTGACAGCCTGTCTCCTCTCCTTCTCCTGTGTGTGACAGCCCGTCTCCTCTCCTACCCCTGTGTGTGACAGCCCGTCTCCTCTCCTACCCCTGTGTGTGACAGCCTGTCTCCTCTCCTTATCCTGTGTGTGACAGCCTGCCTCCTCATCTAGCCCTGTGTGTGACAGCCTGTCTCCTCTCCTACCCCTCTGTGTGACAGCCTGTCTCCTCTCCTCCTGTGAGTGACAGCCTGTCTCCTCTCCTACCCCTGTGTGTGACAGCCTGTCTCCTCATCTACCCCTGTGTGTGACAGCCTGTCTCCTCTCCTACCCCTGTGTGTGACAGCCTGTCTCCTCACCTACCCCTGTGTGTGACAGCCTGTCTCCTCTCCTACCCCTCTGTGTGACAGCCTGTCTCCTCTCCTACCCCTGTGTGTGACAGCCTGTCTCCTCTCCTACCCCTGTGTGTGACAGCCTGTCTCCTCTCCATCTCCTGTGTGTGACAGCCTGTCTCCTCTCCTTCTCCTGTGTGTGACAGCCTGTCTCCTCTCCTACCCCTGTGTGTGACAGCCTGTCTCCTCAGCTACCCCTGTGTGTGACAACCTGTCTCCTCTCCTACCCCTGTGTGTGACAGCCTGTCTCCTCTCCTTCTCCTGTGTGTGACAGCCTGTCTCCTCACCTACCCCTGTGTGTGACAGCCTGTCTCCTCACCTACCCCTGTGTGTGACAGCCTGTCACCTCTCCTACCCCTGTGTGTGACAGCCTGTCTCCTCACCTACCCCTGTGTGTGACAGCCTGTCTCCTCTCCTACCCCTGTGTGTGACAGCCTGTCTCCTCTCCATCTCCTGTGTGTGACAGCCTGTCTCCTCTCCTTCTCCTGTGTGTGACAGCCTGTCTCCTCTCCTACCCCTGTGTGTGACAGCCTGTCTCCTCTCCTACCCCTGTGTGTGTCAGACTGTTTCCTCTCCTACCCCTGTGTGTGACAGCCTGTCTCCTCTCCTTCTCCTGTGTGTGACAGCCTGTCTCCTCTCCTACCCCTGTGTGTGTCAGCCTGTCTCCTCTCCTTCTCCTGTGTGTGACAGCCTGTCTCCTCTCCTACCCCTGTGTGTGACAGACTGTCTCCTTACCTACCCCTGTGTGTGACAGCCTGTCTCCTCTCCTTCTCCTGTGTGTGACAGCCTGTCTCCTCACCTACCCCTGTGTGTGACAGCCTGTCTCCTCTCCTACCCCTGTGTGTGACAGCCTGTCTCCTCTCCTTCTCCTGTGTGTGACAGCCTGTCTGCACTCCTACCCCTGTGTGTGACAGCCTGTCTCCTCTCCTACCCCTGTGTGTGACAGCCTATCTCCTCTCCATCTCCTGTGTGTGACAGTTTGTCTCCTCTCCTCCTGTGTGTGACAGCCTGTCTCCTCTCCTACCCCTGTGTGTGTGACAGCCTGTTTCCTCTCCATCTGCTGTGTGTGACAGCCTGTCTCCTCTCCATCTCCTGTGTGTGACAGCCTGTCTCCTCTCCTTCTCCTGTGTGTGACAGCCTGTCTCCTCTCCTACCCCTGTGTGTGACAGCCTGTCTCCTCAGCTACCCCTGTGTGTGACAACCTGTCTCCTCTCCTACCCCTGTGTGTGACAGCCTGTCTCCTCTCCTTCTCCTGTGTGTGACAGCCTGTCTCCTCACCTACCCCTGTGTGTGACAGCCTGTCTCCTCACCTACCCCTGTGTGTGACAGCCTGTCACCTCTCCTACCCCTGTGTGTGACAGCCTGTCTCCTCACCTACCCCTGTGTGTGACAGCCTGTCTCCTCTCCTACCCCTGTGTGTGACACCCTGTCTCCTCTCCTACCCCTGTGTGTGACAGCCTGTCTCCTCTCCATCTCCTGTGTGTGACAGCCTGTCTCCTCTCCTTATCCTGTGTGTGACAGCCTGTCTCCTCTCCTACCCCTGTGTGTGACAGCCTGTCTCCTCTCCTACCCCTGTGTGTGTCAGACTGTTTCCTCTCCTACCCCTGTGTGTGACAGCCTGTCTCCTCTCCTTCTCCTGTGTGTGACAGCCTGTCTCCACTCCTACCCCTGTGTGTGTCAGACTGTCTCCTCTCCTTCTCCTGTGTGTGACAGCCTGTCTCCTCTCCTACCCCTGTGTGTGACAGCCTGTGTGTGACAGCCTGTCTCCTCTCCTACCCCTGTGTGTGTCAGACTGTTTCCTCTCCTACCCCTGTGTGTGACAGCCTGTCTCCTCTCCTTCTCCTGTGTGTGACAGCCTGTCTCCTCTCCTACCCCTGTGTGTGTCAGCCTGTCTCCTCTCCTTCTCCTGTGTGTGACAGCCTGTCTCCTCTCCTACCCCTGTGTGTGACAGACTGTCTCCTCAGCCAACCCCTGTGTGTGACAGCCTGTCTCCTCTCCTACCCCTGTGTGTGACAGCCTGTCTCCTCTCCTTCTCCTGTGTGTGACAGCCTGTCTGCACTCCTACCCCTGTGTGTGACAGCCTGTCTCCTCTCCTACCCCTGTGTGTGACAGCCTATCTCCTCTCCATCTCCTGTGTGTGACAGTTTGTCTCCTCTCCTCCTGTGTGTGACAGCCTGTCTCCTCTCCTACCCCTGTGTGTGACAGCATGTTTCCTCTCCATCTGCTGTGTGTGACAGCCTGTCTCCTCTCCTTCTCCTGTGTGTGACAGCCTGTCTAATCCCTCCCCCCCCCTGTGTGTGACAGCCTGTCTCCTCTCCTACCCCTGTGTGTGACACCCTATCTCCTCTCCTTCTCCTGTGTGTGACAACCTGTCTCCTCATCTACCCCTGTGTGTGACAGCCTGTCTCCTCTCCTACCCCTGTGTGTGACAGCCTGTCTCCTCTCCATCTCCTGTGTGCGACAGCCTGTCTCCTCTCCTTCTCCTGTGTGCGACAGCCTGTCTCCTCTCCTTCTCCTGTGTGTGACAGCCTGTCTCCTCTCCTACCCCTGTGTGTGACAGCCTGTCTCCTCTCCTACCCCTGTGTGTGTCAGACTGTTTCCTCTCCTACCCCTGTGTGTGACAGCCTGTCTCCTCTCCTTCTCCTGTGTGTGACAGCCTGTCTCCTCTCCTACCCCTGTGTGTGTCAGCCTGTCTCCTCTCCTTCTCCTGTGTGTGACAGCCTGTCTCCTCTCCTACCCCTGTGTGTGACAGACTGTCTCCTCAGCCAACCCCTGTGTGTGACAGCCTGTCTCCTCTCCTACCCCTGTGTGTGACAGCCTGTCTCCTCTCCTTCTCCTGTGTGTGACAGCCTGTCTGCACTCCTACCCCTGTGTGTGACAGCCTGTCTCCTCTCCTACCCCTGTGTGTGACAGCCTATCTCCTCTCCATCTCCTGTGTGTGACAGTTTGTCTCCTCTCCTCCTGTGTGTGACAGCCTGTCTCCTCTCCTACCCCTGTGTGTGACAGCCTGTTTCCTCTCCATCTGCTGTGTGTGACAGCCTGTCTCCTCTCCTTCTCCTGTGTGTGACAGCCTGTCTAATCCCTCCCCCCCCCTGTGTGTGACAGCCTGTCTCCTCTCCTACCCCTGTGTGTGACACCCTGTCTCCTCTCCTTCTCCTGTGTGTGACAACCTGTCTCCTCATCTACCCCTGTGTGTGACAGCCTGTCTCCTCTCCTACCCCTGTGTGTGACAGCCTGTCTCCTCTCCATCTCCTGTGTGCGACAGCCTGTCTCCTCTCCTTCTCCTGTGTGCGACAGCCTGTCTCCTCTCCTTCTCCTGTGTGCGACAGCCTGTCTCCTCTCCTACCCCTGTGTGCGACAGCCTGTCTCCTCACCTACCCCTGTGTGCGACAGCCTGTCTCCTCTCCTACCCCTGTGTGCTACAGCCTGTCTCCTCTCCTTCTCCTGTGTGCGACAGCCTGTCTCCTCTCCTTCTCCTGTGTGCGACAGCCTGTCTCCTCTCCTACCCCTGTGTGCGACAGCCTGTCTCCTCACCTACCCCTGTGTGTGACAGCCTGTCTCCTCTCCTACCCCTGTGTGTGACAGCCTGTCTCCTCTCCTACCCCTGTGTGTGACAGCCTGTCTCCTCTCCATCTCCTGTGTGCGACAGCCTGTCTCCTCTCCATCTCCTGTGTGTGACAGCCTGTCTCCTCTCCATCTCCTGTGTGTGACAGCCTGTCTCCTCTCCTCCTGTGTGTGACAGCCTGTCTCCTCTCCTACCCCTGTGTGTGTCAGACTGTTTCCTCTCCTACCCCTGTGTGTGACAGCCTGTCTCCTCTCCTTCTCCTGTGTGTGACAGCCTGTCTCCTCTCCTACCCCTGTGTGTGTCAGCCTGTCTCCTCTCCTTCTCCTGTGTGTGACAGCCTGTCTCCTCTCCTACCCCTGTGTGTGACAGACTGTCTCCTCAGCCAACCCCTGTGTGTGACAGCCTGTCTCCTCTCCTACCCCTGTGTGTGACAGCCTGTCTCCTCTCCTTCTCCTGTGTGTGACAGCCTGTCTGCACTCCTACCCCTGTGTGTGACAGCCTGTCTCCTCTCCTACCCCTGTGTGTGACAGCCTATCTCCTCTCCATCTCCTGTGTGTGACAGTTTGTCTCCTCTCCTCCTGTGTGTGACAGCCTGTCTCCTCTCCTACCCCTGTGTGTGACAGCCTGTTTCCTCTCCATCTGCTGTGTGTGACAGCCTGTCTCCTCTCCTTCTCCTGTGTGTGACAGCCTGTCTAATCCCTCCCCCCCCCCCTGTGTGTGACAGCCTGTCTCCTCTCCTACCCCTGTGTGTGACACCCTGTCTCCTCTCCTTCTCCTGTGTGTGACAACCTGTCTCCTCATCTTCCCCTGTGTGTGACAGCCTGTCTCCTCTCCATCTCCTGTGTGCAACAGCCTGTCTCCTCTCCTTCTCCTGTGTGCGACAGCCTGTCTCCTCTCCTTCTCCTGTGTGCGACAGCCTGTCTCCTCTCCTACCCCTGTGTGCGACACTGTGTGTGACAGCCTGTCTCCTCTCCTACCCCTGTGTGTGACAGCCTGTCTCCTCACCTACCCCTGTATGTGACAGCCTGTGTCCTCTCCTACCCCTGTGTGTGACAGCCTGTCTACTCTCCTTCTCCTGTGTGTGACAGCCTGTCTCCTCTCCTTCTCCTGTGTGTGACAGCCTGTCTCCTCTCCTACCCCTGTGTGTGACAGCCTGTCTCCTCACCTACCCCTGTGTGTGACAGCCTGTCTCCTCTCCTTCTCCTGTGTGTGACAGCCTGTCTCCTCACCTATCCCTGTTTGTGACAGCCTGTCTCCTCTCCTACCCCTGTGTGTGACAGCCTGTCTCCTCTCCTACCCCTGTGTGTGACAGCTTGTCTCCTCTCCTTCTCCTGTGTGTGACAGCCTGTCTGCACTCCTACCCCTGTGTGTGACAGCCTGTCTCCTCTCCTACCCCTGTCTGTGACAGCCTGTCTCCTCTCCATCTCCTGTGTGTGACAGCCTGTCTCCTCTCCTACCCCTGTGTGTGACAGCCTGTCTCCTCTCCATCTCCTGTGTGTGACAGCCTGTCTCCTCTCCTTCTCCTGTGTGTGACAGCCTGTCTCCTCTCCTACCCCTGTGTGTGACAGCCTGTCTCCTCTCCTTCTCCTGTGTGTGACAGCCTGTCTCCTCTCCTTCTCCTGTGTGTGACAGCCTGTCTCCCCTCCTTCTCCTGTGTGTGACAGCCTGTCTCCTCATCTACCCCTGTGTGTGACAGCCTGTCTCCTCTCCTACCCCTGTCTGTGACAGCCTGTCTCCTCTCCATCTCCTGTGTGCGACAGCCTGTCTCCTCTCCTACCCCTGTGTGTGACAGCCTGTCTCCTCTCCTACCCCTGTGTGTGACAGCCTGTCTCCTCTCCTACCCCTGTGTGTGACAGCCTGTCTCCTCTCCTACCCCTGTGTGTGACAGCCTGTCTCCTCTCCATCTCCTGTGTGTGACAGCCTGTCTCCTCTCCTTCTCCTGTGTGTGACAGACTGTCTCCTCTCCTTCTCCTGTGTGTGACAGCCTGTCTCCTCTCCTTCTCCTGTGTGTGACAGCCTGTCTGCACTCCTACCCCTGTGTGTGATAGCCTGTCTCCTCTCCTACCCCTGTCTGTGACAGCCTGTCTCCTCTCCATCTCCTGTGTGTGACAGCCTGTCTCATCTCCTCCTGTGTGTGACAGCCTGTCTCCTCTCCTACCCCTGTGTGTTACAGCCTGTCTCCTCTCCATCTCCTGTGTGTGACAGCCTGTCTCCTCTCCTTCTCCTGTGTGTGACAGCCTGTCTCCTCTCCTACCCCTGTGTGTGACAGCCTGTCTCCTCTCCTACCCCTGTGTGTGACAGCCTGTCTCCTCTCCTACCCCTGTGTGTGACAGCCTGTCTCCTCTCCTACCCCTGTGTGTGACAGCCTGTCTCCTCTCCATCTCCTGTGTGTGACAGCCTGTCTCCTCTCCTCTCCTGTGTGTGACAGACTGTCTCCTCTCCTTCTCCTGTGTGTGACAGCCTGTCTCCTCTCCTTCTCCTGTGTGTGACAGCCTGTCTGCACTCCTACCCCTGTGTGTGATAGCCTGTCTCCTCTCCTACCCCTGTCTGTGACAGCCTGTCTCCTCTCCATCTCCTGTGTGTGACAGCCTGTCTCCTCTCCTCCTGTGTGTGACAGCCTGTCTCCTCTCCTACCCCTGTGTGTGACAGCCTGTCTCCTCTCCATCTCCTGTGTGTGACAGCCTGTCTCCTCTCCTTCTCCTGTGTGTGACAGCCTGTCTCCTCTCCTACCCCTGTGTGTGACAGCCTGTCTCCTCTCCTACCCCTGTGTGTGACAGCCTGTCTCCTCTCCTACCCCTGTGTGTGACAGCCTGTCTCCTCTCCTACCCCTGTGTGTGACAGCGTGTCTCCTCTCCATCTCCTTTGTGTGACAGACTGTCTCCTCTCCTTCTCCTGTGTGTGACAGACTGTCTCCTCTCCTTCTCCTGTGTGTGACAGACTGTCTCCTCTCCTTCTCCTGTGTGTGACAGACTGTCTCCTCTCCTTCTCCTGTGTGTGACAGCCTGTCTCCTCTCCTTCTCCTGTGTGTGACAGCCTGTCTGCACTCCTACCCCTGTCTGTGACAGCCTGTCTCCTCTCCTTCTCCTGTGTGTGACAGCCTGTCTGCTCTCCTACCCCTGTCTGTGACAGCCTGTCTCCTCTCCATCTCCTGTGTGTGACAGCCTGTCTCCTCTCCTCCTGTGTGTGACAGCCTGTCTCCTCTCCTACCCCTGTGTGTGACAGCCTGTCTCCTCTCCTTCTCCTGTGTGTGACAGCCTGTCTCCTCACCTACCCCTGTGTGTGACAGCCTGTCTCCTCACCTACCCCTGTGTGTGACAGCCTGTCACCTCTCCTACCCCTGTGTGTGACAGCCTGTCTCCTCACCTACCCCTGTGTGTGACAGCCTGTCTCCTCTCCTACCCCTGTGTGTGACAGCCTGTCTCCTCTCCATCTCCTGTGTGTGACAGCCTGTCTCCTCTCCTTCTCCTGTGTGTGACAGACTGTCTCCTCTCCTTCTCCTGTGTGTGACAGCCTGTCTCCTCTCCTTCTCCTGTGTGTGACAGCCTGTCTGCACTCCTACCCCTGTGTGTGATAGCCTGTCTCCTCTCCTACCCCTGTCTGTGACAGCCTGTCTCCTCTCCTACCCCTGTCTGTGACAGCCTGTCTCCTCTCCATCTCCTGTGTGTGACAGCCTGTCTCCTCTCCTACCCCTGTGTGTGACAGCCTGTCTCCTCTCCATCTCCTGTGTGTGACAGCCTGTCTCCTCTCCTTCTCCTGTGTGTGACAGCCTGTCTCCTCTCCTACCCCTGTGTGTGACAGCCTGTCTCCTCTCCTACCCCTGTGTGTGACAGCCTGTCTCCTCTCCTACCCCTGTGTGTGACAGCCTGTCTCCTCTCCATCTCCTGTGTGTGACAGCCTGTCTCCTCTCCTTCTCCTGTGTGTGACAGACTGTCTCCTCTCCTTCTCCTGTGTGTGACAGACTGTCTCCTCTCCTTCTCCTGTGTGTGACAGCCTATCTCCTCTCCTACCCCTGTGTGTGACAGCCTGTCTCCTCACCTACCCCTGTGTGTGACAGCCTGTCTCCTCTCCTACCCCTGTGTGTGACAGCCTGTCTCCTCTCCTACTCCTGTGTGTGACAGCCTGTCTCCTCTCCTACCCCTGTGTGTGACAGCCTGTCTCCTCACCTACCCCTGTGTGTGACAGCCTGTCTCCTCTCTTACCCCTGTGTGTGACAGCCTGTCTCCACTCCTACCCCTGTGTGTGTCAGCCTGTCTCCTCTCCTTCTCCTGTGTGTGACAGCCTGTCTCCTCTCCTACCCCTGTGTGTGACAGCCTGTCTCCTCACCTACCCCTGTCTGTGACAGCCTGTCTCCTCTCCTTCTCCTGTGTGTGACAGCCTGTCTCCTCACCTACCTCTGTGTGTGACAGCCTGTCTCCTCTCCTACCCCTGTGTGTGACAGCCTGTCTCCTCTCCTTCTCCTGTGTGTGACAGCCTGTCTGCACTCCTACCCCTGTGTGTGACAGCCTGTCTCCTCTCCTACCCCTGTCTGTGACAGCCTGTCTCCTCTCCATCTCCTGTGTGTGACAGCCTGTCTCCTCTCCTCCTGTGTGTGACAGCCTGTCTCCTCTCCTACCCCTGTGTGTGACAGCCTGTCTCCTCTCCATCTCCTGTGTGTGACAGCCTGTCTCCTCTCCTTCTCCTGTGTGAGACAGCCTGTCTCCTCTCCTACCCCTGTGTGTGACAGCCTGTCTCCTCTCCTACTCCTGTGTGTGACAGCCTGTCTCCTCTCCTCCTGTGTGTGACAGCCTGTCTCCTCATCTACCCCTGTGTGTGACAGCCTGTCTCCTCTCCTACCCCTGTGTGTGACAGCCTGTCTCCTCTCCATCTCCTGTCTGTGACAGCCTGTCTCCTCTCCTTCTCCTGTGTGCGACAGCCTGTCTCCTCTCCTTCTCC
The DNA here is from genome assembly GCA_031769625.1 of Taudactylus pleione. Lineage (NCBI taxonomy): Eukaryota > Metazoa > Chordata > Amphibia > Anura > Myobatrachidae > Taudactylus > Taudactylus pleione. Next base: position 2,098,608 of record JAUIMM010000641.1, read on the forward strand.
TGTGTGCGACAGCCTGTCTCCTCTCCTACCCCTGTGTGCGACAGCCTGTCTCCTCTCCTACCCCTGTGTGCGACAGCCTGTCTGCTCACCTACCCCTGTGTGTGACAGCCTGTCTCCTCACCTACCCCTGTGTGTGACAGCCTGTCTCCTCACCTACCCCTGTGTGTGACAGCCTGTCTCCTCTCCTACCCCTGTGTGTGACAGCCTGTCTCCTCTCCTACCCCTGTGTGTGAGCCTGTCTCCTCTCCTACCCCTGTGTGTGACAGCCTGTCTCCTCACCTACCCCTGTGTGTGACAGCCTGTCTCCTCTCCTACCCCTGTGTGTGACAGCCTGTCTCCTCTACTACCCCTGTGTGTGACAGCCTGTCTCCTCTCCTTCTCCTGTGTGTGACAGCCTGTCTTCTCACTTACCCCTGTGTGTGACAGCCTGTCTCCTCTCCTACCCCAGTGTGTGACAGCCTGTCTCCTCTCCTACCCCTGTGTGTGACAGCCTGTCTCCTCTCCATCTCCTGTGTGTGACAGCCTGTCTCCTCTTCATCTCCTGTGTGTGACAGCCTGTCTCCTCTCCTACCCCTGTGTGTGACAGCCTGTCTCCTCTCCTACCCCTGTGTGTGACAGCCTGTCTCCTCTCCTTCTCCTGTGTGTGACAGCCTTTCTCCTCACCTACCCCTGTATGTGACAGCCTGTCTCCTCTCGTACCCCTGTGTGTGACAGCCTGTCTCCTCACCTACCCCTGTGTGTGACAGCCTGTCTCCTCTCCTACCCCTGTGTGTGACAGCCTGTCTCCCTCTCCTACCCCTGTGTGTGACAGCCTGTCTCCTCTCCATATCCTGTGTGTGACAGCCTGTCTACTCTCCTTCTCCTGTGTGTGACAGCCTGTCTCCTCTCCTACCCCTGTGTGACAGCCTGTCTCCTCTCCATCTCCTGTGTGTGACAGCCTGTCTCCTCTCCTACCCCTGTGTGTGACAGTCTGTCTCCTCTCCTTCTCCTGTGTTTGACAGCTTGTCTCCTCATGTACCCCTGTGTGTGACAGCCTGTCTCCTCTCCATCTCCTGTGTGTGACAGCCTGTCTCCTCTCATACCCCTGTGTGTGACAGCCTGTCTCCTCACCTACCCCTGTGTGTGACAGCCTGTCTCCTCTCCTACCCCTGTGTGTGACAGCCTGTCTCCTCTCCTTCTCCTGTGTGTGACAGCCTGTCTCCTCTCCTACCCCTGTGTGTGACAGCCTGTCTCCTCATCTACCCCTGTGTGTGACAGCCTGCCTCCTCTCCTACCCCTGTGTGTGACAGCCTGCCTCCTCTCCTACCCCTGTGTGACAGCCTGTCTCCTCTCCTTCTCCTGTGTGTGACAGCCTGTCTCCTCTCCTACCCCTGTGTGTGACAACCTGTCTCCTCACCTACCCCTGTGTGTGACAGCCTGTCTCCTCTCCTACCCCTGTGTGTGACAGCCTGTCTCCTCTCCTACCCCTGTGTGTGACAGCCTGTCTCCTCACCCACCCCTGTGTGTGACAGCCTGTATCCTCTCCTACCCCTGTGTGTGACAGCCTGTCTCCTCTCCTTCTCCTGTGTGTGACAGCCTGTCTCCTCTCCTACCCCTGTGTGTGACAGCCTGTCTCCTCTCCTACCCCTGTGTGTGACAGCCTGTCTCCTCTCCTTCTCCTGTGTGTGACAGCCTGTCTCCTCTCCTACCCCTGTGTGTGACAGCCTGTCTCCTCACCTACCCCTCTGTGTGACAGCCTGTCTCCTCACCTACCCCTGTGTGTGACAGCCTGTCTCCTCTCCTACCCCTGTGTGTGACAGCCTGTCTCCTCTCCTCCTGTGTGTGACAGCCTGTCTCCTCTCCTACCCCTGTGTGTGACAGCGTGTCTCCTCACCTACCCCTGTGTGTGACCGCCTGTCTCCTCTCTTACCCCTGTGTGTGACAGCCTGTCTCCTCTCCTACCCCTGTGTGTGTCAGCCTGTCTCCTCTCCTTCTCCTGTGTGTGACAGCCTGTCTCCTCTCCTACCCCTGTGTGTGACAGCCTGTCTCCTCACCTACCCCTGTGTGTGACAGCCTGTCTCCTCTCCTTCTCCTGTGTGTGACAGCCTGTCTCCTCTCCTTCTCCTGTGTGTGACAGCCTGTCTCCTCACCTATCCCTGTGTGTGACAGCCTGTCTCCTCTCCTACCCCTGTGTGTGACAGCCTGTCTCCTCTCCTTCTCCTGTGTGTGACAGCCTGTCTCCTCTCCTACCCCTGTGTGTGACAGCGTATCTCCTCTCCATCTCCTGTGTGTGACAGTTTGTCTCCTCTCCTCCTGTGTGTGACAGCCTGTCTCCTCTCCTACCCCTGTGTGTGACAGCCTGTTTCCTCTCCATCTGCTGTGTGTGACAGCCTGTCTCCTCTCCTTCTCCTGTGTGTGACAGCCTGTCTAATCCCCCCCCCTGTGTGTGACAGCCTGTCTCCTCTCCCTACCCCTGTGTGTGACACCCTGTCTCCTCTCCTTCTCCTGTGTGTGACAACCTGTCTCCTCATCTACCCCTGTGTGTGACAGCCTGTCTCCTCTCCTACCCCCTGTGTGCGACAGCCTGTCTCCTCTCCATCTCCTGTGTGCGACAGCCCTGTCTCCTCTCCTTCTCCTGTGTGCGACAGCCTGTCTCCTCTCCTTCTCCTGTGTGCGACAGCCTGTCTCCTCTCCTACCCCTGTGTGCGACAGCCTGTCTCCTCACCTACCCCTGTGTGTGACAGCCTGTCTCCTCTCCTACCCCTGTGTGTGACAGCCTGTATCCTCACCTACCCCTGTGTGTGACAGCCTGTGTCCTCTCCTACCCCTGTGTGTGACAGTCTGTCTACTCTCCTTCTCCTGTGTGTGACAGCCTGTCTACTCTCCTTCTCCTGTGTGTGACAGCCTGTCTCCTCTCCTACCCCTGTGTGTGACAGCCTGTCTCCTCACCTACCCCTGTGTGTGACAGCCTTTCTCCTCTCCTTCTCCTGTGTGTGACAGCCTGTCTCCTCACCTATCCCTGTTTGTGACAGCCTGTCTCCTCTCCTACCCCTGTGTGTGACAGCCTGTCTCCTCTCCTATCCCTGTGTGTGACAGCTTGTCTCCTCTCCTTCTCCTGTGTGTGACAGCCTGTCTGCACTCCTACCCCTGTGTGTGACAGCCTGTCTCCTCTCCTACCCCTGTGTGTGTCAGCCTGTCTCCTCTCCTTCTCCTGTGTGTGACAGCTTGTCTCCTCTCCTTCTCCTGTGTGTGACAGCCTGTCTACTCTCCTTCTCCTGTGTGTGACAGCCTGTCTCCTCTCCTACCCCTCTGTGTGACAGCCTGTCTCCTCTCCATCTCCTGTGTGTGACAGCCTGTCTCCTCTCCTCCTGTGTGTGACAGCCTGTCTCCTCTCCTACCCCTGTGTGTGACAGCCTGTCTCCTCTCCATCTCCTGTGTGTGACAGCCTGTCTCCTCTCCTTCTCCTGTGTGTGACAGCCTGTCTCCTCTCCTACCCCTGTGTGTGACAGCCTGTCTCCTCTCCTTCTCCTGTGTGTGACAGCCTGTCTCCTCTCCTTCTCCTGTGTGTGACAGCCTGTCTCCTCTCCTTCTCCTGTGTGTGACAGCCTGTCTCCTCATCTACCCCTGTGTGTGACAGCCTGTCTCCTCTCCTACCCCTTTCTGTGACAGCCTGTCTCCTCTCCATCTCCTGTGTGCGACAGCCTGTCTCTTCTCCTACCCCTGTGTGTGACAGCCTGTCTCCTCTCCTACCCCTGTGTGTGACAGCCTGTCTCCTCTCCTACCCCTGTGTGTGACAGCCTGTCTCCTCTCCTACCCCTGTGTGTGACAGCCTGTCTCCTCTCCATCTCCTGTGTGTGACAGCCTGTCTCCTCTCCTTCTCCTGTGTGTGACAGACTGTCTCCTCTCCTTCTCCTGTGTGTGACAGCCTGTCTCCTCTCCTTCTCCTGTGTGTGACAGCCTGTCTGCACTCCTACCCCTGTGTGTGATAGCCTGTCTCCTCTCCTACCCCTGTCTGTGACAGCCTGTCTCCTCTCCATCTCCTGTGTGTGACAGCCTGTCTCCTCTCCTCCTGTGTGTGACAGCCTGTCTCCTCTCCTACCCCTGTGTGTGACAGCCTGTCTCCTCTCCATCTCCTGTGTGTGACAGCCTGTCTCCTCTCCTTCTCCTGTGTGTGACAGCCTGTCTCCTCTCCTACCCCTGTGTGTGACAGCCTGTCTCCTCTCCTACCCCTGTGTGTGACAGCCTGTCTCCTCTCCTACCCCTGTGTGTGACAGCCTGTCTCCTCTCCATCTCCTGTGTGTGACAGCCTGTCTCCTCTCCTTCTCCTGTGTGTGACAGACTGTCTCCTCTCCTTCTCCTGTGTGTGACAGACTGTCTCCTCTCCTTCTCCTGTGTGTGACAGCCTATCTCCTCTCCTACCCCTGTGTGTGACAGCCTGTCTCCTCACCTACTAATGTGTGTGACAGCCTGTCTCCTCTCCTACCCCTGTGTGTGACAGCCTGTCTCCTCTCCTACTCCTGTGTGTGACAGCCTGTCTCCTCTCCTACCCCTGTGTGTGACAGCCTGTCTCCTCACCTACCCCTGTGTGTGACAGCCTGTCTCCTCTCTTACCCCTGTGTGTGACAGCCTGTCTCCACTCCTACCCCTGTGTGTGTCAGCCTGTCTCCTCTCCTTCTCCTGTGTGTGACAGCCTGTCTCCTCTCCTACCCCTGTGTGTGACAGCCTGTCTCCTCACCTACCCCTGTCTGTGACAGCCTGTCTCCTCTCCTTCTCCTGTGTGTGACAGCCTGTCTCCTCACCTACCTCTGTGTGTGACAGCCTGTCTCCTCTCCTACCCCTGTGTGTGACAGCCTGTCTCCTCTCCTTCTCCTGTGTGTGACAGCCTGTCTGCACTCCTACCCCTGTGTGTGACAGCCTGTCTCCTCTCCTACCCCTGTCTGTGACAGCCTGTCTCCTCTCCATCTCCTGTGTGTGACAGCCTGTCTCCTCTCCTCCTGTGTGTGACAGCCTGTCTCCTCTCCTACCCCTGTGTGTGACAGCCTGTCTCCTCTCCATCTCCTGTGTGTGACAGCCTGTCTCCTCTCCTTCTCCTGTGTGAGACAGCCTGTCTCCTCTCCTACCCCTGTGTGTGACAGCCTGTCTCCTCTCCTACTCCTGTGTGTGACAGCCTGTCTCCTCTCCTCCTGTGTGTGACAGCCTGTCTCCTCAGCTACCCCTGTGTGTGACAGCCTGTCTCCTCTCCTACCCCTGTGTGTGACAGCCTGTCTCCTCTCCATCTCCTGTCTGTGACAGCCTGTCTCCTCTCCTTCTCCTGTGTGCGACAGCCTGTCTCCTCTCCTTCTCCTGTGTGCGACAGCCTGTCTCCTCTCCTACCCCTGTGTGCGACAGCCTGTCTCCTCTCCTACCCCTGTGTGCGACAGCCTGTCTGCTCACCTACCCCTGTGTGTGACAGCCTGTCTCCTCACCTACCCCTGTGTGTGACAGCCTGTCTCCTCTCCTACCCCTGTGTGTGACAGCCTGTCTCCTCTCCTACCCCTGTGTGTGACAGCCTGTCTCCTCTCCTACCCCTGTGTGTGACAGCCTGTCTCCTCACCTACCCCTGTGTGTGACAGCCTGTCTCCTCTCCTACCCCTGTGTGTGACAGCCTGTCTCCTCTCCTACCCCTGTGTGTGACAGCCTGTCTCCTCTCCTTCTCCTGTGTGTGACAGCCTGTCTCCTCACTTACCCCTGTGTGTGACAGCCTGTCTCCTCTCCTACCCCAGTGTGTGACAGCCTGTCTCCTCTCCTACCCCTGTGTGTGACAGCCTGTCTCCTCTCCATCTCCTGTGTGTGACAGCCTGTCTCCTCTTCATCTCCTGTGTGTGACAGCCTGTCTCCTCTCCTACCCCTGTGTGTGACAGCCTGTCTCCTCTCCTACCCCTGTGTGTGACAGCCTGTCTCCTCTCCTTCTCCTGTGTGTGACAGCCTTTCTCCTCACCTACCCCTGTATGTGACAGCCTGTCTCCTCTCGTACCCCTGTGTGTGACAGCCTGTCTCCTCACCTACCCCTGTGTGTGACAGCCTGTCTCCTCTCCTACCCCTGTGTGTGACAGCCTGTCTCCTCTCCTACCCCTGTGTGTGACAGCCTGTCTCCTCTCCATATCCTGTGTGTGACAGCCTGTCTACTCTCCTTCTCCTGTGTGTGACAGCCTGTCTCCTCTCCTACCCCTCTGTGTGACAGCCTGTCTCCTCTCCATCTCCTGTGTGTGACAGCCTGTCTCCTCTCCTACCCCTGTGTGTGACAGCCTGTCTCCTCTCCTTCTCCTGTGTTTGACAGCTTGTCTCCTCATGTACCCCTGTGTGTGACAGCCTGTCTCCTCTCCATCTCCTGTGTGTGACAGCCTGTCTCCTCTCATACCCCTGTGTGTGACAGCCTGTCTCCTCACCTACCCCTGTGTGTGACAGCCTGTCTCCTCTCCTACCCCTGTGTGTGACAGCCTGTCTCCTCTCCTTCTCCTGTGTGTGACAGCCTGTCTCCTCTCCTACCCCTGTGTGTGACAGCCTGTCTCCTCATCTACCCCTGTGTGTGACAGCCTGCCTCCTCTCCTACCCCTGTGTGTGACAGCCTGCCTCCTCTCCTACCCCTGTGTGACAGCCTGTCTCCTCTCCTTCTCCTGTGTGTGACAGCCTGTCTCCTCTCCTACCCCTGTGTGTGACAACCTGTCTCCTCACCTACCCCTGTGTGTGACAGCCTGTCTCCTCTCCTACCCCTGTGTGTGACAGACTGTCTCCTCTCCTACCCCTGTGTGTGACAGCCTGTCTCCTCACCCACCCCTGTGTGTGACAGCCTGTATCCTCTCCTACCCCTGTGTGTGACAGCCTGTCTCCTCTCCTTCTCCTGTGTGTGACAGCCTGTCTCCTCTCCTACCCCTGTGTGTGACAGCCTGTCTCCTCTCCTACCCCTGTGTGTGACAGCCTGTCTCCTCTCCTTCTCCTGTGTGTGACAGCCTGTCTCCTCTCCTACCCCTGTGTGTGACAGCCTGTCTCCTCACCTACCCCTCTGTGTGACAGCCTGTCTCCTCACCTACCCCTGTGTGTGACAGCCTGTCTCCTCTCCTACCCCTGTGTGTGACAGCCTGTCTCCTCTCCTCCTGTGTGTGACAGCCTGTCTCCTCTCCTACCCCTGTGTGTGACAGCGTGTCTCCTCACCTACCCCTGTGTGTGACCGCCTGTCTCCTCTCTTACCCCTGTGTGTGACAGCCTGTCTCCTCTCCTACCCCTGTGTGTGTCAGCCTGTCTCCTCTCCTTCTCCTGTGTGTGACAGCCTGTCTCCTCTCCTACCCCTGTGTGTGACAGCCTGTCTCCTCACCTACCCCTGTGTGTGACAGCCTGTCTCCTCTCCTTCTCCTGTGTGTGACAGCCTGTCTCCTCTCCTTCTCCTGTGTGTGACAGCCTGTCTCCTCACCTATCCCTGTGTGTGACAGCCTGTCTCCTCTCCTACCCCTGTGTGTGACAGCCTGTCTCCTCTCCTTCTCCTGTGTGTGACAGCCTGTCTCCTCTCCTACCCCTGTGTGTGACAGCGTATCTCCTCTCCATCTCCTGTGTGTGACAGTTTGTCTCCTCTCCTCCTGTGTGTGACAGCCTGTCTCCTCTCCTACCCCTGTGTGTGACAGCCTGTTTCCTCTCCATCTGCTGTGTGTGACAGCCTGTCTCCTCTCCTTCTCCTGTGTGTGACAGCCTGTCTAATCCCCCCCCCTGTGTGTGACAACCTGTCTCCTCTCCTACCCCTGTGTGTGACACCCTGTCTCCTCTCCTTCTCCTGTGTGTGACAACCTGTCTCCTCATCTACCCCTGTGTGTGACAGCCTGTCTCCTCTCCTACCCCTGTGTGCGACAGCCTGTCTCCTCTCCATCTCCTGTGTGCGACAGCCTGTCTCCTCTCCTTCTCCTGTGTGCGACAGCCTGTCTCCTCTCCTTCTCCTGTGTGCGACAGCCTGTCTCCTCTCCTACCCCTGTGTGCGACAGCCTGTCTCCTCACCTACCCCAGTGTGTGACAGCCTGTCTCCTCTCCTACCCCTGTGTGTGACAGCCTGTATCCTCACCTACCCCTGTGTGTGACAGCCTGTGTCCTCTCCTACCCCTGTGTGTGACAGTCTGTCTACTCTCCTTCTCCTGTGTGTGACAGCCTGTCTACTCTCCTTCTCCTGTGTGTGACAGCCTGTCTCCTCTCCTACCCCTGTGTGTGACAGCCTGTCTCCTCACCTACCCCTGTGTGTGACAGCCTGTCTCCTCTCCTTCTCCTGTGTGTGACAGCCTGTCTCCTCACCTATCCCTGTTTGTGACAGCCTGTCTCCTCTCCTACCCCTGTGTGTGACAGCCTGTCTCCTCTCCTACCCCTGTGTGTGACAGCTTGTCTCCTCTCCTTCTCCTGTGTGTGACAGCCTGTCTGCACTCCTACCCCTGTGTGTGACAGCCTGTCTCCTCTCCTACCCCTGTGTGTGTCAGCCTGTCTCCTCTCCTTCTCCTGTGTGTGACAGCTTGTCTCCTCTCCTTCTCCTGTGTGTGACAGCCTGTCTACTCTCCTTCTCCTGTGTGTGACAGCCTGTCTCCTCTCCTACCCCTCTGTGTGACAGCCTGTCTCCTCTCCATCTCCTGTGTGTGACAGCCTGTCTCCTCTCCTCCTGTGTGTGACAGCCTGTCTCCTCTCCTACCCCTGTGTGTGACAGCCTGTCTCCTCTCCATCTCCTGTGTGTGACAGCCTGTCTCCTCTCCTTCTCCTGTGTGTGACAGCCTGTCTCCTCTCCTACCCCTGTGTGTGACAGCCTGTCTCCTCTCCTTCTCCTGTGTGTGACAGCCTGTCTCCTCTCCTTCTCCTGTGTGTGACAGCCTGTCTCCTCTCCTTCTCCTGTGTGTGACAGCCTGTCTCCTCATCTACCCCTGTGTGTGACAGCCTGTCTCCTCTCCTACCCCTTTCTGTGACAGCCTGTCTCCTCTCCATCTCCTGTGTGCGACAGCCTGTCTCTTCTCCTACCCCTGTGTGTGACAGCCTGTCTCCTCTCCTACCCCTGTGTGTGACAGCCTGTCTCCTCTCCTACCCCTGTGTGTGACAGCCTGTCTCCTCTCCTACCCCTGTGTGTGACAGCCTGTCTCCTCTCCATCTCCTGTGTGTGACAGCCTGTCTCCTCTCCTTCTCCTGTGTGTGACAGACTGTCTCCTCTCCTTCTCCTGTGTGTGACAGCCTGTCTCCTCTCCTTCTCCTGTGTGTGACAGCCTGTCTGCACTCCTACCCCTGTGTGTGATAGCCTGTCTCCTCTCCTACCCCTGTCTGTGACAGCCTGTCTCCTCTCCATCTCCTGTGTGTGACAGCCTGTCTCCTCTCCTCCTGTGTGTGACAGCCTGTCTCCTCTCCTACCCCTGTGTGTGACAGCCTGTCTCCTCTCCATCTCCTGTGTGTGACAGCCTGTCTCCTCTCCTTCTCCTGTGTGTGACAGCCTGTCTCCTCTCCTACCCCTGTGTGTGACAGCCTGTCTCCTCTCCTACTCCTGTGTGTGACAGCCTGTCTCCTCTCCTTCTCCTGTGTGTGACAGCCTGTCTCCTCATCTACCCCTGTGTGTGACAGCCAGTCTCCTCTCCTACCCCTGTGTGTGACAGCCTGTCTCCTCTCCATCTCCTGTCTGTGACAGCCTGTCTCCTCTCCATCTCCTGTGTGCGACAGCCTGTCTCCTCTCCTACCCCTGTGTGTGACAGCCTGTCTCCTCTCGTACCCCTGTGTGTGACAGCCTGTCTCCTCTCCTACCCCTGTGTGTGACAGCCTGTCTCCTCTCCTACCCCTGTGTGTGACAGCCTGTCTCCTCTCCATCTCCTGTGTGTGACAGCCTGTCTCCTCTCCTTCTCCTGTGTGTGACAGACTGTCTCCTCTCCTTCTCCTGTGTGTGACAGACTGTCTCCTCTCCTTCTCCTGTGTGTGACAGCCTGTCTCCTCTCCTACCCCTGTGTGTGACAGCCTGTCTCCTCACCTACCCCTGTGTGTGACAGCCTGTCTCCTCTCCTACCCCTGTGTGTGACAGCCTGTCTCCTCTCCTACTCCTGTGTGTGACAGCCTGTCTCCTCTCCTACCCCTGTGTGTGACAGCCTATCTCCTCACCTACCCCTGTGTGTGACAGCCTGTCTCCTCTCTTACCCCTGTGTGTGACAGCCTGTCTCCACTCCTACCCCTGTGTGTGTCAGCCTGTCTCCTCTCCTTCTCCTGTGTGTGACAGCCTGTCTCCTCTCCTACCCCTGTGTGTGACAGCCTGTCTCCTCACCTACCCCTGTCTGTGACAGCCTGTCTCCTCTCCTTCTCCTGTGTGTGACAGCCTGTCTCCTCACCTACCTCTGTGTGTGACAGCCTGTCTCCTCTCCTACCCCTGTGTGTGACAGCCTGTCTCCTCTCCTTCTCCTGTGTGTGACAGCCTGTCTGCACTCCTACCCCTGTGTGTGACAGCCTGTCTCCTCTCCTACCCCTGTCCGTGACAGCCTGTCTCCTCTCCATGTCCTGTGTGTGACAGCCTGTCTCCTCTCCTCCTGTGTGTGACAGCCTGTCTCCTCTCCTACCCCTGTGTGTGACAGCCTGTCTCCTCTCCATCTCCTGTGTGTGACAGCCTGTCTCCTCTCCTTCTCCTGTGTGAGACAGCCTGTCTCCTCTCCTACCCCTGTGTGTGACAGCCTGTCTCCTCTCCTACTCCTGTGTGTGACAGCCTGTCTCCTCTCCTTCTTCTGTGTGTGACAGCCTGTCTCCTCATCTACCCCTGTGTTTGACAGCCTGTCTCCTCTCCTACCCCTGTGTGTGACAGCCTGTCTCCTCTCCATCTCCTGTCTGTGACAGCCTGTCTCCTCTCCATCTCCTGTGTGCGACAGCCTGTCTCCTCTCCTTCTCCTGTGTGCGACAGCCTGTCTCCTCTCCTTCTCCTGTGTGCGACAGCCTGTCTCCTCTCCTACCCCTGTGTGCGACAGCCTGTCTCCTCTCCTACCCCTGTGTGCGACAGCCTGTCTGCTCACCTACCCCTGTGTGTGACAGCCTGTCTCCTCACCTACCCCTGTGTGTGACAGCCTGTCTCCTCACCTACCCCTGTGTGTGACAGCCTGTCTCCTCTCCTACCCCTGTGTGTGACAGCCTGTCTCCTCTCCTACCCCTGTGTGTGACAGCCTGTCTCCTCTCCTACCCCTGTGTGTGACAGCCTGTCTCCTCTCCTACCCCTGTGTGTGACAGCCTGTCTCCTCTCCTACCCCTGTGTGTGACAGCCTGTCTCCTCTCCTACCCCTGTGTGTGACAGCCTGCCTCCTCTCCTACCCCTGTGTGACAGCCTGTCTCCTCTCCTTCTCCTGTGTGTGACAGCCTGTCTCCTCTCCTACCCCTGTGTGTGACAACCTGTCTCCTCACCTACCCCTGTGTGTGACAGCCTGTCTCCTCTCCTACCCCTGTGTGTGACAGCCTGTCTCCTCTCCTACCCCTGTGTGTGACAGCCTGTCTCCTCACCTACCCCTGTGTGTGACAGCCTGTCTCCTCTCCTACCCCTGTGTGTGACAGCCTGTCTCCTCTCCTTCTCCTGTGTGTGACAGCCTGTCTCCTCTCCTACCCCTGTGTGTGACAGCCTGTCTCCTCTCCTACCCCTGTGTGTGACAGCCTGTCTCCTCTCCTTCTCCTGTGTGTGACAGCCTGTCTCCTCTCCTACCCCTGTGTGTGACAGCCTGTCTCCTCACCTACCCCTCTGTGTGACAGCCTGTCTCCTCACCTACCCCTGTGTGTGACAGCCTGTCTCCTCTCCTACCCCTGTGTGTGACAGCCTGTCTCCTCTCCTCCTGTGTGTGACAGCCTGTCTCCTCTCCTACCCCTGTGTGTGACAGCGTGTCTCCTCACCTACCCCTGTGTGTGACCGCCTGTCTCCTCTCTTACCCCTGTGTGTGACAGCCTGTCTCCTCTCCTACCCCTGTGTGTGTCAGCCTGTCTCCTCTCCTTCTCCTGTGTGTGACAGCCTGTCTCCTCTCCTACCCATGTGTGTGACAGCCTGTCTCCTCTCCTACTCCTGTGTGTGACAGCCTGTCTCCTCTCCTTCTCCTGTGTGTGACAGCCTGTCTCCTCATCTACCCCTGTGTGTGACAGCCTGTCTCCTCTCCTACCCCTGTGTGTGACAGCCTGTCTCCTCTCCATCTCCTGTGAGCGACAGCCTGTCTCCTCTCCTTCTCCTGTGTGCGACAGCCTGTCTCCTCTCCTTCTCCTGTGTGCGACAGCCTGTCTCCTCTCCTACCCCTGTGTGCGACAGCCTGTCTCCTCACCTACCCCTGTGTGTGACAGCCTGTCTCCTCTCCTACCTCTGTGTGTGACAGCCTGTCTCCTCTCCTACCTCTGTGTGTGACAGCCTGTCTCCTCACCTACCCCTGTGTGTGACAGCCTGTCTCCTCTCGTACCCCTGTGTGTGACAGCCTGTCTCCTCTCCTTCCCCTGTGTGTGACAGCCTGTCTCCTCTCCTACCCCTGTGTGTGACAGCCTGTCTCCTCTCCTACCCCTGTGTGTGACAGCCTGTCTCCTCTCCTACCCCTGTGTGTGACAGCCTGTCTCCTCTCCTACCCTGTGTGTGACAGCCTGTCTCCTCACCTACCCCTGTGTAAGACAGCCTGTCTCCTCTCCTACCCCAGTGTGTGACAGCCTGTCTCCTCTCCTAACCCTGTGTGTGACAGCCTGTCTCCTCTCCATCTCCTGTGTGTGACAGCCTGTCTCCTCTACATCTCCTGTGTGTGACAGCCTGTCTCCTCTCCTACCCCTGTGTGTGACAGCCTGTCTCCTCTCCTACCCCTGTGTGTGACAGCCTGTCTCCTCTCCTTCTCCTGTGTGTGACAGCCTGTCTCCTCATCTACCCCTGTGTGTGACAGCCTGTCTCCTCTCCTACCCCTGTGTGTGACAGCCTGTCTCCTCTCCTTCTCCTGTGTGTGACAGCCTGTCTCCTCTCCTACCCCTGTGTGTGACAGACTTTCTCCTCACCTACCCCTGTCTGTGACAGCCTGTCTCCTCTCCTACCCCTGTGTGTGACAGCCTGTCTCCTCACCTACCCCTGTGTGTGACAGCCTGTCTCCTCTCCTACCCCTGTGTGTGACAGCCTGTCTCCTCTCCTACCCCTGTGTGTGACAGCCTGTCTCCTCTTCATATCCTGTGTGTGACAGCCTGTCTCCTCTCCTTCTCCTGTGTGTGACAGCCTGTCTCCTCTCCTACCCCTCTGTGTGACAGCCTGTCTCCTCTCCATCTCCTGTGTGTGACAGCCTGTCTCCTCTCCTACCCCTGTGTGTGACAGCCTGTCTCCTCTCCTACCCCTGTGTGTGACAGCCTGTCTCCTCTCCTTCTCCTGTGTTTGACAGCTTGTCTCCTCATGTACCCCTGTGTGTGACTGCCTGTCTCCTCTCCTACCCCTGTGTGTGACAGCCTGTCTCCTCTCCATCTCCTGTGTGTGACAGCCTGTCTCCTCTCATACCCCTGTGTGTGACAGCCTGTCTCCTCACCTACCCCTGTGTGTGACAGCCTGTCTCCTCTCCTACCCCTGTGTGTGACAGCCTGTCTCCTCTCCTTCTCCTGTGTGTGACAGCCTGTCTCCTCTCCTACCCATGTGTGTGACAGCCTGTCTCCTCACCTACCCCTGTGTGTGACAGCTTGCCTCCTCTCCTACCCCTGTGTGTCACAGCCTGCCTCCTCTCCTACCCCTGTGTGACAGCCAGTCTCCTCTCCTTCTCCTGTGTGTGACAGCCTGTCTCCTCTCCTTCTCCTGTGTGTGACAGTCTGTCTCCTCTCCTACCCCTGTGTGTGACAACCTGTCTCCTCACCTACCCCTTTGTGTGACAGCCTGTCTCCTCTCCTACCCCTGTGTGTGACAGCCTGTCTCCTCTCCTACCCCTGTGTGTGACAGCCTGTCTCCTCACCTACCCCTGTGTGTGACAGCCTGTCTCCTCTCCTACCCCTGTGTGTGACAGCCTGTCTCCTCTCCTTCTCCTGTGTGTGACAGCCTGTCTCCTCTCCTACCCCTGTGTGTGACAGCCTGTATCCTCTCCATCTCCTGTGTGTGACAGCCTGTCTCCTCTCCTTCTCCTGTGTGTGACAGCCTGTCTCCTCTCCTACCCCTGTGTGTGACAGCCTGTCTCCTCTCCTACCCCTGTGTGTGTCAGACTGTTTCCTCTCCTACCCCTGTGTGTGACAGTCTGTCTCCTCTCCTTCTCCTGTGTGTGACAGCCTGTCTCCTCTCCTACCCCTGTGTGTGTCAGCCTGTCTCCTCTCCTTCTCCTGTGTGTGACACCCTGTCTCCTCTCCTACCCCTGTGTGTGACAGCCTGTCTCCTCCCCTACCCCTGTTAAGACAGCCTGTCTCCTCTCCTACCCCAGTGTGTGACAGCCTGTCTCCTCTCCTACCCCTGTGTGTGACAGCCTGTCTCCTCTCCATCTCCTGTGTGTGACAGCCTGTCTCCTCTCCTTCTCCTGTGTGTGACAGTCTGTCTCCTCTCCTACCCCTGTGTGTGACAACCTGTCTCCTCACCTACCCCTTTGTGTGACAGCCTGTCTCCTCTCCTACCCCTGTGTGTGACAGCCTGTCTCCTCTCCTACCCCTGTGTGTGACAGCCTGTCTCCTCACCTACCCCTGTGTGTGACAGCCTGTCTCCTCTCCTACCCCTGTGTGTGACAGCCTGTCTCCTCTCCTTCTCCTGTGTGTGACAGCCTGTCTCCCCTCCTACCCCTGTGTGTGACAGCCTGTCTCCTCTCCATCTCCTGTGTGTGACAGCCTGTCTCCTCTCCTTCTCCTGTGTGTGACAGCCTGTCTCCTCTCCTACCCCTGTGTGTGACAGCCTGTCTCCTCTCCTACCCCTGTGTGTGTCAGACTGTTTCCTCTCCTACCCCTGTGTGTGACAGCCTGTCTCCTCTCCTTCTCCTGTGTGTGACAGCCTGTCTCCTCTCCTACCCCTGTGTGTGTCAGCCTGTCTCCTCTCCTTCTCCTGTGTGTGACAGCCTGTCTCCTCTCCTACCCCTGTGTGTGACAGACTGTCTCCTTACCTACCCCTGTGTGTGACAGCCTGTCTCCTCTCCTTCTCCTGTGTGTGACAGCCTGTCTCCTCACCTACCCCTGTGTGTGACAGCCTGTCTCCTCTCCTACCCCTGTGTGTGACAGCCTGTCTCCTCTCCTTCTCCTGTGTGTGACAGCCTGTCTGCACTCCTACCCCTGTGTGTGACAGCCTGTCTCCTCTCCTACCCCTGTGTGTGACAGCCTATCTCCTCTCCATCTCCTGTGTGTGACAGTTTGTCTCCTCTCCTCCTGTGTGTGACAGCCTGTCTCCTCTCCTACCCCTGTGTGTGACAGCCTGTTTCCTCTCCATCTGCTGTGTGTGACAGCCTGTCTCCTCTCCTTCTCCTGTGTGTGACAGCCTGTCTAATCCCTCCCCCCCCCTGTGTGTGACAACCTGTCTCCTCATCTACCCCTGTGTGTGACAGCCTGTCTCCTCTCCTACCCCTGTGTGTGACAGCCTGTCTCCTCTCCATCTCCTGTGTGCGACATCCTGTCTCCTCTCCATCTCCTGTGTGCGACAGCCTGTCTCCTCTCCTTCTCCTCTGTCTCCTCTCCTTCTCCTGTGTGCGACAGCCTGTCTCCTCTCCTACACCTGTGTGCGACAGCCTGTCTCCTCACCTACCCCTGTGTGTGACAGCCTGTCTCCTCATCTACCCCTGTGTGTGACAGCCTGTGTCCTCTCCTACCCCTGTGTGTGACAGCCTGTCTACTCTCCTTCTCCTGTGTGTGACAGCCTGTCTGCACTCCTACCCCTGTGTGTGACAGCCTGTCTCCTCTCCTACCCCTGTGTGTCACAGCCTGTCTCCTCTCCATCTCCTGTGTGTGACAGCCTGTCT
The DNA here is from genome assembly GCA_031769625.1 of Taudactylus pleione. Classification (NCBI taxonomy): domain Eukaryota; kingdom Metazoa; phylum Chordata; class Amphibia; order Anura; family Myobatrachidae; genus Taudactylus; species Taudactylus pleione. Next base: position 2,114,471 of record JAUIMM010000641.1, read on the forward strand.
CCTCTCCATCTCCTGTGTGTGACAGCCTGTCTCCTCTCCTTCTCCTGTGTGTGACAGCCTGTCTCCTCTCCTTCTCCTGTGTCTGACAGCCTCTCTCCTCATCTACCCCTGTGTGTGACAGCCTGTCTCCTCTCCTACCCCTGTGTGTGACAGCCTGTCTCCTCTCCATCTCCTGTGAGCGACAGCCTGTCTCCTCTCCTTCTCCTGTGTGCGACAGCCTGTCTCCTCTCCTACCCCTGTGTGCGACAGCCTGTCTCCTCACCTACCCCTGTGTGTGACAGCCTGTCTCCTCTCCTACCCCTGTGTGCGACAGCCTGTCTCCTCACCTACCCCTGTGTGTGACAGCCTGTCTCCTCTCCTTCTCCTGTGTGTGACAGCCTGTCTCCTCATCTTCCCCTGTGTGTGACAGCCTGTCTCCTCTCCTACCCCTGTGTGTGACAGCCTGTCTCCTCTCCTTCTCCTGTGTGTGACAGCCTGTCTCCTCTCCTACCCCTGTGTGTGACAGACTTTCTCCTCACCTACCCCTGTCTGTGACAGCCTGTCTCCTCTCCTACCCCTGTGTGTGACAGCCTGTCTCCTCACCTACCCCTGTGTGTGACAGCTTGTCTCCTCTCCTACCCCTGTGTGTGACAGCCTGTCTCCTCTCCTACCCCTGTGTGTGACAGCCTGTCTCCTCTTCATATCCTGTGTGTGACAGCCTGTCTCCTCTCCTTCTCCTGTGTGTGACAGCCTGTCTCCTCTCCTACCCCTCTGTGTGACAGCCTGTCTCCTCTCCATCTCCTGTGTGTGACAGCCTGTCTCCTCTCCTACCCCTGTGTGTGACAGCCTGTCTCCTCTCCTACCCCTGTGTGTGACAGCCTGTCTCCTCTCCTTCTCCTGTGTTTGACAGCTTGTCTCCTCATGTACCCCTGTGTGTGACAGCCTGTCTCCTCTCCTACCCCTGTGTGTGACAGCCTGTCTCCTCTCCATCTCCTGTGTGTGACAGCCTGTCTCCTCTCATACCCCTGTGTGTGACAGCCTGTCTCCTCACCTACCCCTGTGTGTGACAGCCTGTCTCCTCTCCTACCCCTGTGTGTGACAGCCTGTCTCCTCTCCTTCTCCTGTGTGTGACAGCCTGTCTCCTCTCCTACCCCTGTGTGTGACAGCCTGTCTCCTCTCCTACCCCTGTGTGCGACAGCCTGTCTCCTCACCTACCCCTGTGTGTGACAGCCTGTCTCCTCTCCTACCTCTGTGTGTGACAGCCTGTCTCCTCACCTACCCCTGTGTGTGACAGTCTGTCTCCTCTCGTACCCCTGTGTGTGACAGCCTGTCTCCTCTCCTTCCCCTGTGTGTGACAGCCTGTCTCCTCTCCTACCCCTGTGTGTGACAGCCTGTCTCCTCTCCTACCCCTGTGTGTGACAGCCTGTCTCCTCTCCTACCCCTGTGTGTGACAGCCTGTCTCCTCTCCTACCCTGTGTGTGACAGCCTGTCTCCTCACCTACCCCTGTGTAAGACAGCCTGTCTCCTCTCCTACCCCAGTGTGTGACAGCCTGTCTCCTCTCCTAACCCTGTGTGTGACAGCCTGTCTCCACTCCATCTCCTGTGTGTGACAGCCTGTCTCCTCTACATCTCCTGTGTGTGACAGCCTGTCTCCTCTCCTACCCCTGTGTGTGACAGCCTGTCTCCTCTCCTACCCCTGTGTGTGACAGCCTGTCTCCTCTCCTTCTCCTGTGTGTGACAGCCTGTCTCCTCATCTACCCCTGTGTGTGACAGCCTGTCTCCTCTCCTACCCCTGTGTGTGACAGCCTGTCTCCTCTCCTTCTCCTGTGTGTGACAGCCTGTCTCCTCTCCTACCCCTGTGTGTGACAGACTTTCTCCTCACCTACCCCTGTCTGTGACAGCCTGTCTCCTCTCCTACCCCTGTGTGTGACAGCCTGTCTCCTCACCTACCCCTGTGTGCGACAGCCTGTCTCCTCACCTACCCCTGTGTGTGACAGCCTGTCTCCTCTTCATATCCTGTGTGTGACAGCCTGTCTCCTCTCCTTCTCCTGTGTGTGACAGCCTGTCTCCTCTCCTACCCCTCTGTGTGACAGCCTGTCTCCTCTCCATCTCCTGTGTGTGACAGCCTGTCTCCTCTCCTACCCCTGTGTGTGACAGTCTGTCTCCTCTCCTACCCCTGTGTGTGACAGCCTGTCTCCTCTCCTTCTCCTGTGTTTGACAGCTTGTCTCCTCATGTACCCCTGTGTGTGACTGCCTGTCTCCTCTCCTACCCCTGTGTGTGACAGCCTGTCTCCTCTCCATCTCCTGTGTGTGACAGCCTGTCTCCTCTCATACCCCTGTGTGTGACAGCCTGTCTCCTCACCTACCCCTGTGTGTGACAGCCTGTCTCCTCTCCTACCCCTGTGTGTGACAGCCTGTCTCCTCTCCTTCTCCTGTGTGTGACAGCCTGTCTCCTCTCCTACCCCTGTGTGTGACAGCCTGTCTCCTCACCTACCCCTGTGTGTGACAGCTTGCCTCCTCTCCTACCCCTGTGTGTCACAGCCTGCCTCCTCTCCTACCCCTGTGTGACAGCCAGTCTCCTCTCCTTCTCCTGTGTGTTACAGCCTGTCTCCTCTCCTTCTCCTGTGTGTGACAGTCTGTCTCCTCACCTACCCCTGTGTGCGACAGCCTGTCTCCTCACCTACCCCTGTGTGTGACAGCCTGTCTCCTCTCCTACCTCTGTGTGTGACAGCCTGTCTCCTCACCTACCCCTGTGTGTGACAGCCTGTCTCCTCTCGTACCCCTGTGTGTGACAGCCTGTCTCCTCTCCTTCCCCTGTGTGTGACAGCCTGTCTCCTCTCCTACCCCTGTGTGTGACAGCCTGTCTCCTCTCCTACCCCTGTGTGTGACAGCCTGTCTCCTCTCCTACCCCTGTGTGTGACAGCCTGTCTCCTCTCCTACCCTGTGTGTGACAGCCTGTCTCCTCACCTACCCCTGTGTAAGACAGCCTGTCTCCTCTCCTACCCCAGTGTGTGACAGCCTGTCTCCTCTCCTAACCCTGTGTGTGACAGCCTGTGTCCTCTCCATCTCCTGTGTGTGACAGCCTGTCTCCTCTACATCTCCTGTGTGTGACAGCCTGTCTCCTCTCTTACCCCTGTGTGTGACAGCCTGTCTCCTCTCCTACCCCTGTGTGTGACAGCCTGTCTCCTCTCCTTCTCCTGTGTGTGACAGCCTGTCTCCTCATCTACCCCTGTGTGTGACAGCCTGTCTCCTCTCCTACCCCTGTGTGTGACAGCCTGTCTCCTCTCCTTCTCCTGTGTGTGACAGCCTGTCTCCTCTCCTACCCCTGTGTGTGACAGACTTTCTCCTCACCTACCCCTGTCTGTGACAGCCTGTCTCCTCTCCTACCCCTGTGTGTGACAGCCTGTCTCCTCACCTACCCCTGTGTGTGACAGCCTGTCTCCTCTCCTACCCCTGTGTGTGACAGCCTGTCTCCTCTCCTACCCCTGTGTGTGACAGCCTGTCTCCTCTTCATATCCTGTGTGTGACAGCCTGTCTCCTCTCCTTCTCCTGTGTGTGACAGCCTGTCTCCTCTCCTACCCCTCTGTGTGACAGCCTGTCTCCTCTCCATCTCCTGTGTGTGACAGCCTGTCTCCTCTCCTAACCCTGTGTGTGACAGCCTGTCTCCTCTCCTACCCCTGTGTGTGACAGCCTGTCTCCTCTCCTTCTCCTGTGTTTGACAGCTTGTCTCCTCATGTACCCCTGTGTGTGACTGCCTGTCTCCTCTCCTACCCCTGTGTGTGACAGCCTGTCTCCTCTCCATCTCCTGTGTGTGACAGCCTGTCTCCTCTCAAACCCCTGTGTGTGACAGCCTGTCTCCTCACCTACCCCTGTGTGTGACAGCCTGTCTCCTCTCCTACCCCTGTGTGTGACAGCCTGTCTCCTCTCCTTCTCCTGTGTGTGACAGTCTGTCTCCTCTCCTACCCCTGTGTGTGACAACCTGTCTCCTCACCTACCCCTGTGTGTGACAGCCTGTCTCCTCTTCATATCCTGTGTGTGACAGCCTGTCTCCTCTCCTTCTCCTGTGTGTGACAGCCTGTCTCCTCTCCTACCCCTCTGTGTGACAGCCTGTCTCCTCTCCATCTCCTGTGTGTGACAGCCTGTCTCCTCTCCTACCCCTGTGTGTGACAGCCTGTCTCCTCTCCTACCCCTGTGTGTGACAGCCTGTCTCCTCTCCTTCTCCTGTGTTTGACAGCTTGTCTCCTCATGTACCCCTGTGTGTGACTGCCTGTCTCCTCTCCTACCCCTGTGTGTGACAGCCTGTCTCCTCTCCATCTCCTGTGTGTGACAGCCTGTCTCCTCTCAAACCCCTGTGTGTGACAGCCTGTCTCCTCACCTACCCCTGTGTGTGACAGCCAGTCTCCTCTCCTTCTCCTGTGTGTGACAGCCTGTCTCCTCTCCTTCTCCTGTGTGTGACAGTCTGTCTCCTCTCCTACCCCTGTGTGTGACAACCTGTCTCCTCACCTACCCCTTTGTGTGACAGCCTGTCTCCTCTCCTACCCCTGTGTGTGACAGCCTGTCTCCTCTCCTACCCCTGTGTGTGACAGCCTGTCTCCTCACCTACCCCTGTGTGTGACAGCCTGTCTCCTCTCTTACCCCTGTGTGTGACAGCCTGTCTCCTCTCCTTCTCCTGTGTGTGACAGCCTGTCTCCTCTCCTACCCCTGTGTGTGACAGCCTGTATCCTCTCCATCTCCTGTGTGTGACAGCCTGTCTCCTCTCCTTCTCCTGTGTGTGACAGCCTGTCTCCTCTCCTACCCCTGTGTGTGACAGCCTGTCTCCTCTCCTACCCCTGTGTGTGTCAGACTGTTTCCTCTCCTACCCCTGTGTGTGACAGCCTGTCTCCTCTCCTTCTCCTGTGTGTGACAGCCTGTCTCCTCTCCTACCCCTGTGTGTGTCAGCCTGTCTCCTCTCCTTCTCCTGTGTGTGACAGCCTGTCTCCTCTCCTACCCCTGTGTGTGACAGCCTGTCTCCTCACCTACCCCTGTTAAGACAGCCTGTCTCCTCTCCTACCCCAGTGTGTGACAGCCTGTCTCCTCTCCTACCCCTGTGTGTGACAGCCTGTCTCCTCTCCATCTCCTGTGTGTGAAAGCCTGTCTCCTCTCCTTCTCCTGTGTGTGACAGTCTGTCTCCTCTCCTACCCCTGTGTGTGACAACCTGTCTCCTCACCTACCCCTTTGTGTGACAGCCTGTCTCCTCTCCTACCCCTGTGTGTGACAGCCTGTCTCCTCTCCTACCCCTGTGTGTGACAGCCTGTCTCCTCACCTACCCCTGTGTGTGACAGCCTGTCTCCTCTCCTACCCCTGTGTGTGACAGCCTGTCTCCTCTCCTTCTCCTGTGTGTGACAGCCTGTCTCCTCTCCTACCCCTGTGTGTGACAGCCTGTCTCCTCTCCATCTCCTGTGTGTGACAGCCTGTCTCCTCTCCTTCTCCTGTGTGTGACAGCCTGTCTCCTCTCCTACCCCTGTGTGTGACAGCCTGTCTCCTCTCCTACCCCTGTGTGTGTCAGACTGTTTCCTCTCCTACCCCTGTGTGTGACAGCCTGTCTCCTCTCCTTCTCCTGTGTGTGACAGCCTGTCTCCTCTCCTACCCCTGTGTGTGTCAGCCTGTCTCCTCTCCTTCTCCTGTGTGTGACAGCCTGTCTCCTCTCCTACCCCTGTGTGTGACAGACTGTCTCCTTACCTACCCCTGTGTGTGACAGCCTGTCTCCTCTCCTTCTCCTGTGTGTGACAGCCTGTCTCCTCACCTACCCCTGTGTGTGACAGCCTGTCTCCTCTCCTACCCCTGTGTGTGACAGCCTGTCTCCTCTCCTTCTCCTGTGTGTGACAGCCTGTCTGCACTCCTACCCCTGTGTGTGACAGCCTGTCTCCTCTCCTACCCCTGTGTGTGACAGCCTATCTCCTCTCCATCTCCTGTGTGTGACAGTTTGTCTCCTCTCCTCCTGTGTGTGACAGCCTGTCTCCTCTCCGACCCCTGTGTGTGACAGCCTGTTTCCTCTCCATCTGCTGTGTGTGACAGCCTGTCTCCTCTCCTTCTCCTGTGTGTGACAGCCTGTCTAATCCCTCCCCCCCCCTGTGTGTGACAGACTGTCTCCTCTCCTACCCCTGTGTGTGACACCCTGTCTCCTCTCCTTCTCCTGTGTGTGACAACCTGTCTCCTCATCTACCCCTGTGTGTGACAGCCTGTCTCCTCTCCTACCCCTGTGTGTGACAGCCTGTCTCCTCTCCATCTCCTGTGTGCGACATCCTGTCTCCTCTCCATCTCCTGTGTGCGACAGCCTGTCTCCTCTCCTTCTCCTGTGTGCGACAGCCTGTCTCCTCTCCTTCTCCTGTGTGCGACAGCCTGTCTCCTCTCCTACCCCTGTGTGCGACAGCCTGTCTCCTCACCTACCCCTGTGTGTGACAGCCTGTCTCCTCACCTACCCCTGTGTGTGACAGCCTGTGTCCTCTCCTACCCCTGTGTGTGACAGCCTGTCTACTCTCCTTCTCCTGTGTGTGACAGCCTGTCTGCACTCCTACCCCTGTGTGTGACAGCCTGTCTCCTCTCCTACCCCTGTGTGTCACAGCCTGTCTCCTCTCCATCTCCTGTGTGTGACAGCCTGTCTCCTCTCCATCTCCTGTGTGTGACAGCCTGTCTCCTCTCCTTCTCCTGTGTGTGACAGCCTGTCTCCTCTCCTTCTCCTGTGTCTGACAGCCTGTCTCCTCATCTACCCCTGTGTGTGACAGCCTGTCTCCTCTCCTACCCCTGTGTGTGACAGCCTGTCTCCTCTCCATCTCCTGTGAGCGACAGCCTGTCTCCTCTCCTTCTCCTGTGTGCGACAGCCTGTCTCCTCTCCTACCCCTGTGTGCGACAGCCTGTCTCCTCTCCTACCCCAGTGTGTGACAGCCTGTCTCCTCTCCTACCCCTGTGTGTGACAGCCTGTCTCCTCTCCATCTCCTGTGTGTGAAAGCCTGTCTCCTCTCCTTCTCCTGTGTGTGACAGTCTGTCTCCTCTCCTACCCCTGTGTGTGACAACCTGTCTCCTCACCTACCCCTTTGTGTGACAGCCTGTCTCCTCTCCTACCCCTGTGTGTGACAGCCTGTCTCCTCTCCTACCCCTGTGTGTGACAGCCTGTCTCCTCACCTACCCCTGTGTGTGACAGCCTGTCTCCTCTCCTACCCCTGTGTGTGACAGCCTGTCTCCTCTCCTTCTCCTGTGTGTGACAGCCTGTCTCCTCTCCTACCCCTGTGTGTGACAGCCTGTCTCCTCTCCATCTCCTGTGTGTGACAGCCTGTCTCCTCTCCTTCTCCTGTGTGTGACAGCCTGTCTCCTCTCCTACCCCTGTGTGTGACAGCCTGTCTCCTCTCCTACCCCTGTGTGTGTCAGACTGTTTCCTCTCCTACCCCTGTGTGTGACAGCCTGTCTCCTCTCCTTCTCCTGTGTGTGACAGCCTGTCTCCTCTCCTACCCCTGTGTGTGTCAGCCTGTCTCCTCTCCTTCTCCTGTGTGTGACAGCCTGTCTCCTCTCCTACCCCTGTGTGTGACAGACTGTCTCCTTACCTACCCCTGTGTGTGACAGCCTGTCTCCTCTCCTTCTCCTGTGTGTGACAGCCTGTCTCCTCACCTACCCCTGTGTGTGACAGCCTGTCTCCTCTCCTACCCCTGTGTGTGACAGCCTGTCTCCTCTCCTTCTCCTGTGTGTGACAGCCTGTCTGCACTCCTACCCCTGTGTGTGACAGCCTGTCTCCTCTCCTACCCCTGTGTGTGACAGCCTATCTCCTCTCCATCTCCTGTGTGTGACAGTTTGTCTCCTCTCCTCCTGTGTGTGACAGCCTGTCTCCTCTCCTACCCCTGTGTGTGACAGCCTGTTTCCTCTCCATCTGCTGTGTGTGACAGCCTGTCTCCTCTCCTTCTCCTGTGTGTGACAGCCTGTCTAATCCCTCCCCCCCCCTGTGTGTGACAGACTGTCTCCTCTCCTACCCCTGTGTGTGACACCCTGTCTCCTCTCCTTCTCCTGTGTGTGACAACCTGTCTCCTCATCTACCCCTGTGTGTGACAGCCTGTCTCCTCTCCTACCCCTGTGTGTGACAGCCTGTCTCCTCTCCATCTCCTGTGTGCGACATCCTGTCTCCTCTCCATCTCCTGTGTGCGACAGCCTGTCTCCTCTCCTTCTCCTGTGTGCGACAGCCTGTCTCCTCTCCTTCTCCTGTGTGCGACAGCCTGTCTCCTCTCCATCTCCTGTGTGTGACAGCCTGTCTCCTCTCCTTCTCCTGTGTGTGACAGCCTGTCTCCTCTCCTTCTCCTGTGTCTGACAGCCTGTCTCCTCATCTACCCCTGTGTGTGACAGCCTGTCTCCTCTCCTACCCCTGTGTGTGACAGCCTGTCTCCTCTCCATCTCCTGTGAGCGACAGCCTGTCTCCTCTCCTTCTCCTGTGTGCGACAGCCTGTCTCCTCTCCTACCCCTGTGTGCGACAGCCTGTCTCCTCACCTACCCCTGTGTGTGACAGCCTGTCTCCTCTCCTACCTCTGTGTGTGACAGCCTGTCTCCTCACCTACCCCTGTGTGTGACAGCCTGTCTCCTCTCCTACCCCTGTGTGTGACAGCCTGTCTCCTCTCCTACCCCTGTGAGTGACAGCCTGTCTCCTCTCCTACCCTGTGTGTGACAGCCTGTCTCCTCACCTACCCCTGTTTAAGACAGCCTGTCTCCTCTCCTACCCCAGTGTGTGACAGCCTGTCTCCTCTCCTACCCCTGTGTGTGACAGCCTGTCTCCTCTCCATCTCCTGTGTGTGACAGCCTGTCTCCTGTCCATCTCCTGTGTGTGACAGCCTGTCTCCTCTCCTACCCCTGTGTGTGACAGCCTGTCTCCTCTCCTACCCCTGTGTGTGACAGCCTGTCTCCTCTCCTTCTCCTGTGTGTGACAGCCTGTCTCCTCATCTTCCCCTGTGTGTGACAGCCTGTCTCCTCTCCTACCCCTGTGTGTGACAGCCTGTCTCCTCTCCTACTCCTGTGTGTGACAGCCTGTCTCCTCTCCTACCCCTGTGTGTGACAGACTTTCTCCTCACCTACCCCTGTCTGTGACAGCCTGTCTCCTCTCCTACCCCTGTGTGTGACAGCCTGTCTCCTCACCTACCCCTGTGTGTGACAGCTTGTCTCCTCTCCTACCCCTGTGTGTGACAGCCTGTCTCCTCTCCTACCCCTGTGTGTGACAGCCTGTCTCCTCTTCATATCCTGTGTGTGACAGCCTGTCTCCTCTCCTTCTCCTGTGTGTGACAGCCTGTCTCCTCTCCTACCCCTCTGTGTGACAGCCTGTCTCCTCTCCATCTCCTGTGTGTGACAGCCTGTCTCCTCTCCTACCCCTGTGTGTGACAGCCTGTCTCCTCTCCTACCCCTGTGTGTGACAGCCTGTCTCCTCTCCTTCTCCTGTGTTTGACAGCTTGTCTCCTCATGTACCCCTGTGTGTGACAGCCTGTCTCCTCTCCTACCCCTGTGTGTGACAGCCTGTCTCCTCTCCATCTCCTGTGTGTGACAGCCTGTCTCCTCTCATACCCCTGTGTGTGACAGCCTGTCTCCTCACCTACCCCTGTGTGTGACAGCCTGTCTCCTCTCCTACCCCTGTGTGTGACAGCCTGTCTCCTCTCCTTCTCCTGTGTGTGACAGCCTGTCTCCTCTCCTACCCCTGTGTGTGACAGCCTGTCTCCTCACCTACCCCTGTGTGTGACAGCTTGCCTCCTCTCCTACCCCTGTGTGTGACAGCCTGCCTCCTCTCCTACCCCTGTGTGACAGCCAGTCTCCTCTCCTACTCCTGTGTGTGACAGCCTGTCTCCTCTCCTTCTCCTGTGTGTGACAACCTGTCTCCTCACCTACCCCTGTGTGTGACAGCCTGTCTCCTCTCCTACCCCTGTGTGTGACAGCCTGTCTCCTCTCCTACCCCTGTGTGTGACAGCCTGTCTCCTCACCTACCCCTGTGTGTGACAGCCTGTCTCCTCTCCTACCCCTGTGTGTGACAGCCTGTCTCCTCTCCTTCTCCTGTGTGTGACAGCCTGTCTCCTCTCCTACCCCTGTGTGTGACAGCCTGTCTCCTCTCCATCTCCTGTGTGTGACAGCCTGTCTCCTCTCCTTCTCCTGTGTGTGACAGCCTGTCTCCTCTCCTACCCCTGTGTGTGTCAGACTGTTTCCTCTCCTACCCCTGTGTGTGACAGCCTGTCTCCTCTCCTTCTCCTGTGTGTGACAGCCTGTCTCCTCTCCTACCCCTGTGTGTGTCAGCCTGTCTCCTCTCCTTCTCCTGTGTGTGACAGCCTGTCTCCTCTCCTACCCCTGTGTGTGACAGGCTGTCTCCTTACCTACCCCTGTGTGTGACAGCCTGTCTCCTCTCCTTCTCCTGTGTGTGACAGCCTGTCTCCTCACCTACCCCTGTGTGTGACAGCCTGTCTCCTCTCCTACCCCTGTGTGTGACAGCCTGTCTCCTCTCCTTCTCCTGTGTGTGACAGCCTGTCTGCACTCCTACCCCTGTGTGTGACAGCCTGTCTCCTCTCCTACCCCTGTGTGTGACAGCCTATCTCCTCTCCATCTCCTGTGTGTGACAGTTTGTCTCCTCTCCTCCTGTGTGTGACAGCCTGTCTCCTCTCCTACCCCTGTGTGTGACAGCCTGTTTCCTCTCCATCTGCTGTGTGTGACAGCCTGTCTCCTCTCCTTCTCCTGTGTGTGACAGCCTGTCTAATCCCTCCCCCCCCTGTGTGTGACAGACTGTCTCCTCTCCTACCCCTGTGTGTGACACCCTGTCTCCTCTCCTTCTCCTGTGTGTGACAACCTGTCTCCTCATCTACCCCTGTGTGTGACAGCCTGTCTCCTCTCCTACCCCTGTGTGTGACAGCCTGTCTCCTCTCCATCTCCTGTGTGTGACATCCTGTCTCCTCTCCATCTCCTGTGTGCGACAGCCTGTCTCCTCTCCTTCTCCTGTGTGCGACAGCCTGTCTCCTCTCCTTCTCCTGTGTGCGACAGCCTGTCTCCTCTCCTACCCCTGTGTGCGACAGCCTGTCTCCTCACCTACCCCTGTGTGTGACAGCCTGTCTCCTCACCTACCCCTGTGTGTGACAGCCTGTGTCCTCTCCTACCCCTGTGTGTGACAGCCTGTCTACTCTCCTTCTCCTGTGTGTGACAGCCTGTCTGCACTCCTACCCCTGTGTGTGACAGCCTGTCTCCTCTCCTACCCCTGTGTGTCACAGCCTGTCTCCTCTCCATCTCCTGTGTGTGACAGCCTGTCTCCTCTCCATCTCCTGTGTGTGACAGCCTGTCTCCTCTCCTTCTCCTGTGTGTGACAGCCTGTCTCCTCATCTACCCCTGTGTGTGACAGCCTGTCTCCTCTCCTACCCCTGTGTGTGACAGCCTGTCTCCTCTCCTTCTCCTGTGTGTGACAGCCTGTCTCCTCTCCTACCCCTGTGTGTGACAGCCTGTCTCCTCACCTACCCCTGTGTGTGACAGCCTGTCTCCTCTCCTACCCCTGTGTGTGTCAGCCTGTCTCCTCACCTACCCCTGTGTGTGACAGTCTGTCTCCTCTCCTACCTCTGTGTGTGACAGCCTGTCTCCTCACTTACCCCTGTTTGTGACAGCCTGTCTCCTCTCCTACCCCTCTGTGTGACAGCCTGTCTCCTCTCCTCCTGTGTGTGACAGCCTGTCTCCTCATCTACCCCTGTGTGTGACAGCCTGTCTCCTCTCCTACCCCTGTGTGTGACAGCCTGTCTCCTCACCTACCCCTGTGTGTGACAGCCTGTCTCCTCTCCTACCCCTGTGTGTGACAGCCAGTCTCCTCTCCTACCCCTGTTTGTGACAGCCTGTCTCCTCTCCATCTCCTGTGTGTGACAGCCTGTCTCCTCTCCTTCTCCTGTGTGTGACAGCCTGTCTCCTCTCCTACCCCTGTGTGTGACAGCCTGTCTCCTCAGCTACCCCTGTGTGTGACAGCCTGTCTCCTCTCCTACCCTTGTGTGTGACAGCCTGTCTCCTCTCCTTCTCCTGTGTGTGACAGCCTGTCTCCTCACCTACCCCTGTGTGTGACAGCCTGTCTCCTCACCTACCCCTGTGTGTGACAGCCTGTCACCTCTCCTACCCCTGTGTGTGACAGCCTGTCTCCTCACCTACCCCTGTGTGTGACAGCCTGTCTCCTCTCCTACCCCTGTGTGTGACACCCTGTCTCCTCTCCTACCCCTGTGTGTGACAGCCTGTCTCCTCTCCATCTCCTGTGTGTGACAGCCTGTCTCCTCTCCTTCTCCTGTGTGTGACAGCCTGTCTCCTCTCCTACCCCTGTGTGTGACAGCCTGTCTCCTCTCCTACCCCTGTGTGTGTCAGACTGTTTCCTCTCCTACCCCTGTGTGTGACAGCCTGTCTCCTCTCCTTCTCCTGTGTGTGACAGCCTGTCTCCTCTCCTACCCCTGTGTGTGTCAGCCTGTCTCCTCTCCTTCTCCTGTGTGTGACAGCCTGTCTCCTCTCCTACCCCTGTGTGTGACAGACTGTCTCCTCACCTACCCCTGTGTGTGACAGCCTGTCTCCTCTCCTACCCCTGTGTGTGACAGCCTGTCTCCTCTCCTTCTCCTGTGTGTGACAGCCTGTCTGCACTCCTACCCCTGTGTGTGACAGCCTGTCTCCTCTCCTACCCCTGTGTGTGACAGCCTATCTCCTCTCCATCTCCTGTGTGTGACAGTTTGTCTCCTCTCCTCCTGTGTGTGACAGCCTGTCTCCTCTCCTACCCCTGTGTGTGAAAGCCTGTTTCCTCTCCATCTGCTGTGTGTGACAGCCTGTCTCCTCTCCTTCTCCTGTGTGTGACAGCCTGTCTAATCCCTCCCCCCCCCTGTGTGTGACAGCCTGTCTCCTCTCCTACCCCTGTGTGTGACACCCTGTCTCCTCTCCTTCTCCTGTGTGTGACAACCTGTCTCCTCATCTACCAATGTGTGTGACAGCCTGTCTCCTATCCTACCCCTGTGTGCGACAGCCTGTCTCCTCTCCATCTCCTGTGTGCGACAGCCTGTCTCCTCTCCATCTCCTGTGTGCGACAGCCTGTCTCCTCTCCTTCTCCTGTGTGCGACAGCCTGTCTCCTCTCCTTCTCCTGTGTGCGACAGCCTGTCTCCTCTCCTACCCCTGTGTGCGACAGCCTGTCTCCTCACCTACCCCTGTGTGTGACAGCCTGTCTCCTCTCCTACCCCTGTGTGTGACAGCCTGTCTCCTCACCTACCCCTGTGTGTGACAGCCTGTGTCCTCTCCTACCCCTGTGTGTGACAGCCTGTCTACTCTCCTTCTCCTGTGTGTGACAGCCTGTCTCCTCTCCTTCTCCTGTGTGTGACAGCCTGTCTCCTCTCCTACCCCTGTGTGTGATAGCCTGTCTCCTCACCTACCCCTGTGTGTGACAGCCTGTCTCCTCTCCTTCTCCTGTGTGTGACAGCCTGTCTCCTCACCTATCCCTGTTTGTGACAGCCTGTCTCCTCTCCTACCCCTGTGTGTGACAGCCTGTCTCCTCTCCTACCCCTGTGTGTGACAGCTTGTCTCCTCTCCTTCTCCTGTGTGTGACAGCCTGTCTGCACTCCTACCCCTGTGTGTGACAGCCTGTCTCCTCTCCTACCCCTGTCTGTGACAGCCTGTCTCCTCTCCATCTCCTGTGTGTGACAGCCTGTCTCCTCTCCTCCTGTGTGTGACAGCCTGTCTCCTCTCCTACCCCTGTGTGTGACAGCCTGTCTCCTCTCCATCTCCTGTGTGTGACAGCCTGTCTCCTCTCCTTCTCCTGTGTGTGACAGCCTGTCTCCTCTCCTACTCCTGTGTGTGACAGCCTGTCTCCTCTCCTTCTCCTGTGTGTGACAGCCTGTCTCCTCATCTACCCCTGTGTGTGACAGCCTGTCTCCTCTCCTACCCCTGTCTGTGACAGCCTGTCTCCTCTCCATCTCCTGTGTGCGACAGCCTGTCTCCTCTCCTACCCCTGTGTGTGACAGCCTGTCTCCTCTCCTACCCCTGTGTGTGACAGCCTGTCTCCTCTCCTACCCCTGTTTGTGACAGCGTGTCTCCTCTCCTACCCCTGTGTGTGACAGCCTGTCTCCTCTCCTTCTCCTGTGTGTGACAGCCTGTCTCCTCTCCTTCTCCTGTGTGTGACAGTGTCTCCTCTCCTTCTCCTGTGTGTGGCAGCCTGTCTCCTCTCCTTCTCCTGTGTGTGACAGCCTGTCTGCACTCCTACCCCTGTGTGTGATAGCCTGTCTCCTCTCCTACCCCTGTCTGTGACAGCCTGTCTCCTCTCCATCTCCTGTGTGTGACAGCCTGTCTCCTCTCCTCCTGTGTGTGACAGCCTGTCTCCTCTCCTACCCCTGTGTGTGACAGCCTGTCTCCTCTCCATCTCCTGTGTGTGACAGCCTGTCTCCTCTCCTTCTCCTGTGTGTGACAGCCTGTCTCCTCTCCTACCCCTGTGTGTGACAGCCTGTCTCCTCTCCTACTCCTGTGTGTGACAGCCTGTCTCCTCTCCTTCTCCTGTGTGTGACAGCCTGTCTCCTCATCTACCCCTGTGTGTGACAGCCAGTCTCCTCTCCTACCCCTGTGTGTGACAGCCTGTCTCCTCTCCATCTCCTGTCTGTGACAGCCTGTCTCCTCTCCATCTCCTGTGTGCGACAGCCTGTCTCCTCTCCTACCCCTGTGTGTGACAGCCTGTCTCCTCTCCTACCCCTGTCTGTGACAGCCTGTCTCCTCTCCTACCCCTGTGTGTGACAGCCTGTCTCCTCTCCTACCCCTGTGTGTGACAGCCTGTCTCCTGTCCATCTCCTGTGTGTGACAGCCTGTCTCCTCTCCTTCTCCTGTGTGTGACAGACTGTCTCCTCTCCTTCTCCTGTGTGTGACAGCCTATCTCCTCTCCTACCCCTGTGTGTGACAGCCTGTCTCCTCACCTACCCCTGTGTGTGACAGCCTGTCTAATCTCCTACCCCTGTGTGTGACAGCCTGTCTCCTCTCCTTCTCCTGTGTGTGACAGCCTGTCTCCTCTCCTACCCCTGTGTGTGACAGCGTGTCTCCTCACCTAACCCTGTGTGTGACAGCCTGTCTCCTCTCTTACCCCTGTGTGTGACAGCCTGTCTCCACTCCTACCCCTGTGTGTGTCAGCCTGTCTCCTCTCCTTCTCCTGTGTGTGACAGCCTGTCTCCTCTCCTACCCCTGTGTGTGACAGCCTGTCTCCTCACCTACCCCTGTCTGTGACAGCCTGTCTCCTCTCCTTCTCCTGTGTGTGACAGCCTGTCTCCTCACCTACCTCTGTGTGTGACAGCCTGTCTCCTCTCCTACCCCTGTGTGTGACAGCCTGTCTCCTCTCCTACCCCTGTGTGTGACAGCCTGTCTCCTCTCCTTCTCCTTCTCCTGTGTGTGACAGCCTGTCTGCACTCCTACCCCTGTGTGTGACAGCCTGTCTCCTCTCCTACCCCTGTCTGTGACAACCTGTCTCCTCTCCATCTCCTGTGTGTGACAGCCTGTCTCCTCTCCTCCTGTGTGTGACAGCCTGTCTCCTCTCCTACCCCTGTGTGTGACAGCCTGTCTCCTCTACATCTCCTGTGTGTGACAGCCTGTCTCCTCTCCTTCTCCTGTGTGAGACAGCCTGTCTCCTCTCCTACCCCTGTGTGTGACAGCCTGTCTCCTCTCCTACTCCTGTGTGTGACAGCCTGTCTCCTCTCCTTCTCCTGTGTGTGACAGCCTGTCTCCTCATCTACCCCTGTGTGTGACAGCCTGTCTCCTCTCCTACCCCTGTGTGTGACAGCCTGTCTCCTCTCCATCTCCTGTATGCGACAGCCTGTCTCCTCTGCATCTCCTGTGTGCGACAGCCTGTCTCCTCTCCTTCTCCTGTGTGCGACAGCCTGTCTCCTCTCCTTCTCCTGTGTGCGATAGCCTGTCTCCTCTCCTACCCCTGTGTGCGACAGCCTGTCTCCTCTCCTACCCCTGTGTGCGACAGCCTGTCTGCTCACCTACCCCTGTGTGCGACAGCCTGTCTCCTCACCTACCCCTGTGTGTGACAGCCTGTCTCCTCTCCTACCCCTGTGTGTGACAGCCTGTCTCCTCTCCTACCCCTGTGTGTGACAGCTTGTCTCCTCTCCTACCCCTGTGTGTGACAGCCTGTCTCCTCTCCTACCCCTGTGTGTGACAGCCTGTCTCCTCACCTACCCCTGTGTGTGACAGCCTGTCTCCTCACTTACCCCTGTGTGTGACAGCCTGTCTCCTCTCCTACCCCTGTGTGTGACAGCCTGTCTCCTCTCCTTCTCCTGTGTGTGACAGCCTGTCTCCTCACTTACCCCTGTGTGTGACAGCCTGTCTCCTCTCCTACCCCAGTGTGTGACAGCCTGTCTCCTCTCCTACCCCTGTGTGTGACAGCCTGTCTCCTCTCCATCTCCTGTGTGTGACAGCCTGTCTCCTCTCCATCTCCTGTGTGTGACAGCCTGTCTCCTCTCCTACCCCTGTGTGTGACAGCCTGTCTCCTCTCCTACCCCTGTGTGTGACAGCCTGTCTCCTCTCCTTCTCCTGTGTGTGACAGCCTTTCTCCTCACCTACCCCTGTCTGTGACAGCCTGTCTCCTCTCCTACCCCTGTGTGTGACAGCCTGTCTCCTCACCTACCCCTGTGTGTGACAGCCTGTCTCCTCTCCTACCCCTGTGTGTGACAGCCTGTCTCCTCTCCTACCCCTGTGTGTGACAGCCTGTCTCCTCTCCATATCCTGTGTGTGACAGCCTGTCTACTCTCCTTCTCCTGTGTGTGACAGCCTGTCTCCTCTCCTACCCCTCTGTGTGACAGCCTGTCTCCTCTCCATCTCCTGTGTGTGACAGCCTGTCTCCTCTCCTACCCCTGTGTGTGACAGCCTGTCTCCTCTCCATATCCTGTGTGTGACAGCCTGTCTCCTCTCCATCTCCTGTGTGTGACAGCCTGTCTCCTCTCCTACCCCTGTGTGTGACAGCCTGTCTCCTCTCCTACCCCTGTGTGTGACAGCCTGTCTCCTCTCCTTCTCCTGTGTGTGACAGCCTTTCTCCTCACCTACCCCTGTCTGTGACAGCCTGTCTCCTCTCCTACCCCTGTGTGTGACAGCCTGTCTCCTCACCTACCCCTGTGTGTGACAGCCTGTCTCATCTCCTACCCCTGTGTGTGACAGCCTGTCTCCTCTCCTACCCCTGTGTGTGACAGCCTGTCTCCTCTCCATATCCTGTGTGTGACAGCCTGTCTACTCTCCTTCTCCTGTGTGTGACAGCCTGTCTCCTCTCCTACCCCTCTGTGTGACAGCCTGTCTCCTCTCCATCTCCTGTGTGCGACAGCCTGTCTCCTCACCTACCCCTGTGTGTGACAGCCTGTCTCCTCTCCTACCTCTGTGTGTGACAGCCTGTCTCCTCACCTACCCCTGTGTGTGACAGCCTGTCTCCTCTCCTACCCCTGTGTGTGACAGCCTGTCTCCTCTCCTACCCCTGTGTGTGACAGCCTGTCTCCTCTCCTACCCCTGTGTGTGACAGCCTGTCTCCTCTCCTACCCCTGTGTGTGACAGCCTGTCTCCTCTCCTACCCTGTGTGTGACAGCCTGTCTCCTCTCCTACCCTGTGTGTGACAGCCTGTCTCCTCACCTACCCCTGTGTAAGACAGCCTGTCTCCTCTCCTACCCCAGTGTGTGACAGCCTGTCTCCTCTCCTACCCCTGTGTGTGACAGCCTGTCTCCTCTCCATCTCCTGTGTGTGACAGCCTGTCTCCTCTACATCTCCTATGTGTGACAGCCTGTCTCCTCTCCTACCCCTGTGTGTGACAGCCTGTCTCCTCTCCTTCTCCTGTGTGTGACAGCCTGTCTCCTCATCTACCCCTGTGTGTGACAGCCTGCCTCCTCTCCTACCCCTGTGTGACAGCCAGTCTCCTCTCCTACTCCTGTGTGTGACAGCCTGTCTCCTCTCCTTCTCCTGTGTGTGACAGCCTGTCTTCTCTCCTACCCCTGTGTGTGACAACCTGTCTCCTCACCTACCCCTGTGTGTGACAGCCTGTCTCCTCTCCTACCCCTGTGTGTGACAGCCTGTCTCCTCTCCTACCCCTGTGTGTGACAGCCTGTCTCCTCACCTACCCCTGTGTGTGACAGCCTGTCTCCTCTCCTACCCCTGTGTGTGACAGCCTGTCTCCTCTCCTTCTCCTGTGTGTGACAGCCTGTCTCCTCTCCTACCCCTGTGTGTGACAGCCTGTCTCCTCTCCATCTCCTGTGTGTGACAGCCTGTCTCCTCTCCTTCTCCTGTGTGTGACAGCCTGTCTCCTCTCCTACCCCTGTGTGTGTCAGACTGTTTCCTCTCCTACCCCTGTGTGTGACAGCCTGTCTCCTCTCCTTCTCCTGTGTGTGAAAGCCTGTCTCCTCTCCTACCCCTGTGTGTGTCAGCCTGTCTCCTCTCCTTCTCCTGTGTGTGACAGCCTGTCTCCTCTCCTACCCCTGTGTGTTACAGGCTGTCTCCTTACCTACCCCTGTGTGTGACAGCCTGTCTCCTCTCCTTCTCCTGTGTGTGACAGCCTGTCTCCTCACCTACCCCTGTGTGTGACAGCCTGTCTCCTCTCCTACCCCTGTGTGTGACAGCCTGTCTCCTCTCCTTCTCCTGTGTGTGACAGCCTGTCTGCACTCCTACCCCTGTGTGTGACAGCCTGTCTCCTCTCCTACCCCTGTGTGTGACAGCCTGTTTCCTCTCCATCTGCTGTGTGTGACAGCCTGTCTCCTCTCCTTCTCCTGTGTGTGACAGCCTGTCTAATCCCTCCCCCCCCTGTGTGTGACAGACTGTCTCCTCTCCTACCCCTGTGTGTGACACCCTGTCTCCTCTCCTTCTCCTGTGTGTGACAACCTGTCTCCTCATCTACCCCTGTGTGTGACAGCCTGTCTCCTCTCCTACCCCTGTGTGTGACAGCCTGTCTCCTCTCCATCTCCTGTGTGTGACATCCTGTCTCCTCTCCATCTCCTGTGTGCGACAGCCTGTCTCCTCTCCTTCTCCTGTGTGCGACAGCCTGTCTCCTCTCCTTCTCCTGTGTGCGACAGCCTGTCTCCTCTCCTACCCCTGTGTGCGACAGCCTGTCTCCTCACCTACCCCTGTGTGTGACAGCCTGTGTCCTCACCTACCCCTGTGTGTGACAGCCTGTGTCCTCTCCTACCCCTGTGTGTGACAGCCTGTCTACTCTCCTTCTCCTGTGTGTGACAGCCTGTCTGCACTCCTACCCCTGTGTGTGACAGCCTGTCTCCTCTCCTACCCCTGTGTGTGACAGCCTGTCTCCTCTCCATCTCCTGTGTGTGACAGCCTGTCTCCTCTCCATCTCCTGTGTGTGACAGCCTGTCTCCTCTCCTTCTCCTGTGTGTGACAGCCTGTCTCCTCATCTACCCCTGTGTGTGACAGCCTGTCTCCTCTCCTACCCCTGTGTGTGACAGCCTGTCTCCTCTCCTTCTCCTGTGTGTGACAGCCTGTCTCCTCTCCTACCCCTGTGTGTGACAGCCTGTCTCCTCACCTACCCCTGTGTGTGACAGCCTGTCTCCTCTCCTACCCCTGTGTGTGTCAGCCTGTCTCCTCACCTACCCCTGTGTGTGACAGTCTGTCTCCTCTCCTACCTCTGTGTGTGACAGCCTGTCTCCTCACTTACCCCTGTTTGTGACAGCCTGTCTCCTCTCCTACCCCTCTGTGTGACAGCCTGTCTCCTCTCCTCCTGTGTGTGACAGCCTGTCTCCTCATCTACCCCTGTGTGTGACAGCCTGTCTCCTCTCCTACCCCTGTGTGTGACAGCCTGTCTCCTCACCTACCCCTGTGTGTGACAGCCTGTCTCCTCTCCTACCCCTGTGTGTGACAGCCAGTCTCCTCTCCTACCCCTGTTTGTGACAGCCTGTCTCCTCTCCATCTCCTGTGTGTGACAGCCTGTCTCCTCTCCTTCTCCTGTGTGTGACAGCCTGTCTCCTCTCCTACCCCTGTGTGTGACAGCCTGTCTCCTCAGCTACCCCTGTGTGTGACAGCCTGTCTCCTCTCCTACCCCTGTGTGTGACAGCCTGTCTCCTCTCCTTCTCCTGTGTGTGACAGCCTGTCTCCTCACCTACCCCTGTGTGTGACAGCCTGTCTCCTCACCTACCCCTGTGTGTGACAGCCTGTCACCTCTCCTACCCCTGTGTGTGACAGCCTGTCTCCTCACCTACCCCTGTGTGTGACAGCCTGTCTCCTCTCCTACCCCTGTGTGTGACACCCTGTCTCCTCTCCTACCCCTGTGTGTGACAGCCTGTCTCCTCTCCATCTCCTGTGTGTGACAGCCTGTCTCCTCTCCTTCTCCTGTGTGTGACAGCCTGTCTCCTCTCCTACCCCTGTGTGTGACAGCCTGTCTCCTCTCCTACCCCTGTGTGTGTCAGACTGTTTCCTCTCCTACCCCTGTGTGTGACAGCCTGTCTCCTCTCCTTCTCCTGTGTGTGACAGCCTGTCTCCTCTCCTACCCCTGTGTGTGTCAGCCTGTCTCCTCTCCTTCTCCTGTGTGTGACAGCCTGTCTCCTCTCCTACCCCTGTGTGTGACAGACTGTCTCCTCACCTACCCCTGTGTGTGACAGCCTGTCTCCTCTCCTACCCCTGTGTGTGACAGACTGTCTCCTCTCCTTCTCCTGTGTGTGACAGCCTGTCTGCACTGCTACCCCTGTGTGTGACAGCCTGTCTCCTCTCCTACCCCTGTGTGTGACAGCCTATCTCCTCTCCATCTCCTGTGTGTGACAGTTTGTCTCCTCTCCTCCTGTGTGTGACAGCCTGTCTCCTCTCCTACCCCTGTGTGTGAAAGCCTGTTTCCTCTCCATCTGCTGTGTGTGACAGCCTGTCTCCTCTCCTTCTCCTGTGTGTGACAGCCTGTCTAATCCCTCCCCCCCCCTGTGTGTGACAGCCTGTCTCCTCTCCTACCCCTGTGTGTGACACCCTGTCTCCTCTCCTTCTCCTGTGTGTGACAACCTGTCTCCTCATCTACCCCTGTGTGTGACAGCCTGTCTCCTCTCCTACCCCTGTGTGCGACAGCCTGTCTCCTCTCCATCTCCTGTGTGCGACAGCCTGTCTCCTCTCCATCTCCTGTGTGCGACAGCCTGTCTCCTCTCCTTCTCCTGTGTGCGACAGCCTGTCTCCTCTCCTTCTCCTGTGTGCGACAGCCTGTCTCCTCTCCTACCCCTGTGTGCGACAGCCTGTCTCCTCACCTACCCCTGTGTGTGACAGCCTGTCTCCTCTCCTACCCCTGTGTGTGACAGCCTGTCTCCTCACCTACCCCTGTGTGTGACAGCCTGTGTCCTCTCCTACCCCTGTGTGTGACAGCCTGTCTACTCTCCTTCTCCTGTGTGTGACAGCCTGTCTCCTCTCCTTCTCCTGTGTGTGACAGCCTGTCTCCTCTCCTACCCCTGTGTGTGATAGCCTGTCTCCTCACCTACCCCTGTGTGTGACAGCCTGTCTCCTCTCCTTCTCCTGTGTGTGACAGCCTGTCTCCTCACCTATCCCTGTTTGTGACAGCCTGTCTCCTCTCCTACCCCTGTGTGTGACAGCCTGTCTCCTCTCCTACCCCTGTGTGTGACAGCTTGTCTCCTCTCCTTCTCCTGTGTGTGACAGCCTGTCTGCACTCCTACCCCTGTGTGTGACAGCCTGTCTCCTCTCCTACCCCTGTCTGTGACAGCCTGTCTCCTCTCCATCTCCTGTGTGTGACAGCCTGTCTCCTCTCCTCCTGTGTGTGACAGCCTGTCTCCTCTCCTACCCCTGTGTGTGACAGCCTGTCTCCTCTCCATCTCCTGTGTGTGACAGCCTGTCTCCTCTCCTTCTCCTGTGTGTGACAGCCTGTCTCCTCTCCTACTCCTGTGTGTGACAGCCTGTCTCCTCTCCTTCTCCTGTGTGTGACAGCCTGTCTCCTCATCTACCCCTGTGTGTGACAGCCTGTCTCCTCTCCTACCCCTGTCTGTGACAGCCTGTCTCCTCTCCATCTCCTGTGTGCGACAGCCTGTCTCCTCTCCTACCCCTGTGTGTGACAGCCTGTCTCCTCTCCTACCCCTGTGTGTGACAGCCTGTCTCCTCTCCTACCCCTGTTTGTGACAGCCTGTCTCCTCTCCTACCCCTGTGTGTGACAGCCTGTCTCCTCTCCTTCTCCTGTGTGTGACAGCCTGTCTCCTCTCCTTCTCCTGTGTGTGACAGTGTCTCCTCTCCTTCTCCTGTGTGTGGCAGCCTGTCTCCTCTCCTTCTCCTGTGTGTGACAGCCTGTCTGCACTCCTACCCCTGTGTGTGATAGCCTGTCTCCTCTCCTACCCCTGTCTGTGACAGCCTGTCTCCTCTCCATCTCCTGTGTGTGACAGCCTGTCTCCTCTCCTCCTGTGTGTGACAGCCTGTCTCCTCTCCTACCCCTGTGTGTGACAGCCTGTCTCCTCTCCATCTCCTGTGTGTGACAGCCTGTCTCCTCTCCTTCTCCTGTGTGTGACAGCCTGTCTCCTCTCCTACCCCTGTGTGTGACAGCCTGTCTCCTCTCCTACTCCTGTGTGTGACAGCCTGTCTCCTCTCCTTCTCCTGTGTGTGACAGCCTGTCTCCTCATCTACCCCTGTGTGTGACAGCCAGTCTCCTCTCCTACCCCTGTGTGTGACAGCCTGTCTCCTCTCCATCTCCTGTCTGTGACAGCCTGTCTCCTCTCCATCTCCTGTGTGCGACAGCCTGTCTCCTCTCCTACCCCTGTGTGTGACAGCCTGTCTCCTCTCCTACCCCTGTGTGTGACAGCCTGTCTCCTCTCCTACCCCTGTGTGTGACAGCCTGTCTCCTCTCCTACCCCTGTGTGTGACAGCCTGTCTCCTGTCCATCTCCTGTGTGTGACAGCCTGTCTCCTCTCCTTCTCCTGTGTGTGACAGACTGTCTCCTCTCCTTCTCCTGTGTGTGACAGCCTATCTCCTCTCCTACCCCTGTGTGTGACAGCCTGTCTCCTCACCTACCCCTGTGTGTGACAGCCTGTCTAATCTCCTACCCCTGTGTGTGACAGCCTGTCTCCTCTCCTTCTCCTGTGTGTGACAGCCTGTCTCCTCTCCTACCCCTGTGTGTGACAGCGTGTCTCCTCACCTAACCCTGTGTGTGACAGCCTGTCTCCTCTCTTACCCCTGTGTGTGACAGCCTGTCTCCACTCCTACCCCTGTGTGTGTCAGCCTGTCTCCTCTCCTTCTCCTGTGTGTGACAGCCTGTCTCCTCTCCTACCCCTGTGTGTGACAGCCTGTCTCCTCACCTACCCCTGTCTGTGACAGCCTGTCTCCTCTCCTTCTCCTGTGTGTGACAGCCTGTCTCCTCACCTACCTCTGTGTGTGACAGCCTGTCTCCTCTCCTACCCCTGTGTGTGACAGCCTGTCTCCTCTCCTACCCCTGTGTGTGACAGCCTGTCTCCTCTCCTTCTCCTTCTCCTGTGTGTGACAGCCTGTCTGCACTCCTACCCCTGTGTGTGACAGCCTGTCTCCTCTCCTACCCCTGTCTGTGACAGCCTGTCTCCTCTCCATCTCCTGTGTGTGACAGCCTGTCTCCTCTCCTCCTGTGTGTGACAGCCTGTCTCCTCTCCTACCCCTGTGTGTGACAGCCTGTCTCCTCTACATCTCCTGTGTGTGACAGCCTGTCTCCTCTCCTTCTCCTGTGTGAGACAGCCTGTCTCCTCTCCTACCCCTGTGTGTGACAGCCTGTCTCCTCTCCTACTCCTGTGTGTGACAGCCTGTCTCCTCTCCTTCTCCTGTGTGTGACAGCCTGTCTCCTCATCTACCCCTGTGTGTGACAGCCTGTCTCCTCTCCTACCCCTGTGTGTGACAGCCTGTCTCCTCTCCATCTCCTGTATGCGACAGCCTGTCTCCTCTGCATCTCCTGTGTGCGACAGCCTGTCTCCTCTCCTTCTCCAGTGTGCGACAGCCTGTCTCCTCTCCTTCTCCTGTGTGCGATAGCCTGTCTCCTCTCCTACCCCTGTGTGCGACAGCCTGTCTCCTCTCCTACCCCTGTGTGCGACAGCCTGTCTGCTCACCTACCCCTGTGTGCGACAGCCTGTCTCCTCACCTACCCCTGTGTGTGACAGCCTGTCTCCTCTCCTACCCCTGTGTGTGACAGCCTGTCTCCTCTCCTACCCCTGTGTGTGACAGCCTGTCTCCTCTCCTACCCCTGTGTGTGACAGCCTGTCTCCTCTCCTACCCCTGTGTGTGACAGCCTGTCTCCTCACCTACCCCTGTGTGTGACAGCCTGTCTCCTCACTTACCCCTGTGTGTGACAGCCTGTCTCCTCTCCTACCCCTGTGTGTGACAGCCTGTCTCCTCTCTTTCTCCTGTGTGTGACAGCCTGTCTCCTCACTTACCCCTGTGTGTGACTGCCTGTCTCCTCTCCTACCCCAGTGTGTGACAGCCTGTCTCCTCTCCTACCCCTGTGTGTGACAGCCTGTCTCCTCTCCATCTCCTGTGTGTGACAGCCTGTCTCCTCTCCATCTCCTGTGTGTGACAGCCTGTCTCCTCTCCTACCCCTGTGTGTGACAGCCTGTCTCCTCTCCTACCCCTGTGTGTGACAGCCTGTCTCCTCTCCTTCTCCTGTGTGTGACAGCCTTTCTCCTCACCTACCCCTGTCTGTGACAGCCTGTCTCCTCTCCTACCCCTGTGTGTGACAGCCTGTCTCCTCACCTACCCCTGTGTGTGACAGCCTGTCTCCTCTCCTACCCCTGTGTGTGACAGCCTGTCTCCTCTCCTACCCCTGTGTGTGACAGCCTGTCTCCTCTCCATATCCTGTGTGTGACAGCCTGTCTACTCTCCTTCTCCTGTGTGTGACAGCCTGTCTCCTCTCCTACCCCTCTGTGTGACAGCCTGTCTCCTCTCCATCTCCTGTGTGTGACAGCCTGTCTCCTCTCCTACCCCTGTGTGTGACAGCCTGTCTCCTCTCCATATCCTGTGTGTGACAGCCTGTCTCCTCTCCATCTCCTGTGTGTGACAGCCTGTCTCCTCTCCTACCCCTGTGTGTGACAGCCTGTCTCCTCTCCTACCCCTGTGTGTGACAGCCTGTCTCCTCTCCTTCTCCTGTGTGTGACAGCCTTTCTCCTCACCTACCCCTGTCTGTGACAGCCTGTCTCCTCTCCTACCCCTGTGTGTGACAGCCTGTCTCCTCACCTACCCCTGTGTGTGACAGCCTGTCTCCTCTCCTACCCCTGTGTGTGACAGCCTGTCTCCTCTCCTACCCCTGTGTGTGACAGCCTGTCTCCTCTCCATATCCTGTGTGTGACAGCCTGTCTACTCTCCTTCTCCTGTGTGTGACAGCCTGTCTCCTCTCCTACCCCTCTGTGTGACAGCCTGTCTCCTCTCCATCTCCTGTGTGCGACAGCCTGTCTCCTCACCTACCCCTGTGTGTGACAGCCTGTCTCCTCTCCTACCTCTGTGTGTGACAGCCTGTCTCCTCACCTACCCCTGTGTGTGACAGCCTGTCTCCTCTCCTACCCCTGTGTGTGACAGCCTGTCTCCTCTCCTACCCCTGTGTGTGACAGCCTGTCTCCTCTCCTACCCCTGTGTGTGACAGCCTGTCTCCTCTCCTACCCCTGTGTGTGACAGCCTGTCTCCTCTCCTACCCTGTGTGTGACAGCCTGTCTCCTCTCCTACCCTGTGTGTGACAGCCTGTCTCCTCACCTACCCCTGTGTAAGACAGCCTGTCTCCTCTCCTACCCCAGTGTGTGACAGCCTGTCTCCTCTCCTACCCCTGTGTGTGACAGCCTGTCTCCTCTACATCTCCTGTGTGTGACAGCCTGTCTCCTCTACATCTCCTATGTGTGACAGCCTGTCTCCTCTCCTACCCCTGTGTGTGACAGCCTGTCTCCTCTCCTTCTCCTGTGTGTGACAGCCTGTCTCCTCATCTACCCCTGTGTGTGACAGCCTGTCTCCTCATCTACCCCTGTGTGTGACAGCCTGTCTCCTCTCCTTCTCCTGTGTGTGACAGCCTGTCTCCTCTCCTACCCCTGTGTTTGACAGACTTTCTCCTCACCTACCCCTGTCTGTGACAGCCTGTCTCCTCTCCTACCCCTGTGTGTGACAGCCTGTCTCCTCACCTACCCCTGTGTGTGACAGCTTGTCTCCTCTCCTACCCCTGTGTGTGACAGCCTGTCTCCTCTCCTACCCCTGTGTGTGACAGCCTGTCTCCTCTTCATATCCTGTGTGTGACAGCCTGTCTCCTCTCCTTCTCCTGTGTGTGACAGCCTGTCTCCTCTCCTACCCCTCTGTGTGACAGCCTGTCTCCTCTCCATCTCCTGTGTGTGACAGCCTGTCTCCTCTCCTACCCCTGTGTGTGACAGCCTGTCTCCTCTCCTACCCCTGTGTGTGACAGCCTGTCTCCTCTCCTTCTCCTGTGTTTGACAGCTTGTCTCCTCATGTACCCCTGTGTGTGACAGCCTGTCTCCTCTCCTACCCCTGTGTGTGACAGCCTGTCTCCTCTCCATCTCCTGTGTGTGACAGCCTGTCTCCTCTCATACCCCTGTGTGTGACAGCCTGTCTCCTCACCTACCCCTGTGTGTGACAGCTTGTCTCCTCTCCTACCCCTGTGTGTGACAGCCTGTCTCCTCTCCTTCTCCTGTGTGTGACAGCCTGTCTCCTCTCCTACCCCTGTGTGTGACAGCCTGTCTCCTCACCTACCACTGTGTGTGACAGCTTGCCTCCTCTCCTACCCCTGTGTGTGACAGCCTGCCTCCTCTCCTACCCCTGTGTGACAGCCAGTCTCCTCTCCTTCTCCTGTGTGTGACAGCCTGTCTCCTCTCCTTCTCCTGTGTGTGACAGCCTGTCTCCTCTCCTACCCCTGTGTGTGACAACCTGTCTCCTCACCTACCCCTGTGTGTGACAGCCTGTCTCCTCTCCTACCCCTGTGTGTGACAGCCTGTCTCCTCTCCTACCCCTGTGTGTGACAGCCTGTCTCCTCACCTACCCCTGTGTGTGACAGCCTGTCTCCTCACCTACCCCTGTGTGTGACAGCCTGTCTCCTCTCCTACCCCTGTGTGTGACAGCCTGTCTCCTCTCCTTCTCCTGTGTGTGACAGCCTGTCTCCTCTCCTACCCCTGTGTGTGACAGCCTGTCTCCTCTCCATCTCCTGTGTGTGACAGCCTGTCTCCTCTCCTTCTCCTGTGTGTGACAGCCTGTCTCCTCTCTTACCCCTGTGTGTGACAGCCTGTCTCCTCTCCTACCCCTGTGTGCGACAGCCTGTCTCCTCACCTACCCCTGTGTGTGACAGCCTGTCTCCTCTCCTACCTCTGTGTGTGACAGCCTGTCTCCTCACCTACCCCTGTGTGTGACAGCCTGTCTCCTCTCCTACCCCTGTGTGTGACAGCCTGTCTCCTCTCCTACCCCTGTGTGTGACAGCCTGTCTCCTCTCCTACCCCTGTGTGTGACAGCCTGTCTCCTCTCCTACCCCTGTGTGTGACAGCCTGTCTCCTCTCCTACCCTGTGTGTGACAGCCTGTCTTCTCTCCTACCCTGTGTGTGACAGCCTGTCTCCTCACCTACCCCTGTGTAAGACAGCCTGTCTCCTCTCCTACCCCAGTGTGTGACAGCCTGTCTCCTCTCCTACCCCTGTGTGTGACAGCCTGTCTCCTCTCCATCTCCTGTGTGTGACAGCCTGTCTCCTCTACATCTCCTATGTGTGACAGCCTGTCTCCTCTCCTACCCCTGTGTGTGACAGCCTGTCTCCTCTCCTTCTCCTGTGTGTGACAGCCTGTCTCCTCATCTACCCCTGTGTGTGACAGCCTGTCTCCTCATCTACCCCTGTGTGTGACAGCCTGTCTCCTCTCCTTCTCCTGTGTGTGACAGCCTGTCTCCTCTCCTACCCCTGTGTTTGACAGACTTTCTCCTCACCTACCCCTGTCTGTGACAGCCTGTCTCCTCTCCTACCCCTGTGTGTGACAGCCTGTCTCCTCACCTACCCCTGTGTGTGACAGCTTGTCTCCTCTCCTACCCCTGTGTGTGACAGCCTGTCTCCTCTCCTACCCCTGTGTGTGACAGCCTGTCTCCTCTTCATATCCTGTGTGTGACAGCCTGTCTCCTCTCCTTCTCCTGTGTGTGACAGCCTGTCTCCTCTCCTACCCCTCTGTGTGACAGCCTGTCTCCTCTCCATCTCCTGTGTGTGACAGCCTGTCTCCTCTCCTACCCCTGTGTGTGACAGCCTGTCTCCTCTCCTACCCCTGTGTGTGACAGCCTGTCTCCTCTCCTTCTCCTGTGTTTGACAGCTTGTCTCCTCATGTACCCCTGTGTGTGACAGCCTGTCTCCTCTCCTACCCCTGTGTGTGACAGCCTGTCTCCTTTCCATCTCCTGTGTGTGACAGCCTGTCTCCTCTCATACCCCTGTGTGTGACAGCCTGTCTCCTCACCTACCCCTGTGTGTGACAGCCTGTCTCCTCTCCTACCCCTGTGTGTGACAGCCTGTCTCCTCTCCTTCTCCTGTGTGTGACAGCCTGTCTCCTCTCCTACCCCTGTGTGTGACAGCCTGTCTCCTCACCTACCACTGTGTGTGACAGCTTGCCTCCTCTTCTACCCCTGTGTGTGACAGCCTGCCTCCTCTCCTACCCCTGTGTGACAGCCAGTCTCCTCTCCTTCTCCTGTGTGTGACAGCCTGTATCCTCTCCTTCTCCTGTGTGTGACAGCCTGTCTCCTCTCCTACCCCTGTGTGTGACAACCTGTCTCCTCACCTACCCCTGTGTGTGACAGCCTGTCTCCTCTCCTACCACTGTGTGTGACAGCCTGTCTCCTCTCCTACCCCTGTGTGTGACAGCCTGTCTCCTCACCTACCCCTGTGTGTGACAGCCTGTCTCCTCTCCTACCCCTGTGTGTGACAGCCTGTCTCCTCACCTACCCCTATGTGTGACAGCCTGTCTCCTCTCCTACCCCTGTGTGTGACAGCCTGTCTCCTCTCCTTCTCCTGTGTGTGACAGCCTGTCTCCTCTCCTACCCCTGTGTGTGACAGCCTGTCTCCTCACCTACCACTGTGTGTGACAGCTTGCCTCCTCTCCTACCCCTGTGTGTGACAGCCTGCCTCCTCTCCTACCCCTGTGTGACAGCCAGTCTCCTCTCCTTCTCCTGTGTGTGACAGCCTGTATCCTCTCCTTCTCCTGTGTGTGACAGCCTGTCTCCTCTCCTACCCCTGTGTGTGACAACCTGTCTCCTCACCTACCCCTGTGTGTGACAGCCTGTCTCCTCTCCTACCCCTGTGTGTGACAGCCTGTCTCCTCTCCTACCCCTGTGTGTGACAGCCTGTCTCCTCACCTACCCCTGTGTGTGACAGCCTGTCTCCTCACCTACCCCTGTGTGTGACAGCCTGTCTCCTCTCCTACCCCTGTGTGTGACAGCCTGTCTCCTCTCCTTCTCCTGTGTGTGACAGCCTGTCTCCTCTCCTACCCCTGTGTGTGACAGCCTGTCTCCTCTCCATCTCCTGTGTGTGACAGCCTGTCTCCTCTCCTTCTCCTGTGTGTGACAGCCTGTCTCCTCTCTTACCCCTGTGTGTGACAGCCTGTCTCCTCTCCTTCTCCTGTGTGTGACAGCCTGTCTCCTTATCTACCCCTGTGTGTGACAGCCAGTCTCCTCTCCTACCCCTGTGTGTGACAGCCTGTCTCCTCTCCATCTCCTGTCTGTGACAGCCTGTCTCCTCTCCATCTCCTGTGTGTGACAGCCTGTCTCCTCTCCTACCCCTGTGTGTGACAGCCTGTCTCCTCTCCTACCCCTGTGTGTGACAGCCTGTCTCCTCTCCTACCCCTGTGTGTGACAGCCTGTCTCCTCTCCATCTCCTGTGTGTGACAGCCTGTCTCCTCTCCTTCACCTGTGTGTGACAGACTGTCTCCTCTCCTTCTCCTGTGTGTGACAGACTGTCTCCTCTCCTTCTCCTGTGTGTGACAGCCTGTCTCCTCTCCTACCCCTGTGTGTGACAGCCTGTCTCCTCACCTACCCCTGTGTGTGACAGCCTGTATCCTCTCCTACCCCTGTGTGTGACAGCCTGTCTCCTCTCCTTCTCCTGTGTGTGACAGCCTGTCTCCTCTCCTACCCCTGTGTGTGACAGCCTGTCTCCTCTCCTACCCCTGTGTGTGACAGCCTGTCTCCTCTCCTTCTCCTGTGTGTGACAGCCTGTCTCCTCTCCTACCCCTGTGTGTGACAGCCTGTCTCCTCACCTACCCCTGTGTGTGACAGCCTGTCTCCTCACCTACCCCTGTGTGTGACAGCCTGTCTCCTCTCCTACCCCTGTGTGTGACAGCCTGCCTCCTCTCCTCCTGTGTGTGACAGCCTGTCTCCTCTCCTACCCCTGTGTGTGACAGCGTGTCTCCTCACCTACCCCTGTGTGTGACAGCCTGTCACCTCTCTTACCCCTGTGTGTGACAGCCTGTCTCCTCTCCTACCCCTGTGTGTGTCAGCCTGTCTCCTCTCCTTCTCCTGTGTGTGACAGCCTATCTCCTCTCCTACCCCTGTGTGTGACAGCCTGTCTCCTCACCTACCCCTGTGTGTGACAGCCTGTCTCCTTCTCCTGTGTGTGACAGCCTGTCTCCTCACCTATCCCTGTGTGTGACAGCCTGTCTCCTCTCCTACCCCTGTGTGTGACAGCCTGTCTCCTCTCCTACCCCTGTGTGCCTGTGTGTGACAGCCTGTCTCCTCTCCTTCTCCTGTGTGTGACAGCCTGTCTGCACTCCTACCCCTGTGTGTGACAGCCTGTCTCCTCTCCTACCCCTGTCTGTGACAGCCTGTCTCCTCTCCATCTCCTGTGTGTGACAGCCTGTCTCCTCTCCATCTCCTGTGTGTGACAGCCTGTCTCCTCTCCTACCACTGTGTGTGACAGCCTGTCTCCTCTCCATCTCCTGTGTGTGACAGCCTGTCTCCTCTCCTTTTCCTGTGTGTGACAGCCTGTCTCCTCTCCTACCCCTGTGTGTGACAGCCTGTCTCCTCTCCTACTCCTGTGTGTGACAGCCTGTCTCCTCTCCTTCTCCTGTGTGTGACAGCCTGTCTCCTCATCTACCCCTGTGTGTGACAGCCTGTCTCCTCTCCTACCCCTGTGTGTGACAGCCTGTCTCCTCTCCTACCCCTGTGTGTGACAGCCTGTCTCCTCTCCTACCCCTGTGTGTGACAGCCTGTCTCCTCTCCTACCCCTGTGTGTGACAGCCTGTCTCCTCTCCATCTCCTGTGTGTGACAGCCTGTCTCCTCTCCTTCTCCTGTGTGTGACAGACTGTCTCCTCTCCTTCT
Organism: Taudactylus pleione; assembly: GCA_031769625.1. NCBI lineage: Eukaryota > Metazoa > Chordata > Amphibia > Anura > Myobatrachidae > Taudactylus > Taudactylus pleione. The sequence goes on from JAUIMM010000641.1 coordinate 2,145,645, forward strand.
CCTGTGTGTGACAGACTGTCTCCTCTCCTTCTCCTGTGTGTGACAGCCTGTCTCCTCTCCTACCCCTGTGTGTGACAGCCTGTCTCCTCTCCTACCCCTGTGTGTGACAGCCTGTCTCCTCTCCTACCCCTGTGTGTAACAGCCTGTCTCCTCTCCTACCCTGTGTGTGACAGCCTGTCTCCTCTCCTACCCTGTGTGTGACAGCCTGTCTCCTCACCTACCCCTGTGTAAGACAGCCTGTCTCCTCTCCTACCCCTGTGTGTGACAGCCTGTCTCCTCTCCATCTCCTGTGAGCGACAGCCTGTCTCCTCTCCTTCTCCTGTGTGCGACAGCCTGTCTCCTCTCCTACCCCTGTGTGCGACAGCCTGTCTCCTCACCTACCCCTGTGTGTGACAGCCTGTCTCCTCTCCTACCTCTGTGTGTGACAGCCTGTCTCCTCACCTTCCCCTGTGTGTGACAGCCTGTCTCCTCTCCTACCCCTGTGTGTGACAGCCTGTCTCCTCTCCTACCCCTGTGTGTGACAGCCTGTCTCCTCTCCTACCCCTGTGTGTGACAGCCTGTCTCCTCTCCTACCCCTGTGTGTGACAGCCTGTCTCCTCTCCTACCCTGTGTGTGACAGCCTGTCTCCTCTCCTACCCTGTGTGTGACAGCCTGTCTCCTCACCTACCCCTGTGTAAGACAGCCTGTCTCCTCTCCTACCCCAGTGTGTGACAGCCTGTCTCCTCTCCTACCCCTGTGTGTGACAGCCTGTCTCCTCTCCATCTCCTGTGTGTGACAGCCTGTCTCCTCTACATCTCCTATGTGTGACAGCCTGTCTCCTCTCCTACCCCTGTGTGTGACAGCCTGTCTCCTCTCCTTCTCCTGTGTGTGACAGCCTGTCTCCTCATCTACCCCTGTGTGTGACAGCCTGTCTCCTCATCTACCCCTGTGTGTGACAGCCTGTCTCCTCTCCTTCTCCTGTGTGTGACAGCCTGTCTCCTCTCCTACCCCTGTGTTTGACAGACTTTCTCCTCACCTACCCCTGTCTGTGACAGCCTGTCTCCTCTCCTACCCCTGTGTGTGACAGCCTGTCTCCTCACCTACCCCTGTGTGTGACAGCTTGTCTCCTCTCCTACCCCTGTGTGTGACAGCCTGTCTCCTCTCCTACCCCTGTGTGTGACAGCCTGTCTCCTCTTCATATCCTGTGTGTGACAGCCTGTCTCCTCTCCTTCTCCTGTGTGTGACAGCCTGTCTCCTCTCCTACCCCTCTGTGTGACAGCCTGTCTCCTCTCCATCTCCTGTGTGTGACAGCCTGTCTCCTCTCCTACCCCTGTGTGTGACAGCCTGTCTCCTCTCCTACCCCTGTGTGTGACAGCCTGTCTCCTCTCCTTCTCCTGTGTTTGACAGCTTGTCTCCTCATGTACCCCTGTGTGTGACAGCCTGTCTCCTCTCCTACCCCTGTGTGTGACAGCCTGTCTCCTCTCCATCTCCTGTGTGTGACAGCCTGTCTCCTCTCATACCCCTGTGTGTGACAGCCTGTCTCCTCACCTACCCCTGTGTGTGACAGCCTGTCTCCTCTCCTACCCCTGTGTGTGACAGCCTGTCTCCTCTCCTTCTCCTGTGTGTGACAGCCTGTCTCCTCTCCTACCCCTGTGTGTGACAGCCTGTCTCCTCACCTACCACTGTGTGTGACAGCTTGCCTCCTCTTCTACCCCTGTGTGTGACAGCCTGCCTCCTCTCCTACCCCTGTGTGACAGCCAGTCTCCTCTCCTTCTCCTGTGTGTGACAGCCTGTCTCCTCTCCTTCTCCTGTGTGTGACAGCCTGTCTCCTCTCCTACCCCTGTGTGTGACAACCTGTCTCCTCACCTACCCCTGTGTGTGACAGCCTGTCTCCTCTCCTACCCCTGTGTGTGACAGCCTGTCTCCTCTCCTACCCCTGTGTGTGACAGCCTGTCTCCTCACCTACCCCTGTGTGTGACAGCCTGTCTCCTCTCCTACCCCTGTGTGTGACAGCCTGTCTCCTCTCCTTCTCCTGTGTGTGACAGCCTGTCTCCTCTCCTACCCCTGTGTGTGACAGCCTGTCTCCTCTCCATCTCCTGTGTGTGACAGCCTGTCTCCTCTCCTTCTCCTGTGTGTGACAGCCTGTCTCCTCTCTTACCCCTGTGTGTGACAGCCTGTCTCCTCATCTACCCCTGTGTGTGACAGCCAGTCTCCTCTCCTACCCCTGTGTGTGACAGCCTGTCTCCTCTCCATCTCCTGTCTGTGACAGCCTGTCTCCTCTCCATCTCCTGTGTGCGACAGCCTGTCTCCTCTCCTACCCCTGTGTGTGACAGCCTGTCTCCTCTCCTACCCCTGTGTGTGACAGCCTGTCTCCTCTCCTACCCCTGTGTGTGACAGCCTGTCTCCTCTCCATCTCCTGTGTGTGACAGCCTGTCTCCTCTCCTTCTCCTGTGTGTGACAGACTGTCTCCTCTCCTTCTCCTGTGTGTGACAGACTGTCTCCTCTCCTTCTCCTGTGTGTGACAGCCTGTCTCCTCTCCTACCCCTGTGTGTGACAGCCTGTCTCCTCACCTACCCCTGTGTGTGACAGCCTGTATCCTCTCCTACCCCTGTGTGTGACAGCCTGTCTCCTCTCCTTCTCCTGTGTGTGACAGCCTGTCTCCTCTCCTACCCCTGTGTGTGACAGCCTGTCTCCTCTCCTACCCCTGTGTGTGACAGCCTGTCTCCTCTCCTTCTCCTGTGTGTGACAGCCTGTCTCCTCTCCTACCCCTGTGTGTGACAGCCTGTCTCCTCACCAACCCCTGTGTGTGACAGCCTGTCTCCTCACCTACCCCTGTGTGTGACAGCCTGTCTCCTCTCCTACCCCTGTGTGTGACAGCCTGTCTCCTCTCCTCCTGTGTGTGACAGCCTGTCTCCTCTCCTACCCCTGTGTGTGACAGCGTGTCTCCTCACCTACCCCTGTGTGTGACAGCCTGTCTCCTCTCTTACCCCTGTGTGTGACAGCCTGTCTCCTCTCCTACCCCTGTGTGTGTCAGCCTGTCTCCTCTCCTTCTCCTGTGTGTGACAGCCTATCTCCTCTCCTACCCCTGTGTGTGACAGCCTGTCTCCTCACCTACCCCTGTGTGTGACAGCCTGTCTCCTTCTCCTGTGTGTGACAGCCTGTCTCCTCACCTATCCCTGTGTGTGACAGCCTGTCTCCTCTCCTACCCCTGTGTGTGACAGCCTGTCTCCTCTCCTACCCCTGTGTGCCTGTGTGTGACAGCCTGTCTCCTCTCCTTCTCCTGTGTGTGACAGCCTGTCTGCACTCCTACCCCTGTGTGTGACAGCCTGTCTCCTCTCCTACCCCTGTCTGTGACAGCCTGTCTCCTCTCCATCTCCTGTGTGTGACAGCCTGTCTCCTCTCCATCTCCTGTGTGTGACAGCCTGTCTCCTCTCCTACCACTGTGTGTGACAGCCTGTCTCCTCTCCATCTCCTGTGTGTGACAGCCTGTCTCCTCTCCTTTTCCTGTGTGTGACAGCCTGTCTCCTCTCCTACCCCTGTGTGTGACAGCCTGTCTCCTCTCCTACTCCTGTGTGTGACAGCCTGTCTCCTCTCCTTCTCCTGTGTGTGACAGCCTGTCTCCTCATCTACCCCTGTGTGTGACAGCCTGTCTCCTCTCCTACCCCTGTGTGTGGCAGCCTGTCTCCTCTCCTACCCCTGTGTGTGACAGCCTGTCTCCTCTCCTCCTGTGTGTGACAGCCTGTCTCCTCTCCTACCCCTGTGTGTGACAGCCTGTCTCCTCTCCTACCCCTGTGTGTGACAGCCTGTCTCCTCTCCTACCCCTGTGTGTGACAGCCTGTCTCCTCTCCATCTCCTGTGTGTGACAGCCTGTCTCCTCTCCTTCTCCTGTGTGTGACAGACTGTCTCCTCTCCTTCTCCTGTGTGTGACAGACTGTCTCCTCTCCTTCTCCTGTGTGTGACAGCCTGTCTCCTCTCCTACCCCTGTGTGTGACAGCCTGTCTCCTCACCTACCCCTGTGTGTGACAGCCTGTATCCTCTCCTACCCCTGTGTGTGACAGCCTGTCTCCTCTCCTTCTCCTGTGTGTGACAGCCTGTCTCCTCTCCTACCCCTGTGTGTGACAGCCGGTCTCCTCTCCTACCCCTGTGTGTGACAGCCTGTCTCCTCTCCTTCTCCTGTGTGTGACAGCCTGTCTCCTCTCCTACCCCTGTGTGTGACAGCCTGTCTCCTCACCTACCCCTGTGTGTGACAGCCTGTCTCCTCACCTACCCCTGTGTGTGACAGCCTGTCTCCTCTCCTACCCCTGTGTGTGACAGCCTGTCTCCTCTCCTCCTGTGTGTGACAGCCTGTCTCCTCTCCTACCCCTGTGTGTGCCAGCGTGTCTCCTCACCTACCCCTGTGTGTGACAGCCTGTCTCCTCTCTTACCCCTGTGTGTGACAGTCTGTCTCCTCTCCTACCCCTGTGTGTGTCAGCCTGTCTCCTCTCCTTCTCCTGTGTGTGACAGCCTATCTCCTCTCCTACCCCTGTGTGTGACAGCCTGTCTCCTCACCTACCCCTGTGTGTGACAGCCTGTCTCCTTCTCCTGTGTGTGACAGCCTGTCTCCTCACCTATCCCTGTGTGTGACAGCCTGTCTCCTCTCCTACCCCTGTGTGTGACAGCCTGTCTCCTCTCCTACCCCTGTGTGCCTGTGTGTGACAGCCTGTCTCCTCTCCTTCTCCTGTGTGTGACAGCCTGTCTGCACTCCTACCCCTGTGTGTGACAGCCTGTCTCCTCTCCTACCCCTGTCTGTGACAGCCTGTCTCCTCTCCATCTCCTGTGTGTGACAGCCTGTCTCCTCTCCTTCTCCTGTGTGTGACAGACTGTCTCCTCTCCTTCTCCTGTGTGTGACAGACTGTCTCCTCTCCTTCTCCTGTGTGTGACAGCCTGTCTCCTCTCCTACCCCTGTGTGTGACAGCCTGTCTCCTCACCTACCCCTGTGTGTGACAGCCTGTATCCTCTCCTACCCCTGTGTGTGACAGCCTGTCTCCTCTCCTTCTCCTGTGTGTGACAGCCTGTCTCCTCTCCTACCCCTGTGTGTGACAGCCGGTCTCCTCTCCTACCCCTGTGTGTGACAGCCTGTCTCCTCTCCTTCTCCTGTGTGTGACAGCCTGTCTCCTCTCCTACCCCTGTGTGTGACAGCCTGTCTCCTCACCTACCCCTGTGTGTGACAGCCTGTCTCCTCACCTACCCCTGTGTGTGACAGCCTGTCTCCTCTCCTACCCCTGTGTGTGACAGCCTGTCTCCTCTCCTACCCCTGTGTGTGCCAGCGTTTCTCCTCTCCTACCCCTGTGTGTGCCAGCGTGTCTCCTCACCTACCCCTGTGTGTGACAGCCTGTCTCCTCTCTTACCCCTGTGTGTGACAGCCTGTCTCCTCTCCTACCCCTGTGGGTGACAGCCTGTCTCCTCTCCATATCCTGTGTGTGACAGCCTGTCTCCTCTCCTACCCCTGTGTGTGACAGCCTGTCTCCTCTCCTACCCCTGTGTGTGACAGCCTGTCTCCTCTCCTTCTCCTGTGTGTGACAGCCTTTCTCCTCACCTACCCCTGTCTGTGACAGCCTGTCTCCTCTCCTACCCCTGTGTGTGACAGCCTGTCTCCTCACCTACCCCTGTGTGTGACAGCCTGTCTCCTCTCCTACCCCTGTGTGTGACAGCCTGTCTCCTCTCCTACCCCTGTGTGTGACAGCCTGTCTCCTCTCCATATCCTGTGTGTGACAGCCTGTCTACTCTCCTTCTCCTGTGTGTGACAGCCTGTCTCCTCTCCTACCCCTCTGTGTGACAGCCTGTCTCCTCTCCATCTCCTGTGTGCGACAGCCTGTCTCCTCACCTACCCCTGTGTGTGACAGCCTGTCTCCTCTCCTACCTCTGTGTGTGACAGCCTGTCTCCTCACCTACCCCTGTGTGTGACAGCCTGTGTCCTCTCCTACCCCTGTGTGTGACAGCCTGTCTCCTCTCCTACCCCTGTGTGTGACAGCCTGTCTCCTCTCCTACCCCTGTGTGTGACAGCCTGTCTCCTCTCCTACCCCTGTGTGTGACAGCCTGTCTCCTCTCCTACCCTGTGTGTGACAGCCTGTCTCCTCTCCTACCCTGTGTGTGACAGCCTGTCTCCTCACCTACCCCTGTGTAAGACAGCCTGTCTCCTCTCCTACCCCAGTGTGTGACAGCCTGTCTCCTCTCCTACCCCTGTGTGTGACAGCCTGTCTCCTCTCCATCTCCTGTGTGTGACAGCCTGTCTCCTCTACATCTCCTATGTGTGACAGCCTGTCTCCTCTCCTACCCCTGTGTGTGACAGCCTGTCTCCTCTCCTTCTCCTGTGTGTGACAGCCTGTCTCCTCATCTACCCCTGTGTGTGACAGCCTGTCTCCTCATCTACCCCTGTGTGTGACAGCCTGTCTCCTCTCCTTCTCCTGTGTGTGACAGCCTGTCTCCTCTCCTACCCCTGTGTTTGACAGACTTTCTCCTCACCTACCCCTGTCTGTGACAGCCTGTCTCCTCTCCTACCCCTGTGTGTGACAGCCTGTCTCCTCACCTACCCCTGTGTGTGACAGCTTGTCTCCTCTCCTACCCCTGTGTGTGACAGCCTGTCTCCTCTCCTACCCCTGTGTGTGACAGCCTGTCTCCTCTTCATATCCTGTGTGTGACAGCCTGTCTCCTCTCCTTCTCCTGTGTGTGACAGCCTGTCTCCTCTCCTACCCCTCTGTGTGACAGCCTGTCTCCTCTCCATCTCCTGTGTGTGACAGCCTGTCTCCTCTCCTACCCCTGTGTGTGACAGCCTGTCTCCTCTCCTACCCCTGTGTGTGACAGCCTGTCTCCTCTCCTTCTCCTGTGTTTGACAGCTTGTCTCCTCATGTACCCCTGTGTGTGACAGCCTGTCTCCTCTCCTACCCCTGTGTGTGACAGCCTGTCTCCTCTCCATCTCCTGTGTGTGACAGCCTGTCTCCTCTCATACCCCTGTGTGTGACAGCCTGTCTCCTCACCTACCCCTGTGTGTGACAGCCTGTCTCCTCTCCTACCCCTGTGTGTGACAGCCTGTCTCCTCTCCTTCTCCTGTGTGTGACAGCCTGTCTCCTCTCCTACCCCTGTGTGTGACAGCCTGTCTCCTCACCTACCACTGTGTGTGACAGCTTGCCTCCTCTCCTACCCCTGTGTGTGACAGCCTGCCTCCTCTCCTACCCCTGTGTGACAGCCAGTCTCCTCTCCTTCTCCTGTGTGTGACAGCCTGTATCCTCTCCTTCTCCTGTGTGTGACAGCCTGTCTCCTCTCCTACCCCTGTGTGTGACAACCTGTCTCCTCACCTACCCCTGTGTGTGACAGCCTGTCTCCTCTCCTACCCCTGTGTGTGACAGCCTGTCTCCTCTCCTACCCCTGTGTGTGACAGCCTGTCTCCTCACCTACCCCTGTGTGTGACAACCTGTCTCCTCACCTACCCCTGTGTGTGACAGCCTGTCTCCTCTCCTACCCCTGTGTGTGACAGCCTGTCTCCTCTCCTTCTCCTGTGTGTGACAGCCTGTCTCCTCTCCTACCCCTGTGTGTGACAGCCTGTCTCCTCTCCATCTCCTGTGTGTGACAGCCTGTCTCCTCTCCTTCTCCTGTGTGTGACAGCCTGTCTCCTCTCTTACCCCTGTGTGTGACAGCCTGTCTCCTCTCCTTCTCCTGTGTGTGACAGCCTGTCTCCTCATCTACCCCTGTGTGTGACAGCCAGTCTCCTCTCCTACCCCTGTGTGTGACAGCCTGTCTCCTCTCCATCTCCTCTCTGTGACAGCCTGTCTCCTCTCCATCTCCTGTGTGCGACAGCCTGTCTCCTCTCCTACCCCTGTGTGTGACAGCCTGTCTCCTCTCCTACCCCTGTGTGTGACAGCCTGTCTCCTCTCCTACCCCTGTGTGTGACAGCCTGTCTCCTCTCCATCTCCTGTGTGTGACAGCCTGTCTCCTCTCCTTCTCCTGTGTGTGACAGACTGTCTCCTCTCCTTCTCCTGTGTGTGACAGACTGTCTCCTCTCCTTCTCCTGTGTGTGACAGCCTGTCTCCTCTCCTACCCCTGTGTGTGACAGCCTGTCTCCTCACCTACCCCTGTGTGTGACAGCCTGTCTCCTCTCCTACCCCTGTGTGTGACAGCCTGTCTCCTCTCCTTCTCCTGTGTGTGACAGCCTGTCTCCTCTCCTACCCCTGTGTGTGACAGCCTGTCTCCTCTCCTACCCCTGTGTGTGACAGCCTGTCTCCTCTCCTTCTCCTGTGTGTGACAGCCTGTCTCCTCTCCTACCCCTGTGTGTGACAGCCTGTCTCCTCACCTACCCCTGTGTGTGACAGCCTGTCTCCTCACCTACCCCTGTGTGTGACAGCCTGTCTCCTCTCCTACCCCTGTGTGTGACAGCCTGTCTCCTCTTCTCCTGTGTGTGACAGCCTGTCTCCTCTCCTACCCCTGTGTGTGACAGCGTGTCTCCTCACCTACCCCTGTGTGTGACAGCCTGTCTCCTCTCTTACCCCTGTGTGTGACAGCCTGTCTCCTCTCCTACCCCTGTGTGTGTCAGCCTGTCTCCTCTCCTTCTCCTGTGTGTGACAGCCTATCTCCTCTCCTACCCCTGTGTGTGACAGCCTGTCTCCTCACCTACCCCTGTGTGTGACAGCCTGTCTCCTTCTCCTGTGTGTGACAGCCTGTCTCCTCACCTATCCCTGTGTGTGACAGCCTGTCTCCTCTCCTACCCCTGTGTGTGACAGCCTGTCTCCTCTCCTACCCCTGTGTGCCTGTGTGTGACAGCCTGTCTCCTCTCCTTCTCCTGTGTGTGACAGCCTGTCTGCACTCCTACCCCTGTGTGTGACAGCCTGTCTCCTCTCCTACCCCTGTCTGTGACAGCCTGTCTCCTCTCCATCTCCTGTGTGTGACAGCCTGTCTCCTCTCCATCTCCTGTGTGTGACAGCCTGTCTCCTCTCCTACCACTGTGTGTGACAGCCTGTCTCCTCTCCATCTCCTGTGTGTGACAGCCTGTCTCCTCTCCTTTTCCTGTGTGTGACAGCCTGTCTCCTCTCCTACCCCTGTGTGTGACAGCCTGTCTCCTCTCCTACTCCTGTGTGTGACAGCCTGTCTCCTCTCCTTCTCCTGTGTGTGACAGCCTGTCTCCTCATCTACCCCTGTGTGTGACAGCCTGTCTCCTCTCCTACCCCTGTGTGTGACAGCCTGTCTCCTCTCCTCCTGTGTGTGACAGCCTGTCTCCTCTCCTACCCCTGTGTGTGACAGCCTGTCTCCTCTCCTACCCCTGTGTGTGACAGCCTGTCTCCTCTCCTACCCCTGTGTGTGACAGCCTGTCTCCTCTCCATCTCCTGTGTGTGACAGCCTGTCTCCTCTCCTTCTCCTGTGTGTGACAGACTGTCTCCTCTCCTTCTCCTGTGTGTGACAGACTGTCTCCTCTCCTTCTCCTGTGTGTGACAGCCTGTCTCCTCTCCTACCCCTGTGTGTGACAGCCTGTCTCCTCTCCTACCCCTGTGTGTGACAGCCTGTCTCCTCTCCTACCCCTGTGTGTGACAGCCTGTCTCCTCTCCTACCCTGTGTGTGACAGCCTGTCTCCTCTCCTACCCTGTGTGTGACAGCCTGTCTCCTCACCTACCCCTGTGTAAGACAGCCTGTCTCCTCTCCTACCCCTGTGTGTGACAGCCTGTCTCCTCTCCATCTCCTGTGAGCGACAGCCTGTCTCCTCTCCTTCTCCTGTGTGCGACAGCCTGTCTCCTCTCCTACCCCTGTGTGCGACAGCCTGTCTCCTCACCTACCCCTGTGTGTGACAGCCTGTCTCCTCTCCTACCTCTGTGTGTGACAGCCTGTCTCCTCACCTACCCCTGTGTGTGACAGCCTGTCTCCTCTCCTACCCCTGTGTGTGACAGCCTGTCTCCTCTCCTACCCCTGTGTGTGACAGCCTGTCTCCTCTCCTACCCCTGTGTGTGACAGCCTGTCTCCTCTCCTACCCCTGTGTGTGACAGCCTGTCTCCTCTCCTACCCTGTGTGTGACAGCCTGTCTCCTCTCCTACCCTGTGTGTGACAGCCTGTCTCCTCACCTACCCCTGTGTAAGACAGCCTGTCTCCTCTCCTACCCCAGTGTGTGACAGCCTGTCTCCTCTCCTACCCCTGTGTGTGACAGCCTGTCTCCTCTCCATCTCCTGTGTGTGACAGCCTGTCTCCTCTACATCTCCTATGTGTGACAGCCTGTCTCCTCTCCTACCCCTGTGTGTGACAGCCTGTCTCCTCTCCTTCTCCTGTGTGTGACAGCCTGTCTCCTCATCTACCCCTGTGTGTGACAGCCTGTCTCCTCATCTACACTTGTGTGTGACAGCCTCTCTCCTCTCCTTCTCCTGTGTGTGACAGCCTGTCTCCTCTCCTACCCCTGTGTTTGACAGACTTTCTCCTCACCTACCCCTGTCTGTGACAGCCTGTCTCCTCTCCTACCCCTGTGTGTGACAGCCTGTCTCCTCACCTACCCCTGTGTGTGACAGCTTGTCTCCTCTCCTACCCCTGTGTGTGACAGCCTGTCTCCTCTTCATATCCTGTGTGTGACAGCCTGTCTCCTCTCCTTCTCCTGTGTGTGACAGCCTGTCTCCTCTCGTACCCCTCTGTGTGACAGCCTGTCTCCTCTCCATCTCCTGTGTGTGACAGCCTGTCTCCTCTCCTACCCCTGTGTGTGACAGCCTGTCTCCTCTCCTACCCCTGTGTGTGACAGCCTGTCTCCTCTCCTTCTCCTGTGTTTGACAGCTTGTCTCCTCATGTACCCCTGTGTGTGACAGCCTGTCTCCTCTCCTACCCCTGTGTGTGACAGCCTGTCTCCTCTCCATCTCCTGTGTGTGACAGCCTGTCTCCTCTCATACCCCTGTGTGTGACAGCCTGTCTCCTCACCTACCCCTGTGTGTGACAGCCTGTCTCCTCTCCTACCCCTGTGTGTGACAGCCTGTCTCCTCTCCTTCTCCTGTGTGTGACAGCCTGTCTCCTCTCCTACCCCTGTGTGTGACAGCCTGTCTCCTCACCTACCCCTGTGTGTGACAGCTTGCCTCCTCTTCTACCCCTGTGTGTGACAGCCTGCCTCCTCTCCTACCCCTGTGTGACAGCCAGTCTCCTCTCCTTCTCCTGTGTGTGACAGCCTGTATCCTCTCCTTCTCCTGTGTGTGACAGCCTGTCTCCTCTCCTACCCCTGTGTGTGACAACCTGTCTCCTCACCTACCCCTGTGTGTGACAGCCTGTCTCCTCTCCTACCCCTGTGTGTGACAGCCTGTCTCCTCTCCTACCCCTGTGTGTGACAGCCTGTCTCCTCACCTACCCCTGTGTGTGACAGCCTGTCTCCTCTCCTACCCCTGTGTGTGACAGCCTGTCTCCTCTCCTTCTCCTGTGTGTGACAGCCTGTCTCCTCTCCTACCCCTGTGTGTGACAGCCTGTCTCCTCTCCATCTCCTGTGTGTGACAGCCTGTCTCCTCTCCTTCTCCTGTGTGTGACAGCCTGTCTCCTCTCTTACCCCTGTGTGTGACAGCCTGTCTCCTCATCTACCCCTGTGTGTGACAGCCAGTCTCCTCTCCTACCCCTGTGTGTGACAGCCTGTCTCCTCTCCATCTCCTGTCTGTGACAGCCTGTCTCCTCTCCATCTCCTGTGTGCGACAGCCTGTCTCCTCTCCTACCCCTGTGTGTGACAGCCTGTCTCCTCTCCTACCCCTGTGTGTGACAGCCTGTCTCCTCTCCTACCCCTGTGTGTGACAGCCTGTCTCCTCTCCATCTCCTGTGTGTGACAGCCTGTCTCCTCTCCTTCTCCTGTGTGTGACAGACTGTCTCCTCTCCTTCTCCTGTGTGTGACAGACTGTCTCCTCTCCTTCTCCTGTGTGTGACAGCCTGTCTCCTCTCCTACCCCTGTGTGTGACAGCCTGTCTCCTCACCTACCCCTGTGTGTGACAGCCTGTATCCTCTCCTACCCCTGTGTGTGACAGCCTGTCTCCTCTCCTTCTCCTGTGTGTGACAGCCTGTCTCCTCTCCTACCCCTGTGTGTGACAGCCTGTCTCCTCTCCTACCCCTGTGTGTGACAGCCTGTCTCCTCTCCTTCTCCTGTGTGTGACAGCCTGTCTCCTCTCCTACCCCTGTGTGTGACAGCCTGTCTCCTCACCTACCCCTGTGTGTGACAGCCTGTCTCCTCACCTACCCCTGTGTGTGACAGCCTGTCTCCTCTCCTACCCCTGTGTGTGACAGCCTGTCTCCTCTCCTCCTGTGTGTGACAGCCTGTCTCCTCTCCTACCCCTGTGTGTGACAGCGTGTCTCCTCACCTACCCCTGTGTGTGACAGCCTGTCTCCTCTCTTACCCCTGTGTGTGACAGCCTGTCTCCTCTCCTACCCCTATGTGTGTCAGCCTGTCTCCTCTCCTTCTCCTGTGTGTGACAGCCTATCTCCTCTCCTACCCCTGTGTGTGACAGCCTGTCTCCTCACCTACCCCTGTGTGTGACAGCCTGTCTCCTTCTCCTGTGTGTGACAGCCTGTCTCCTCACCTATCCCTGTGTGTGACAGCCTGTCTCCTCTCCTACCCCTGTGTGTGACAGCCTGTCTCCTCTCCTACCCCTGTGTGCCTGTGTGTGACAGCCTGTCTCCTCTCCTTCTCCTGTGTGTGACAGCCTGTCTGCACTCCTACCCCTGTGTGTGACAGCCTGTCTCCTCTCCTACCCCTGTCTGTGACAGCCTGTCTCCTCTCCATCTCCTGTGTGTGACAGCCTGTCTCCTCTCCATCTCCTGTGTGTGACAGCCTGTCTCCTCTCCTACCACTGTGTGTGACAGCCTGTCTCCTCTCCATCTCCTGTGTGTGACAGCCTGTCTCCTCTCCTTTTCCTGTGTGTGACAGCCTGTCTCCTCTCCTACCCCTGTGTGTGACAGCCTGTCTCCTCTCCTACTCCTGTGTGTGACAGCCTGTCTCCTCTCCTTCTCCTGTGTGTGACAGCCTGTCTCCTCATCTACCCCTGTGTGTGACAGCCTGTCTCCTCTCCTACCCCTGTGTGTGGCAGCCTGTCTCCTCTCCTACCCCTGTGTGTGACAGCCTGTCTCCTCTCCTCCTGTGTGTGACAGCCTGTCTCCTCTCCTACCCCTGTGTGTGACAGCCTGTCTCCTCTCCTACCCCTGTGTGTGACAGCCTGTCTCCTCTCCTACCCCTGTGTGTGACAGCCTGTCTCCTCTCCATCTCCTGTGTGTGACTGCCTGTCTCCTCTCCTTCTCCTGTGTGTGACAGACTGTCTCCTCTCCTTCTCCTGTGTGTGACAGACTGTCTCCTCTCCTTCTGCTGTGTGTGACAGCCTGTCTCCTCTCCTACCCCTATGTGTGACAGCCTGTCTCCTCACCTACCCCTGTGTGTGACAGCCTGTATCCTCTCCTACCCCTGTGTGTGACAGCCTGTCTCCTCTCCTTCTCCTGTGTGTGACAGCCTGTCTCCTCTCCTACCCCTGTGTGTGACAGCCGGTCTCCTCTCCTACCCCTGTGTGTGACAGCCTGTCTCCTCTCCTTCTCCTGTGTGTGACAGCCTGTCTCCTCTCCTACCCCTGTGTGTGACAGCCTGTCTCCTCACCTACCCCTGTGTGTGACAGCCTGTCTCCTCACCTACCCCTGTGTGTGACAGCCTGTCTCCTCTCCTACCCCTGTGTGTGACAGCCTGTCTCCTCTCCTCCTGTGTGTGACAGCCTGTCTCCTCTCCTACCCCTGTGTGTGCCAGCGTGTCTCCTCACCTACCCCTGTGTGTGACAGCCTGTCTCCTCTCTTACCCCTGTGTGTGACAGCCTGTCTCCTCTCCTACCCCTGTGTGTGTCAGCCTGTCTCCTCTCCTTCTCCTGTGTGTGACAGCCTATCTCCTCTCCTACCCCTGTGTGTGACAGCCTGTCTCCTCACCTACCCCTGTGTGTGACAGCCTGTCTCCTTCTCCTGTGTGTGACAGCCTGTCTCCTCACCTATCCCTGTGTGTGACAGCCTGTCTCCTCTCCTACCCCTGTGTGTGACAGCCTGTCTCCTCTCCTACCCCTGTGTGCCTGTGTGTGACAGCCTGTCTCCTCTCCTTCTCCTGTGTGTGACAGCCTGTCTGCACTCCTACCCCTGTGTGTGACAGCCTGTCTCCTCTCCTACCCCTGTCTGTGACAGCCTGTCTCCTCTCCATCTCCTGTGTGTGACAGCCTGTCTCCTCTCCTTCTCCTGTGTGTGACAGACTGTCTCCTCTCCTTCTCCTGTGTGTGACAGACTGTCTCCTCTCCTTCTCCTGTGTGTGACAGCCTGTCTCCTCTCCTACCCCTGTGTGTGACAGCCTGTCTCCTCACCTACCCCTGTGTGTGACAGCCTGTATCCTCTCCTACCCCTGTGTGTGACAGCCTGTCTCCTCTCCTTCTCCTGTGTGTGACAGCCTGTCTCCTCTCCTACCCCTGTGTGTGACAGCCGGTCTCCTCTCCTACCCCTGTGTGTGACAGCCTGTCTCCTCTCCTTCTCCTGTGTGTGACAGCCTGTCTCCTCTCCTACCCCTGTGTGTGACAGCCTGTCTCCTCACCTACCCCTGTGTGTGACAGCCTGTCTCCTCTCCATCTCCTGTGTGTGACAGCCTGTCTCCTCTCCTTCTCCTGTGTGTGACAGACTGTCTCCTCTCCTTCTCCTGTGTGTGACAGACTGTCTCCTCTCCTTCTCCTGTGTGTGACAGCCTGTCTCCTCTCCTACCCCTGTGTGTGACAGCCTGTCTCCTCACCTACCCCTGTGTGTGACAGCCTGTATCCTCTCCTACCCCTGTGTGTGACAGCCTGTCTCCTCTCCTTCTCCTGTGTGTGACAGCCTGTCTCCTCTCCTACCCCTGTGTGTGACAGCCGGTCTCCTCTCCTACCCCTGTGTGTGACAGCCGGTCTCCTCTCCTTCTCCTGTGTGTGACAGCCTGTCTCCTCTCCTACCCCTGTGTGTGACAGCCTGTCTCCTCACCTACCCCTGTGTGTGACAGCCTGTCTCCTCACCTACCCCTGTGTGTGACAGCCTGTCTCCTCTCCTACCCCTGTGTGTGACAGCCTGTCTCCTCTCCTCCTGTGTGTGACAGCCGGTCTCCTCTCCTACCCCTGTGTGTGACAGCCTGTCTCCTCTCCTTCTCCTGTGTGTGACAGCCTGTCTCCTCTCCTACCCCTGTGTGTGACAGCCTGTCTCCTCACCTACCCCTGTGTGTGACAGCCTGTCTCCTCACCTACCCCTGTGTGTGACAGCCTGTCTCCTCTCCTACCCCTGTGTGTGACAGCCTGTCTCCTCTCCTCCTGTGTGTGATAGCCTGTCTCCTCTCCTACCCCTGTGTGTGCCAGCGTGTCTCCTCACCTACCCCTGTGTGTGACAGCCTGTCTCCTCTCCTACCCCTGTGTGTGTCAGCCTGTCTCCTCTCCTTCTCCTGTGTGTGACAGCCTATCTCCTCTCCTACCCCTGTGTGTGACAGCCTGTCTCCTCACCTACCCCTGTGTGTGACAGCCTGTCTCCTTCTCCTGTGTGTGACAGCCTGTCTCCTCACCTATCCCTGTGTGTGACAGCCTGTCTCCTCTCCTACCCCTGTGTGTGACAGCCTGTCTCCTCTCCTACCCCTGTGTGCCTGTGTGTGACAGCCTGTCTCCTCTCCTTCTCCTGTGTGTGACAGCCTGTCTGCACTCCTACCCCTGTGTGTGACAGCCTGTCTCCTCTCCTACCCCTGTCTGTGACAGCCTGTCTCCTCTCCATCTCCTGTGTGTGACAGCCTGTCTCCTCTCCATCTCCTGTGTGTGACAGCCTGTCTCCTCTCCTACCACTGTGTGTGACAGCCTGTCTCCTCTCCATCTCCTGTGTGTGACAGCCTGTCTCCTCTCCTTTTCCTGTGTGTGACAGCCTGTCTCCTCTCCTACCCCTGTGTGTGACAGCCTGTCTCCTCTCCATCTCCTGTGTGTGACAGCCTGTCTCCTCTCCTTCTCCTGTGTGTGACAGCCTGTCTCCTCATCTACCCCTGTGTGTGACAGCCTGTCTCCTCTCCTACCCCTGTGTGTGACAGCCTGTCTCCTCTCCATCTCCTGTGAACGACAGCCTGTCTCCTCTCCTTCTCCTGTGTGCGACAGCCTGTCTCCTCTCCTTCTCCTGTGTGCGACAGCCTGTCTCCTCTCCTACCCCTGTGTGCGACAGCCTGTCTCCTCACCTACCCCTGTGTGTGACAGCCTGTCTCCTCTCCTACCTCTGTGTGTGACAGCCTGTCTCCTCACCTACCCCTGTGTGTGACAGCCTGTCTCCTCTCCTACCCCTGTGTGTGACAGCCTGTCTCCTCTCCTACCCCTGTGTGTGACAGCCTGTCTCCTCTCCTACCCCTGTGTGTGACAGCCTGTCTCCTCTCCTACCCCTGTGTGTGACAGCCTGTCTCCTCTCCTACCCCTGTGTGTGACAGCCTGTCTCCTCTCCTACCCTGTGTGTGACAGCCTGTCTCCTCACCTACCCCTGTGTAAGACAGCCTGTCTCCTCTCCTACCCCAGTGTGTGACAGCCTGTCTCCTCTCCTACCCCTGTGTGTGACAGCCTGTCTCCTCTCCATCTCCTGTGTGTGACAGCCTGTCTCCTCTACATCTCCTATGTGTGACAGCCTGTCTCCTCTCCTACCCCTGTGTGTGACAGCCTGTCTCCTCTCCTACCCCTGTGTGTGACAGCCTGTCTCCTCTCCTTCTCCTGTGTGTGACAGCCTGTCTCCTCATCTACCCCTGTGTGTGACAGCCTGTCTCCTCTCCTACCCCTGTGTGTGACAGCCTGTCTCCTCTCCTTCTCCTGTGTGTGACAGCCTGTCTCCTCTCCTACCCCTGTGTGTGACAGACTTTCTCCTCACCTACCCCTGTCTGTGACAGCCTGTCTCCTCTCCTACCCCTGTGTGTGACAGCCTGTCTCCTCACCTACCCCTGTGTGTGACAGCTTGTCTCCTCTCCTACCCCTGTGTGTGACAGCCTGTCTCCTCTCCTACCCCTGTGTGTGACAGCCTGTCTCCTCTTCATATCCTGTGTGTGACAGCCTGTCTCCTCTCCTTCTCCTGTGTGTGACAGCCTGTCTCCTCTCCTACCCCTCTGTGTGACAGCCTGTCTCCTCTCCATCTCCTGTGTGTGACAGCCTGTCTCCTCTCCTACCCCTGTGTGTGACAGCCTGTCTCCTCTCCTACCCCTGTGTGTGACAGCCTGTCTCCTCTCCTTCTCCTGTGTTTGACAGCTTGTCTCCTCATGTACCCCTGTGTGTGACAGCCTGTCTCCTCTCCTACCCCTGTGTGTGACAGCCTGTCTCCTCTCCATCTCCTGTGTGTGACAGCCTGTCTCCTCTCATACCCCTGTGTGTGACAGCCTGTCTCCTCACCTACCCCTGTGTGTGACAGCCTGTCTCCTCTCCTACCCCTGTGTGTGACAGCCTGTCTCCTCTCCTTCTCCTGTGTGTGACAGCCTGTCTCCTCTCCTACCCCTGTGTGTGACAGCCTGTCTCCTCACCTACCCCTGTGTGTGACAGCTTGCCTCCTCTCCTACCCCTGTGTGTGACAGCCTGCCTCCTCTCCTACCCCTGTGTGACAGCCAGTCTCCTCTCCTTCTCCTGTGTGTGACAGCCTGTCTCCTCTCCTTCTCCTGTGTGTGACAGCCTGTCTCCTCTCCTACCCCTGTGTGTGACAACCTGTCTCCTCACCTACCCCTGTGTGTGACAGCCTGTCTCCTCTCCTTCTCCTGTGTGTGACAGCCTGTCTCCTCTCCTACCCCTGTGTGTGACAGCCTGTCTCCTCACCTACCCCTGTGTGTGACAGCCTGTCTCCTCTCCTACCCCTGTGTGTGACAGCCTGTCTCCTCTCCTTCTCCTGTGTGTGACAGCCTGTCTCCTCTCCTACCCCTGTGTGTGACAGCCTGTCTCCTCTCCATCTCCTGTGTGTGACAGCCTGTCTCCTCTCCTACCCCTGTGTGTGACAGCCTGTCTCCTCTCCTACTCCTGTGTGTGACAGCCTGTTTCCTCTCCTTCTCCTGTGTGTGACAGCCTGTCTCCTCATCTACCCCTGTGTGTGACAGCCAGTCTCCTCTCCTACCCCTGTGTGTGACAGCCTGTCTCCTCTCCATCTCCTGTCTGTGACAGCCTGTCTCCTCTCCATCTCCTGTGTGCGACAGCCTGTCTCCTCTCCTACCCCTGTGTGTGACAGCCTGTCTCCTCTCCTACCCCTGTGTGTGACAGCCTGTCTCCTCTCCTACCCCTGTGTGTGACAGCCTGTCTCCTCTCCATCTCCTGTGTGTGACAGCCTGTCTCCTCTCCTTCTCCTGTGTGTGACAGACTGTCTCCTCTCCTTCTCCTGTGTGTGACAGACTGTCTCCTCTCCTTCTCCTGTGTGTGACAGCCTATCTCCTCTCCTAACCCTGTGTGTGACAGCCTGTCTCCTCACCTACCCCTGTGTGTGACAGCCTGTCTCCTCTCCTACCCCTGTGTGTGACAGCCTGTCTCCTCTCCTTCTCCTGTGTGTGACAGCCTGTCTCCTCTCCTACCCCTGTGTGTGACAGCCTGTCTCCTCACCTACCCCTGTGTGTGACAGCCTGTCTCCTCTCTTACCCCTGTGTGTGACAGCCTGTCTCCACTCCTTCTCCTGTGTGTGACAGCCTGTCTCCTCTCCTTCTCCTGTGTGTGACAGCCTGTCTGCACTCCTACCCCTGTGTGTGACAGCCTGTCTCCTCTCATACCCCTGTCTGTGACAGCCTGTCTCCTCTCCTACCCCTGTGTGTGACAGCCTGTCTCCTCTCCTTCTCCTGTGTGTGACAGACTGTCTCCTCTCCTTCTCCTGTGTGTGACAGACTGTCTCCTCTCCTTCTCCTGTGTGTGACAGCCTGTCTCCTCTCCTACCCCTGTGTGTGACAGCCTGTCTCCTCACCTACCCCTGTGTGTGACAGCCTGTCTCCTCTCCTACCCCTGTATGTGACAGCCTGTCTCCTCTCCTTCTCCTGTGTGTGACAGCCTGTCTCCTCTCCTACCCCTGTGTGTGACAGCGTGTCTCCTCACCTACCCCTGTGTGTGACAGCCTGTCTCCTCTCTTACCCCTGTGTGTGACAGCCTGTCTCCACTCCTACCCCTGTGTGTGTCAGCCTGTCTCCTCACCTACCCCTGTCTGTGACAGCCTGTCTCCTCTCCTTCTCCTGTGTGTGACAGCCTGTCTCCTCTCCTACCCCTGTGTGTGACAGCCTGTCTCCTCTCCTTCTCCTGTGTGTGACAGCCTGTCTGCACTCCTACCCCTGTGTGTGACAGCCTGTCTCCTCTCCTCCTACCCCTGTCTGTGACAGCCTGTCTCCTCTCCATCTCCTGTGTGTGACAGCCTGTCTCCTCTCCTCCTGTGTGTGACAGCCTGTCTCCTCTCCTACCCCTGTGTGTGACAGCCTGTCTCCTCTCCATCTCCTGTGTGTGACAGCCTGTCTCCTCACCTACCCCTGTCTGTGACAGCCTGTCTCCTCACCTACCTCTGTGTGTGACAGCCTGTCTCCTCTCCTACCCCTGTGTGTGACAGCCTGTCTCCTCACCTACCCCTGTGTGTGACAGCCTGTCTCCTCTCCTACCCCTGTATGTGACAGCCTGTCTCCTCTCCTTCTCCTGTGTGTGACAGCCTGTCTCCTCTCCTACCCCTGTGTGTGACAGCGTGTCTCCTCACCTACCCCTGTGTGTGACAGCCTGTCTCCTCTCTTACCCCTGTGTGTGACAGCCTGTCTCCACTCCTTCTCCTGTGTGTGACAGCCTGTCTCCTCTCCTTCTCCTGTGTGTGACAGCCTGTCTGCACTCCTACCCCTGTGTGTGACAGCCTGTCTCCTCTCCTACCCCTGTCTGTGACAGCCTGTCTCCTCTCCTACCCCTGTGTGTGACAGCCTGTCTCCTCTCCTTCTCCTGTGTGTGACAGACTGTCTCCTCTCCTTCTCCTGTGTGTGACAGACTGTCTCCTCTCCTTCTCCTGTGTATGACAGCCTATCTCCTCTCCTACCCCTGTGTGTGACAGCCTGTCTCCTCACCTTCCCCTGTGTGTGACAGCCTGTCTCCTCTCCTACCCCTGTGTGTGACAGCCTGTCTCCTCTCCTTCTCCTGTGTGTGACAGCCTGTCTCCTCTCCTACCCCTGTGTGTGACAGCGTGTCTCCTCACCTACCCCTGTGTGTGACAGCCTGTCTCCTCTCTTACCCCTGTGTGTGACAGCCTGTCTCCACTCCTACCCCTGTGTGTGTCAGCCTGTCTCCTCACCTACCCCTGTCTGTGACAGCCTGTCTCCTCTCCTTCTCCTGTGTGTGACAGCCTGTCTCCTCTCCTACCCCTGTGTGTGACAGCCTGTCTCCTCTCCTTCTCCTGTGTGTGACAGCCTGTCTGCACTCCTACCCCTGTGTGTGACAGCCTGTCTCCACTCCTACCCCTGTCTGTGACAGCCTGTCTCCTCTCCATCTCCTGTGTGTGACAGCCTGTCTCCTCTCCTCCTGTGTGTGACAGCCTGTCTCCTCTCCTACCCCTGTGTGTGACAGCCTGTCTCCTCTCCATCTCCTGTGTGTGACAGTCTGTCTCCTCACCTACCCCTGTCTGTGACAGCCTGTCTCCTCTCCTTCTCCTGTGTGTGACAGCCTGTCTCCTCTCCTACCCCTGTGTGTGATAGCCTGTCTCCTCTCCTACCCCTGTGTGTGACAGCCTGTCTCCTCTCCTTCTCCTGTGTGTGACAGCCTGTCTGCACTCCTACCCCTGTGTGTGACAGCCTGTCTCCTCTCCTACCCCTGTCTGTGACAGCCTGTCTCCTCTCCATCTCCTGTGTGTGACAGCCTGTCTCCTCTCCTCCTGTGTGTGACAGCCTGTCTCCTCTCCTACCCCTGTGTGTGACAGCCTGTCTCCTCTCCATCTCCTGTGTGTGACAGCCTGTCTCCTCTCCTTCTCCTGTGTGAGACAGCCTGTCTCCTCTCCTACCCCTGTGTGTGACAGCCTGTCTCCTCTCCTACTCCTGTGTGTGACAGCCTGTCTCCTCTCCTTCTCCTGTGTGTGACAGCCTGTCTCCTCATCTACCCCTGTGTGTGACAGCCTGTCTCCTCTCCTACCCCTGTGTGTGACAGCCTGTCTCCTCTCCATCTCCTGTCTGTGACAGCCTGTCTCCTCTCCATCTCCTGTGTGCGACAGCCTGTCTCCTCTCCTTCTCCTGTGTGCGACAGCCTGTCTCCTCTCCTTCTCCTGTGTGCGACAGCCTGTCTCCTCTCCTACCCCTGTGTGCGACAGCCTGTCTCCTCTCCTACCCCTGTGTGCGACAGCCTGTCTGCACACCTACCCCTGTGTGTGACAGCCTGTCTCCTCACCTACCCCTGTGTGTGACAGCCTGTCTCCTCTCCTACCCCTGTGTGTGACAGCTTGCCTCCTCTCCTACCCCTGTGTGTGACAGCCTGTCTCCTCTCCTACCCCTGTGTGTGACAGCCTGTCTCCTCTCCTACCCCTGTGTGTGACAGCCTGTCTCATCTCCTACCCCTGTGTGTGACAGCCTGTCTCCTCACCTACCCCTGTGTGTGACAGCCTGTCTCCTCTCCTTCTCCTGTGTGTGACAGCCTGTCTCCTCATCTACCCCTGTGTGTGACAGCCTGTCTCCTCTCCTACCCCTGTGTGTGACAGCCTGTCTCCTCTCCTTCTCCTGTGTGTGACAGCCTGTCTCCTCACTTACCCCTGTGTGTGACAGCCTGTCTCCTCTCCTACCCCAGTGTGTGACAGCCTGTCTCCTCTCCTACCCCTGTGTGTGACAGCCTGTCTCCTCTCCATCTCCTGTGTGTGACAGCCTGTCTCCTCTCCATCTCCTGTGTGTGACAGCCTGTCTCCTCTCCTACCCCTGTGTGTGACAGCCTGTCTCCTCTCCTACCCCTGTGTGTGACAGCCTGTCTCTTCTCCTTCTCCTGTGTGTGACAGCCTTTCTCCTCACCTACCCCTGTCTGTGACAGCCTGTCTCCTCTCCTACCCCTGTGTGTGACAGCCTGTCTCCTCACCTACCCCTGTGTGTGACAGCCTGTCTCCTCTCCTACCCCTGTGTGTGACAGCCTGTCTCCTCTCCTACCCCTGTGTGTGACAGCCTGTCTCCTCTCCATCTCCTGTGTGTGACAGCCTGTCTACTCTCCTTCTCCTGTGTGTGACAGCCTGTCTCCTCTCCTACCCCTCTGTGTGACAGCCTCTCTCCTCTCCATCTCCTGTGTGTGACAGCCTGTCTCCTCTCCTACCCCTGTGTGTGACAGCCTGTCTCCTCTCCTTCTCCTGTGTTTGACAGCTTGTCTCCTCATGTACCCCTGTGTGTGACAGCCTGTCTCCTCTCCTACCCCTGTGTGTGACAGCCTGTCTCCTCTCCATCTCCTGTGTGTGACAGCCTGTCTCCTCTCTTACCCCTGTGTGTGACAGCCTGTCTCCTCACCTACCCCTGTGTGTGACAGCCTGTCTCCTCTCCTACCCCTGTGTGTGACAGCCTGTCTCCTCTCCTTCTCCTGTGTGTGACAGCCTGTCTCCTCTCCTACCCCTGTGTGTGACAGCCTGTCTCCTCACCTACCCCTGTGTGTGACAGCCTGCCTCCTCTCCTACCCCTGTGTGTGACAGCCTGCCTCCTCTCCTACCCCTGTGTGACAGCCTGTCTCCTCTCCTTCTCCTGTGTGTGACAGCCTGTCTCCTCTCCTACCCCTGCGTGTGACAACCTGTCTCCTCACCTACCCCTGCGTGTGACAGCCTGTCTCCTCTCCTACCCCTGTGTGTGACAGCCTGTCTCCTCTCGTACCCCTGTGTGTGACAGCCTGTCTCCTCACCTACCCCTGTGTGTGACAGCCTGTATCCTCTCCTACCCCTGTGTGTGACAGCCTGTCTCCTCTCCTTCTCCTGTGTGTGACAGCCTGTCTCCTCTCCTACCCCTGTGTGTGACAGCCTGTCTCCTCTCCTACCCCTGTGTGTGACAGCCTGTCTCCTCTCCTTCTCCTGTGTGTGACAGCCTGTCTCCTCTCCTACCCCTGTGTGTGACAGCCTGTCTCCTCACCTACCCCTGTGTGTGACAGCCTGTCTCCTCACCTACCCCTGTGTGTGACAGCCTGTCTCCTCTCCTACCCCTGTGTGTGACAGCCTGTCTCCTCTCCTCCTGTGTGTGACAGCCTGTCTCCTCTCCTACCCCTGTGTGTGACAGCGTGTCTCCTCACCTACCCCTGTGTGTGACAGCCTGTCTCCTCTCTTACCCCTGTGTGTGACAGCCTGTCTCCTCTCCTACCCCTGTGTGTGTCAGCCTGTCTCCTCTCCTTCTCCTGTGTGTGACAGCCTGTCTCTTCTCCTACCCCTGTGTGTGACAGCCTGTCTCCTCACCTACCCCTGTGTGTGACAGCCTGTCTCCTCTCCTTCTCCTGTGTGTGACAGCCTGTCTCCTCACCTATCCCTGTGTGTGACAGCCTGTCTCCTCTCCTACCCCTGTGTGTGACAGCCTGACTCCTCTCCTACCCCTGTGTGTGACAGCCTGTCTCCTCTCCTTCTCCTGTGTGTGACAGCCTGTCTGCACTCCTACCCCTGTGTGTGACAGCCTGTCTCCTCTCCTACCCCTGTCTGTGACAGCCTGTCTCCTCTCCATCTCCTGTGTGTGACAGCCTGTCTCCTCTCCTCCTGTGTGTGACAGCCTGTCTCCTCTCCTACCCCTGTGTGTGACAGCCTGTCTCCTCTCCTACTCCTGTGTGTGACAGCCTGTCTCCTCTCCTTTTCCTGTGTGTGACAGCCTGTCTCCTCATCTACCCCTGTGTGTGACAGCCAGTCTCCTCTCCTACCCCTGTGTGTGACAGCCTGTCTCCTCTCCATCTCCTGTCTGTGACAGCCTGTCTCCTCTCCATCTCCTGTGTGCGACAGCCTGTCTCCTCTCCTACCCCTGTGTGTGACAGCCTGTCTCCTCTCCTACCCCTGTGTGTGACAGCCTGTCTCCTCTCCATCTCCTGTGTGTGACAGCCTGTCTCCTCTCCTTCTCCTGTGTGTGACAGCCTGTCTCCTCTCCTTCTCCTGTGTGTGACAGACTGTCTCCTCTCCTTCTCCTGTGTGTGACAGCCTATCTCCTCTCCTACCCCTGTGTGTGACAGCCTGTCTCCTCACCTACCCCTGTGTGTGACAGCCTGTCTCCTCTCCTACCCCTGTATGTGACAGCCTGTCTCCTCTCCTTCTCCTGTGTGTGACAGCCTGTCTCCTCTCCTACACCTGTGTGTGACAGCGTGTCTCCTCACCTACCCCTGTGTGTGACAGCCTGTCTCCTCTCTTACCCCTGTGTGTGACAGCCTGTCTCCACTCCTGCCCCTGTGTGTGTCAGCCTGTCTCCTCACCTACCCCTGTCTGTGACAGCCTGTCTCCTCTCCTTCTCCTGTGTGTGACAGCCTGTCTCCTCTCCTACCCCTGTGTGTGACAGCCTGTCTCCTCTCCTTCTCCTGTGTGTGACAGCCTGTCTGCACTCCTACCCCTGTATGTGACAGCCTGTCTCCTCTCCTACCCCTGTCTGTGACAGCCTGTCTCCTCTCCATCTCCTGTGTGTGACAGCCTGTCTCCTCTCCTCCTGTGTGTGACAGCCTGTCTCCTCTCCTACCCCTGTGTGTGACAGCCTGTCTCCTCTCCATCTCCTGTGTGTGACAGCCTGTCTCCTCACCTACCCCTGTCTGTGACAGCCTGTCTCCTCTCCTTCTCCTGTGTGTGACAGCCTGTCTCCTCACCTACCTCTGTGTGTGACAGCCTGTCTCCTCTCCTACCCCTGTGTGTGACAGCCTGTCTCCTCTCCTACCCCTGTGTGTGACAGCCTGTCTCCTCTCCTTCTCCTGTGTGTGACAGCCTGTCTGCACTCCTACCCCTGTGTGTGACAGCCTGTCTCCTCTCCTACTCCTGTCTGTGACAGCCTGTCTCCTCTCCATCTCCTGTGTGTGACAGCCTGTCTCCTCTCCTCCTTTGTGTGACAGCCTGTCTCCTCTCCTACCCCTGTGTGTGACAGCCTGTCTCCTCTCCATCTCCTGTGTGTGACAGCCTGTCTCCTCTCCTTCTCCTGTGTGAGACAGCCTGTCTCCTCTCCTACCCCTGTGTGTGACAGCCTGTCTCCTCTCCTACTCCTGTGTGTGACAGCCTGTCTCCTCTCCTTCTCCTGTGTGTGACAGCCTGTCTCCTCATCTACCCCTGTGTGTGACAGCCTGTCTCCTCTCCTACCCCTGTGTGTGACAGCCTGTCTCCTCTCCATCTCCTGTCTGTGACAGCCTGTCTCCTCTCCATCTCCTGTGTGCGACAGCCTGTCTCCTCTCCTCCTGTGTGCGACAGCCTGTCTCCTCTCCTTCTCCTGTGTGCGACAGCCTGTCTCCTCTCCTACCCCTGTGTGCGACAGCCTGTCTCCTCTCCTACCCCTGTGTGCGACAGCCTGTCTGCACACCTACCCCTGTGTGTGACAGCCTGTCTCCTCACCTACCCCTGTGTGTGACAGCCTGTCTCCTCTCCTACCCCTGTGTGTGACAGCCTGTCTCCTCTCCTACCCCTGTGTGTGACAGCCTGTCTGCACACCTACCCCTGTGTGTGACAGCCTGTCTCCTCACCTACCCCTGTGTGTGACAGCCTGTCTCCTCTCCTCCTGTGTGTGACAGCCTGTCTCCTCTCCTCCTGTGTGTGACAGCCTGTCTCCTCTCCTACCCCTGTGTGTGACAGCCTGTCTCCTCTCCATCTCCTGTGTGTGACAGCCTGTCTCCTCACCTACCCCTGTCTGTGACAGCCTGTCTCCTCTCCTTCTCCTGTGTGTGACAGCCTGTCTCCTCACCTACCTCTGTGTGTGACAGCCTGTCTCCTCTCCTACCCCTGTGTGTGACAGCCTGTCTCCTCTCCTACCCCTGTGTGTGACAGCCTGTCTCCTCTCCTTCTCCTGTGTGTGACAGCCTGTCTGCACTCCTACCCCTGTGTGTGACAGCCTGTCTCCTCTCCTACTCCTGTCTGTGACAGCCTGTCTCCTCTCCATCTCCTGTGTGTGACAGCCTGTCTCCTCTCCTCCTTTGTGTGACAGCCTGTCTCCTCTCCTACCCCTGTGTGTGACAGCCTGTCTCCTCTCCATCTCCTGTGTGTGACAGCCTGTCTCCTCTCCTTCTCCTGTGTGAGACAGCCTGTCTCCTCTCCTACCCCTGTGTGTGACAGCCTGTCTCCTCTCCTACTCCTGTGTGTGACAGCCTGTCTCCTCTCCTTCTCCTGTGTGTGACAGCCTGTCTCCTCATCTACCCCTGTGTGTGACAGCCTGTCTCCTCTCCTACCCCTGTGTGTGACAGCCTGTCTCCTCTCCATCTCCTGTCTGTGACAGCCTGTCTCCTCTCCATCTCCTGTGTGCGACAGCCTGTCTCCTCTCCTCCTGTGTGCGACAGCCTGTCTCCTCTCCTCCTGTGTGCGACAGCCTGTCTCCTCTCCTACCCCTGTGTGCGACAGCCTGTCTCCTCTCCTACCCCTGTGTGCGACAGCCTGTCTGCACACCTACCCCTGTGTGTGACAGCCTGTCTCCTCACCTACCCCTGTGTGTGACAGCCTGTCTCCTCTCCTACCCCTGTGTGTGACAGCCTGTCTCCTCTCCTACCCCTGTGTGTGACAGCCTGTCTCCTCTCCTACCCCTGTGTGTGACAGCCTGTCTCCTCTCCTACCCCTGTGTGTGACAGCCTGTCTCCTCTCCTACCCCTGTGTGTGACAGCCTGTCTCCTCACCTACCCCTGTGTGTGACAGCCTGTCTCCTCACTTACCCCTGTGTGTGACAGCCTGTCTCCTCTCCTACCCCTGTGTGTGACAGCCTGTCTCCTCTCCTTCTCCTGTGTGTGACAGCCTGTCTCCTCACTTACCCCTGTGTGTGACAGCCTGTCTCCTCTCCTACCCCAGTGTGTGACAGCCTGTCTCCTCTCCTACCCCTGTGTGTGACAGCCTGTCTCCTCTCCATCTCCTGTGTGTGACAGCCTGTCTCCTCTCCATCTCCTGTGTGTGACAGCCTGTCTCCTCTCCTACCCCTGTGTGTGACAGCCTGTCTCCTCTCCTACCCCTGTGTGTGACAGCCTGTCTCTTCTCCTTCTCCTGTGTGTGACAGCCTTTCTCCTCACCTACCCCTGTCTGTGACAGCCTGTCTCCTCTCCTACCCCTGTGTGTGACAGCCTGTCTCCTCACCTACCCCTGTGTGTGACAGCCTGTCTCCTCTCCTTCCCCTGTGTGTGACAGCCTGTCTCCTCTCCTACCCCTGTGTGTGACAGCCTGTCTCCTCTCCATATCCTGTGTGTGACAGCCTGTCTTCTCTCCTTCTCCTGTGTGTGACAGCCTGTCTCCTCTCCTACCCCTCTGTGTGACAGCCTCTCTCCTCTCCATCTCCTGTGTGTGACAGCCTGTCTCCTCTCCTACCCCTGTGTGTGACAGCCTGTCTCCTCTCCTTCTCCTGTGTTTGACAGCTTGTCTCCTCATGTACCCCTGTGTGTGACAGCCTGTCTCCTCTCCTACCCCTGTGTGTGACAGCCTGTCTCCTCTCCATCTCCTGTGTGTGACAGCCTGTCTCCTCTCATACCCCTGTGTGTGACAGCCTGTCTCCTCTCCTTTTCCTGTGTGTGACAGCCTGTCTCCTCTCCTACCCCTGTGTGTGACAGCCTGTCTCCTCTCCTACTCCTGTGTGTGACAGCCTGTCTCCTCTCCTTCTCCTGTGTGTGACAGCCTGTCTCCTCATCTACCCCTGTGTGTGACAGCCTGTCTCCTCTCCTACCCCTGTGTGTGACAGCCTGTCTCCTCTCCATCTCCTGTGTGCGACAGCCTGTCTCCTCTCCTACTCCTGTGTGCGACAGCCTGTCTCCTCACCTACCCCTGTGTGTGACAGCCTGTCTCTTCTCCTACCTCTGTGTGTGACAGCCTGTCTCCTCACCTACCCCTGTGTGTGACAGCCTGTCTCCTCTCCTACCCCTGTGTGTGACAGCCTGTCTCCTCTCCTACCCTGTGTGTGACAGCCTGTCTCCTCACCTACCCCTGTGTAAGACAGCCTGTCTCCTCTCCTACCCCAGTGTGTGACAGCCTGTCTCCTCTCCTACCCCTGTGTGTGACAGCCTGTCTCCTCTCCATCTCCTGTGTGTGACAGCCTGTCTCCTCTACATCTCCTATGTGTGACAGCCTGTCTCCTCTCCTACCCCTGTGTGTGACAGCCTGTCTCCTCTCCTACCCCTGTGTGTGACAGCCTGTCTCCTCTCCTTCTCCTGTGTGTGACAGCCTGTCTGCTCATCTACCCCTGTGTGTGACAGCCTGTCTCCTCTCCTACCCCTGTGTGTGACAGCCTGTCTCCTCTCCTTCTCCTGTGTGTGACAGCCTGTCTCCTCTCCTACCCCTGTGTGTGACAGCCTGTCTCCTCTTCATATCCTGTGTGTGACAGCCTGTCTCCTCTCCTTCTCCTGTGTGTGACAGCCTGTCTCCTCTCCTACCCCTCTGTGTGACAGCCTGTCTCCTCTCCATCTCCTGTGTGTGACAGCCTGTCTCCTCTCCTACCCCTGTGTGTGACAGCCTGTCTCCTCTCCTTCTCCTGTGTTTGACAGCTTCTCCTCATGTACCCCTGTGTGTGACAGCCTGTCTCCTCTCCTACCCCTGTGTGTGACAGCCTGTCTCCTCTCCATCTCCTGTGTGTGACAGCCTGTCTCCTCTCATACCCCTGTGTGTGAAAGCCTGTCTCCTCTCCTACCCCTGTGTGTGACAGCCTGTCTCCTCTCCTACCCCTGTGTGTGACAGCTTGCCTCCTCTCCTACCCCTGTGTGTGACAGCCTGTCTCCTCTCCTACCCCTGTGTGTGACAGCCTGTCTCCTCTCCTACCCCTGTGTGTGACAGCCTGTCTCCTCTCCTACCCCTGTGTGTGACAGCCTGTCTCCTCACCTACCCCTGTGTGTGACAGCCTGTCTCCTCACTTACCCCTGTGTGTGACAGCCTGTCTCCTCTCCTACCCCTGTGTGTGACAGCCTGTCTCCTCTCCTTCTCCTGTGTGTGACAGCCTGTCTCCTCACTTACCGCTGTGTGTGACAGCCTGTCTCCTCTCCTACCCCAGTGTGTGACAGCCTGTCTCCTCTCCTACCCCTGTGTGTGACAGCCTGTCTCCTCTCCATCTCCTGTGTGTGACAGCCTGTCTCCTCTCCATCTCCTGTGTGTGACAGCCTGTCTCCTCTCCTACCCCTGTGTGTGACAGCCTGTCTCCTCTCCTACCCCTGTGTGTGACAGCCTGTCTCTTCTCCTTCTCCTGTGTGTGACAGCCTTTCTCCTCACCTACCCCTGTCTGTGACAGCCTGTCTCCTCTCCTACCCCTGTGTGTGACAGCCTGTCTCCTCACCTACCCCTGTGTGTGACAGCCTGTCTCCTCTCCTACCCCTGTGTGTGACAGCCTGTCTCCTCTCCTACCCCTGTGTGTGACAGCCTGTCTCCTCTCCATATCCTGTGTGTGACAGCCTGTCTACTCTCCTTCTCCTGTGTGTGACAGCCTGTCTCCTCTCCTACCCCTCTGTGTGACAGCCTCTCTCCTCTCCATCTCCTGTGTGTGACAGCCTGTCTCCTCTCCTACCCCTGTGTGTGACAGCCTGTCTCCTCTCCTTCTCCTGTGTGTGACAGCTTGTCTCCTCATGTACCCCTGTGTGTGACAGCCTGTCTCCTCTCCTACCCCTGTGTGTGACAGCCTGTCTCCTCTCCATCTCCTGTGTGTGACAGCCTGTCTCCTCTCTTACCCCTGTGTGTGACAGCCTGTCTCCTCACCTACCCCTGTGTGTGACAGCCTGTCTCCTCTCCTACCCCTGTGTGTGACAGCCTGTCTCCTCTCCTTCTCCTGTGTGTGACAGCCTGTCTCCTCTCCTACCCCTGTGTGTGACAGCCTGTCTCCTCACCTACCCCTGTGTGTGACAGCCTGCCTCCTCTCCTACCCCTGTGTGTTACAGCCTGCCTCCTCTCCTACCCCTGTGTGACAGCCTGTCTCCTCTCCTTCTCCTGTGTGTGACAGCCTGTCTCCTCTCCTACCCCTGTGTGTGACAACCTGTCTCCTCACCTACCCCTGTGTGTGACAGCCTGTCTCCTCTCCTACCCCTGTGTGTGACAGCCTGTCTCCTCTCCTACCCCTGTGTGTGACAGCCTGTCTCCTCACCTACCCCTGTGTGTGACAGCCTGTCTCCTCACCTACCCCTGTGTGTGACAGCCTGTATCCTCTCCTACCCCTGTGTGTGACAGCCTGTCTCCTCTCCTTCTCCTGTGTGTGACAGCCTGTCTCCTCTCCTACCCCTGTGTGTGACAGCCTGTCTCCTCTCCTACCCCTGTGTGTGACAGCCTGTCTCCTCTCCATCTCCTGTGTGTGACAGCCTGTCTCCTCTCATACCCCTGTGTGTGACAGCCTGTCTCCTCTCCTTTTCCTGTGTGTGACAGCCTGTCTCCTCTCCTACCCCTGTGTGTGACAGCCTGTCTCCTCTCCATCTCCTGTGAGTGACAGCCTGTCTCCTCTCCTTCTCCTGTGTGCGACAGCCTGTCTCCTCTCCTACTCCTGTGTGCGACAGCCTGTCTCCTCACCTACCCCTGTGTGTGACAGCCTGTCTCTTCTCCTACCTCTGTGTGTGACAGCCTGTCTCCTCACCTACCCCTGTGTGTGACAGCCTGTCTCCTCTCCTACCCCTGTGTGTAAAAGCCTGTCTCCTCTCCTACCCCTGTGTGTGACAGCCTGTCTCCTCTCCTACCCCTGTGTGTGACAGCCTGTCTCCTCTCCTACCCCTGTGTGTGACAGCCTGTCTCCTCTCCTACCCTGTGTGTGACAGCCTGTCTCCTCACCTACCCCTGTGTAAGACAGCCTGTCTCCTCTCCTACCCCAGTGTGTGACAGCCTGTCTCCTCTCCTACCCCTGTGTGTGACAGCCTGTCTCCTCTCCATCTCCTGTGTGTGACAGTCTGTCTCCTCTACATCTCCTATGTGTGACAGCCTGTCTCCTCTCCTACCCCTGTGTGTGACAGCCTGTCTCCTCTCCTACCCCTGTGTGTGACAGCCTGTCTCCTCTCCTTCTCCTGTGTGTGACAGCCTGTCTCCTCATCTACCCCTGTGTGTGACAGCCTGTCTCCTCTCCTACCCCTGTGTGTGACAGCCTGTCTCCTCTCCTTCTCCTGTGTGTGACAGCCTGTCTCCTCTCCTACTCCTGTGTGTGACAGCCTGTCTCCTCTTCATATCCTGTGTGTGACAGCCTGTCTCCTCTCCTTCTCCTGTGTGTGACAGCCTGTCTCCTCTCCTACCCCTCTGTGTGACAGCCTGTCTCCTCTCCATCTCCTGTGTGTGACAGCCTGTCTCCTCTCCTACCCCTGTGTGTGACAGCCTGTCTCCTCTCCTTCTCCTGTGTTTGACAGCTTGTCTCCTCATGTACCCCTGTGTGTGACAGCCTGTCTCCTCTCCTACCCCTGTGTGTGACAGCCTGTCTCCTCTCCATCTCCTGTGTGTGACAGCCTGTCTCCTCTCATACCCCTGTGTGTGAAAGCCTGTCTCCTCTCCTACCCCTGTGTGTGACAGCCTGTCTCCTCTCCTACCCCTGTGTGTGACAGCTTGCTTCCTCTCCTACCCCTGTGTGTGACAGCCTGTCTCCTCACCTACCCCTGTGTGTGACAGCCTGTCTCCTCTCCATCTCCTGTGTGTGACAGCCTGTCTCCTCACCTACCCCTGTCTGTGACAGCCTGTCTCCTCTCCTTCTCCTGTGTGTGACAGCCTGTCTCCTCACCTACCTCTGTGTGTGACAGCCTGTCTCCTCTCCTCCTTTGTGTGACAGCCTGTCTCCTCTCCTACCCCTGTGTGTGACAGCCTGTCTCCTCTCCATCTCCTGTGTGTGACAGCCTGTCTCCTCTCCTTCTCCTGTGTGAGACAGCCTGTCTCCTCTCCTACCCCTGTGTGTGACAGCCTGTCTCCTCTCCTACTCCTGTGTGTGACAGCCTGTCTCCTCTCCTTCTCCTGTGTGTGACAGCCTGTCTCCTCATCTACCCCTGTGTGTGACAGCCTGTCTCCTCTCCTACCCCTGTGTGTGACAGCCTGTCTCCTCTCCATCTCCTGTCTGTGACAGCCTGTCTCCTCTCCATCTCCTGTGTGCGACAGCCTGTCTCCTCTCCTTCTCCTGTGTGCGACAGCCTGTCTCCTCTCCTTCTCCTGTGTGCGACAGCCTGTCTCCTCTCCTACCCCTGTGTGCGACAGCCTGTCTCCTCTCCTACCCCTGTGTGCGACAGCCTGTCTGCACACCTGCCCCTGTGTGTGACAGCCTGTCTCCTCACCTACCCCTGTGTGTGACAGCCTGTCTCCTCTCCTACCCCTGTGTGTGACAGCCTGTCTCCTCTCCTACCCCTGTGTGTGACAGCCTGTCTCCTCTCCTACCCCTGTGTGTGACAGCCTGTCTCCTCTCCTACCCCTGTGTGTGACAGCCTGTCTCCTCTCCTACCCCTGTGTGTGACAGCCTGTCTCCTCACCTACCCCTGTGTGTGACAGCCTGTCTCCTCACTTACCCCTGTGTGTGACAGCCTGTCTCCTCTCCTACCCCTGTGTGTGACAGCCTGTCTCCTCTCCTTCTCCTGTGTGTGACAGCCTGTCTCCTCACTTACCCCTGTGTGTGACAGCCTGTCTCCTCTCCTACCCCAGTGTGTGACAGCCTGTCTCCTCTCCTACCCCTGTGTGTGACAGCCTGTCTCCTCTCCATCTCCTGTGTGTGACAGCCTGTCTCCTCTCCATCTCCTGTGTGTGACAGCCTGTCTCCTCTCCTACCCCTGTGTGTGACAGCCTGTCTCCTCTCCTACCCCTGTGTGTGACAGCCTGTCTCTTCTCCTTCTCCTGTGTGTGACAGCCTTTCTCCTCACCTACCCCTGTCTGTGACAGCCTGTCTCCTCTCCTACCCCTGTGTGTGACAGCCTGTCTCCTCACCTACCCCTGTGTGTGACAGCCTGTCTCCTCTCCTACCCCTGTGTGTGACAGCCTGTCTCCTCTCCTACCCCTGTGTGTGACAGCCTGTCTCCTCTCCATATCCTGTGTGTGACAGCCTGTCTACTCTCCTTCTCCTGTGTGTGACAGCCTGTCTCCTCTCCTACCCCTCTGTGTGACAGCCTCTCTCCTCTCCATCTCCTGTGTGTGACAGCCTGTCTCCTCTCCTACCCCTGTGTGTGACAGCCTGTCTCCTCTCCTTCTCCTGTGTTTGACAGCTTGTCTCCTCATGTACCCCTGTGTGTGACAGCCTGTCTCCTCTCCTACCCCTGTGTGTGACAGCCTGTCTCCTCTCCATCTCCTGTGTGTGACAGCCTGTCTCCTCTCATACCCCTGTGTGTGACAGCCTGTCTCCTCTCCTTTTCCTGTGTGTGACAGCCTGTCTCCTCTCCTACCCCTGTGTGTGACAGCCTGTCTCCTCCTACTCCTGTGTGTGACAGCCTGTCTCCTCTCCTTCTCCTGTGTGTGACAGCCTGTCTCCTCATCTACCCCTGTGTGTGACAGCCTGTCTCCTCTCCTACCCCTGTGTGTGACAGCCTGTCTCCTCTCCATCTCCTGTGAGTGACAGCCTGTCTCCTCTCCTTCTCCTGTGTGCGACAGCCTGTCTCCTCTCCTACTCCTGTGTGCGACAGCCTGTCTCCTCACCTACCCCTGTGTGTGACAGCCTGTCTCCTCTCCTACCTCTGTGTGTGACAGCCTGTCTCCTCACCTACCCCTGTGTGACAGCCTGTCTCCTCTCCTACCCCTGTGTGTGAAAGCCTGTCTCCTCTCCTACCCCTGTGTGTGACAGCCTGTCTCCTCTCCTACCCCTGTGTGTGACAGCCTGTCTCCTCTCCTACCCCTGTGTGTGACAGCCTGTCTCCTCTCCTACCCTGTGTGTGACAGCCTGTCTCCTCACCTACCCCTGTGTAAGACAGCCTGTCTCCTCTCCTACCCCAGTGTGTGACAGCCTGTCTCCTCTCCTACCCCTGTGTGTGACAGCCTGTCTCCTCTCCATCTCCTGTGTGTGACAGCCTGTCTCCTCTACATCTCCTATGTGTGACAGCCTGTCTCCTCTCCTACCCCTGTGTGTGATAGCCTGTCTCCTCTCCTACCCCTGTGTGTGACAGCCTGTCTCCTCTCCTTCTCCTGTGTGTGACAGCCTGTCTCCTCATCTACCCCTGTGTGTGACAGCCTGTCTCCTCTCCTACCCCTGTGTGTGACAGCCTGTCTCCTCTCCTTCTCCTGTGTGTGACAGCCTGTCTCCTCTCCTACCCCTGTGTGTGACAGCCTGTCTCCTCTTCATATCCTGTGTGTGACAGCCTGTCTCCTCTCCTTCTCCTGTGTGTGACAGCCTGTCTCCTCTCCTACCCCTCTGTGTGACAGCCTGTCTCCTCTCCATCTCCTGTGTGTGACAGCCTGTCTCCTCTCCTACCCCTGTGTGTGACAGCCTGTCTCCTCTCCTTCTCCTGTGTTTGACAGCTTGTCTCCTCATGTACCCCTGTGTGTGACAGCCTGTCTCCTCTCCTACCCCTGTGTGTGACAGCCTGTCTCCTCTCCATCTCCTGTGTGTGACAGCCTGTCTCCTCTCATACCCCTGTGTGTGAAAGCCTGTCTCCTCTCCTACCCCTGTGTGTGACAGCCTGTCTCCTCTCCTACCCCTGTGTGTGACAGCCTGTCTCCTCTCCTACCCCTGTGTGTGACAGCCTGTCTCCTCTCCTACCCTGTGTGTGACAGCCTGTCTCCTCACCTACCCCTGTGTAAGACAGCCTGTCTCCTCTCCTACCCCAGTGTGTGACAGCCTGTCTCCTCTCCTACCCCTGTGTGTGACAGCCTGTCTCCTCTCCATCTCCTGTGTGTGACAGCCTGTCTCCTCTACATCTCCTATGTGTGACAGCCTGTCTCCTCTCCTACCCCTGTGTGTGACAGCCTGTCTCCTCTCCTACCCCTGTGTGTGACAGCCTGTCTCCTCTCCTTCTCCTGTGTGTGACAGCCTGTCTCCTCATCTACCCCTGTGTGTGACAGCCTGTCTCCTCTCCTACCCCTGTGTGTGACAGCTTGTCTCCTCTCCTACCCCTGTGTGTGACAGCCTGTCTCCTCTCCTACCCCTGTGTGTGACAGCCTGTCTCCTCTTCATATCCTGTGTGTGACAGCCTGTCTCCTCTCCTTCTCCTGTGTGTGACAGCCTGTCTCCTCTCCTACCCCTCTGTGTGACAGCCTGTCTCCTCTCCATCTCCTGTGTGTGACAGCCTGTCTCCTCTCCTACCCCTGTGTGTGACAGCCTGTCTCCTCTCCTTCTCCTGTGTTTGACAGCTTGTCTCCTCATGTACCCCTGTGTGTGACAGCCTGTCTCCTCTCCTACCCCTGTGTGTGACAGCCTGTCTCCTCTCCATCTCCTGTGTGTGACAGCCTGTCTCCTCTCATACCCCTGTGTGTGACAGCCTGTCTCCTCACCTACCCCTGTGTGTGACAGCCTGTCTCCTCTCCTACCCCTGTGTGTGACAGCCTGTCTCCTCTCCTTCTCCTGTGTGTGACAGCCTGTCTCCTCTCCTACCCCTGTGTGTGACAGCCTGTCTCCTCACCTACCCCTGTGTGTGACAGCTTGCCTCCTCTCCTACCCCTGTGTGTGACAGCCTGCCTCCTCTCCTACCCCTGTGTGACAGCCTGTCTCCTCTCCTTCTCCTGTGTGTGACAGCCTGTCTCCTCTCCTTCTCCTGTGTGTGACAGCCTGTCTCCTCTCCTACCCCTGTGTGTGACAACCTGTCTCCTCACCTACCCCTGTGTGTGACAGCCTGTCTCCTCTCCTACCCCTGTGTGTGACAGCCTGTCTCCTCTCCTACCCCTGTGTGTGACAGCCTGTCTCCTCACCTACCCCTGTGTGTGACAGCCTGTCTCCTCTCCTTCTCCTGTGTGTGACAGCCTGTCTCCTCTCCTACCCCTGTGTGTGACAGCCTGTCTCCTCTCCTACCCCTGTGTGTGACAGCCTTTCTCCTCTCCTACCCCTGGGTGTGACAGCCTGTCTACTCTCCTACCCCTGTGTGTGACAGCCTGTCTCCTCTCCTACCCCTGTGTGTGACAGCCTGTCTCCTTCTCCTGTGTGTGACAGCCTGTCTCCTCTCCTACCCCTGTGTGTGACAGCCTGTCTCCTCTCCTACCCCTGTGTGTGACAGCCAGTCTCCTCTCCTACCCCTGTGTGTGACAGCCTGTCTCCTCTCCTTCTCCTGTGTGTGACAGCCTGTCTCCTCACCTACCCCTGTGTGTGACAGCCTGTCTCCTCCCCTCCCCCTGTGTGTGACAGCCTGTCTCCTCTCCTACCCCTGTGTGTGACAGCCTGTCTCCTCTCCTACCCTGTGTGTGACAGCCTGTCTCCTCTCCTCCTGTGTGTGACGGCCTGTCTCCTCTCCTACCCCTGTGTGTGACGGCCTGTCTCCTCTCCTTCTCCTGTGTGTGACGGCCTGTCTCCTCTCCTACCCCCGTGTGTGACGGCCTGTCTCCTCACCTACCCCGCGTGTGTGACGGCCTGTCTCCTCTCCTACCCCCGTGTGTGACGGCCTGTCTCCTCACCTACCCCCGTGTGTGACGGCCTGTCTCCTCTCCTACCCCCGTGTGTGACGGCCTGTCTCCTCTCCTACCCCCATGTGTGACGGCCTGTCTCCTCACCTACCCCCGTGTGTGACCGCCTGTCTCCTCACCTACCCCCGTGTGTGACGGCCTGTCTCCTCTCCTTCTCCTGTGTGTGACGGCCTGTCTCCTCTCCTTCTCCTGTGTGTGACGGCCTGTCTCCTCTCCTACCGCTGTGTGTGACGGCCTGTCTCCTCTCCTACCCCTGAGTGTGACGGCCTGTCTCCTCTCCTACCCCTGTGTGTGACGGCCTGTCTCCTCTCCTACCCCTGTGTGTGACGGCCTGTCTCCTCTCCTACCCGTGTGTGACGGCCTGTCTCCTCTCCTACCCCTGTGTATGACGGCCTGTCTCCTCACCTACCCCTGTGTGTGACGGCCTGTCTCCTCACCTACCCCTGTGTGTGACGGCCTGTCTCCTCTCCTTCTCCTTTGTGTGACGGCCTGTCTCCTCTCCTACCCCTTTGTGTGACGGCCTGTCTCCTCTCCTCCTGTGTGTGACGGCCTGTCTCCTCTCCTACCCCTGTGTGTGACGGCCTGTCTCCTCTCCTAC
The DNA here is from genome assembly GCA_031769625.1 of Taudactylus pleione. NCBI lineage: Eukaryota > Metazoa > Chordata > Amphibia > Anura > Myobatrachidae > Taudactylus > Taudactylus pleione. The sequence continues at coordinate 2,182,729 of JAUIMM010000641.1, forward strand.
TCCTGTGTGTTACGGCCTGTCTCCTCTCCTACCCCTGTGTGTGACAGCCTGTCTCCTCACCTACCCCTGTGTGTGACGGCCTGTCTCCTCTCCTACCCCTGTGTGTGACGGCCTGTCTCCTCTCCTACCCCTGTGTGTGACGGCCTGTCTCCTCTCCTACCCCTGTGTGTGACAGCCTGTCTCCTCTCCTCTCCTTCTCCTGTGTGTGACAGCCTGTCTGCACTCCAACCCCTGTGTCTCTTATCCCTCTCTGTATTGTGGCTAGTGCTAACTACAATCCTGCCTATGTTTGTGTTGGACCCCTCCTACATTTTATTTGGTCCCACCTACATGAGGCCACTTTCAGAGTTTTTTTCCAGGGCCACTTTAAGTTCACAATCTGCTCCTGGCGGGCGGGTATGGTTCCGTAGAAAGCGGTGAGTAGAGGTATGCCTCCATGACAGGAGGAAGGCACGTTTGGCACACTTTGTGTGTTTGTGTTTGTAGGGGAAGTGCAGTCACACTGTATATTTCTGTGTAAGTGGTGGGTGCTGTCACACTGTTCCTGTGTGTTTAGGGGTATGTTGTCACACTTTTCTATGTGTGTAGTGGGTGTGCTGTCACACTTTGTGTGTTTATTTTAGGGAGTGCTGGCACATTTTGTATATGTAAGGGAGGAGGTGCAGTCACACTTTGTGTAGAGGGGGTGGGGGTACTGTTACACTTTGTGCAGAGGGGGTGGGGGTACTGTTACATTTTGTGTAGAGGGGGTGGGGTTATGCATTACTTGTATATGACAGGCTATTTCGATCTTAATTTATGTAAGTTTAAACAGTTGCACATTTCCATATTGTTATGAGTGTTCATGACATGTTTTTTTATTTTTATATAAAACTGGTATTTTGATCTAAAGCTGTGATTCCCAATCTTGGTCCTCAAGGCACACTAACAGTCCTGGTTTTAGTGATATCCATGATTGAGCACAGATTGTTAAATCAAAATAACTGAGGTACTGATTAAATCACCTGTGCTCAAGTATGGCTATTCTTAAAACCTGGACTGTGGCTATCCTTAAATCCTTAAAACCTGGACTGTTAGTGTTCCTTGAGGACCGTGGTTGGGAACCCCTGATCTAAAGATTCACCTTGTGTATTGTCACATTATTATCCAGAACCTGGGAACTGGGGCACCGTCATCCACTACTTGCATCTTTTGTAGCTATGTGTTACAGAGCTGGATGTAGTGCCAGACCCTACATCATTTATCCTCACCTCTCATTTACATGAAGTTAAATTTTATAATTTTCTCAGCTTTACCTGTCTGCCACCCATAATGCCTAAGGCTACATCTGGCCTTATTGGAAATCTTCTGAAAATGAAACCCATAAATCTATTTCTAGTCCATATAGAGCTAGATTATTTCAAACTATACAATTATTATCAAGTGAGCCTGGAGTCCGGGACCAATATTTAATCTAAATTTAAATCACACAATTATCATACATATAAGGGGCGCCAAAATCTGTATTCGCTTACCAAAAAATGTAGACTTGGGCTGGCCCTGGATGTATCCAGACAAATCTATCCTGAAAGCATGCCACGGAAAATGCGACTGAGTCGTGCCATGCGTCACATTGCTCAGTATTAATATCTATTTTGCACTGTTAATGCAATAAAAGCACAAAGTACGTGTACCTTGGACACCACTGATGGATTTCCATGCTATAGCAGTGTGACTAGGGCGGTAATCTGAGAAAAAGGCAAGAGAGCGGGGCCAATATAACTGAGCCACACCATACATGGCACCATGCAATATTGTTACACTGCCATAAATGCAAGCAAAGTACTAATCTAAGCCCTCAGTACACTACAATCCTGTTTGTGTGGCTGCGATGCGAAAGAGACTATGCAGTGTGAAAGAGACGCTGAAAGTGTGAAAGTCCAAGGCTAGCTATCCGTTGGTCTTGCATTCAAGAAGTGCCATGCGTCTCACGCCATATAGTGCAAAACCGCTAGGTGAATAAGGACACATCTGTTGCACTTATGCCAGTGGTTCCCATACTGTGCCGTGGCACCCTGGGATGTCTTGGGACACTTGCAGGGGTGCCTCAAGTTGGTGGTCCAGCACCAAATCAAATTATTTATAGTCAATGTAATGTAAATATGTGGACAAACAGAAGCACAAACCTGTCCACCACTATATAACTGCACCTAAGTATGACATATAAGCACAATATACTTCACTTTACTACTTAACTAAATTTTTTTCTGAATTTCTCAATAACAAACTTTTGGCTTAGGGGTGCCGTGAAAACAATGCTGATACTCTAGGGCACCATGAACCACAGTCTTATGCTATAGATGAAATTTTTTTAATGTAATAAAAATTATATGAAGGATGTTTATGAAAACTGGTGCACATGAAAAAGGAGATGTAACCCAAACCAACAAATTAGAATTTTAGTTTTATAACTGTACTAGAACAATATTAGCTACAACTGACCTGTTGCCATGGATCACTCTTTATGCAGATACCTGAGCATCAGTAAAGTGCATAAATACCTTTATAAAACTAACGGTTACCTACTGTAAGAAAAATCCCCCTTCCCCTCCAGTAAGGCTTCATTCAGCCCCCAGTATCCCAGTCCATTTACTGGGAGCTGGCAGGCTTCACATTTGAAGTGCTTTCTGCTTGTTGTACCATGTACTCTCAGGTCCTGATCCACTACTAATAGCAACTGCGATTACGTGCGCAATCAGCCTTTTGTACGCACTGCAGTATGTCCGCGCAAACTGGCCACTGCGATCGAGACTGCGATCGCAGTGACTAGGCAGACCCATCGCAGAGTGATTGACAGGAAGTGCCATTTGTGGGTGGTGATGGGGGAGTGGTCAGAGAAACGCAGGCGTGCCAGTGCATTTGAACGCCGTTGCATGGGTGTGCATAAATTATCCACTGCTAAGCCCTACGCAGCCTGAGGCCTGATAGCGTGCGCTGAAGTTAGCAATTCCTGAGTAAGGTCAGAGTTTGTGCAAGTGTGCGTGAGGCTGCGATGGTACTCGATTGTACCGATGGTTTTGAAGTCATGCTAAACCATACTTGCCTACTTTTGAAAAAGCATTTCAGGAAGATTGTGAAACAACACCTATGAGCGTGGTGTTAAAGGGGGCGTGTATTGATATACTGTATCTGAGAGGCGTGTCATAAAATTGACTTACATCCAAATGTAAATGAGCCCCAAAGCAGTTAGTAAGATCTATTTGTTGATGAAAACACACTAATACTTTTCGGAAAATACATGTAGCCATAGGGATCATTGGGCCTGATTCTGACCCGCTTGCGAGGCGGCTCCGTTGTGTGAATGCGTGAGACCCGAATAACGACGGCCAAGCCGTCGTTAAGGGTTTCGCACCAAAGGGGGCATGCTGTCGATGGTGATTGACAGCACGCCCCCTTTGGTGGGCGTGCCGGGGGCGTGGCTGCCCAGACGGAGGCGTTCCCATGGGAACGCCTACCGCCTGGGTCCGGCCCCACTGACATCACTAGTGATGTCAGTGGGAGTGCTTTTGGCTCTGATAGAGCCAAAAGCACTCCTGGGCTCGCGGCAGCGAGACCCTACTGCAGGGTCTCGTCGCAAGCACGATGGTCGCGATGGTCTTGACCATCGCGACCATCATTTTGGCCGCTCGTTATAGCTGTGGGTGGTCACCCACAGCTATGCGAGCGGCCAGAAGGCCGCTACAAAAAGGAGCAGGGACGGCCCTGATTCAGAGCAAGCGCTCTGTCAGAGCGTCCGGCTCTGAATCAGGGCCATTGTTCCTTATAACCTATGCACGGGAATGATACTAATGATCCCATTTGAATGTATATATCTCTGTTTTTTTTTTTTTTTTTAATGTAACAGCTACATAATGGGGGTAAGATGCAATCAGGGAGATTGCTAGACTCTTCAGGGAGACAGGGAGATTTCTACTATTTCTGGGAGTCTCCCTGACAATGAGGGAGAGTTGGCAAGTATTTGCTAAACATTATGGATGTGTGTAACATAAAGTGGGCGTCTTTACATTGTGCAGCGGCGAGCGCAATGAATTAGCATACTATCGCAGTTGAACTGCGTGCATAATAGCTATTGCAGTTGCGATCAGTAGTGAATCAGGCCCTCAGTCCCATTGGAACTACCAGTCAGGGATGCCAGTAGCAGAAAACACCTCCAATGGGAAGCCACTTCAGCTTCTATCACGATTCACACCAGTGTTACCTGGCTTCTAGCGGTTGCAAATGATTCAGTCTATAGAAGCCATTTTTTGTATGAATAAGCATTATTTTTCCTTCCCTTCTCTTAAAAAGGTAGGAGCCGCCATTGAAAACAGGGCTAGAGAAAAAAATGACATTTACATTAAACATTTTCTGTTAACACTTTTTTTTAACATTACTTCATACAATAAATATCACACATCATTCTATATCGGGTTCCATCCCAAAGACATTAGACATATTAGGCTCATACCTCACATATAGCTGAAATTTAGAGCCTGAAAACTACCCAACATCAAAATGAGCACCCGTCTCTTACACCCAATACACCCATTTGGGCTGATGCAGAGTTGACCGCAATTGCTCTTTATATCGCATAGCCAAGGCATCTTAAGATGCTTGCTGGTTAGCAATAGTGGCATATGCACCCAGTGGCATCACAAGGGGGGTGCGGGCCACACCCGGGTGTCCCCGCCGAGGTGTGACACAAAGGTGCCGTCTCCCCCTTAGTGACAGGAGCCGGGTGCTGCACTGTAGCATTAAGTGCAGCACTTGGCTCCTGACACAGTGAGGGAGTCGGCACTGCACACAGGGCAGTCCACACCTCCAACAGCCCCCCGAGTGATAAGAGCGGGGTTTGGCCACAAAGCCACACCCCCTTCCCACAAGGCCACACCCCTGCTGGAAGGCCACACCCTTTTTTGTGGAAACGCAGCTTTGCCGCGCACACTCCAGCCCTACCCACCCCGGATGTCAGCGCAAGGAGGGACGCCACTGTATCACCTGGTTTAGGCCAGACCACGTTACATACACTTACATCCCATTTGCCAACATGTTTTTAACCATTTCTTTAATTTGCAACAAACACATTCAATATTAGCCATCAATGAAAATGCTAAAGCCTCTACAATGCAGCAGAATCTACTGTTTTGCTAAAACACACACACAAAAATATAGTATATGCCAGAGCGATAGAGAAATCACCAATAAGTCAATCCCAAAGAGTTCAAGAGTGCTAGGGACTGCCATCGTCCATTACTTAATTTGGTCCAATAATCTTTAATGTTTAAAGATCATTTTTAATGTCCTCCTCACTATTAGCATACTGTGTATTTTTTAATTCCTCTTCTCATCCACAAACTAAAAACTGGATGTAGCAGGTATACAGTAACTGTTCATACTTGCCGACATACAGCTCCATCCTTCCATGGGGGAGTAGCCAGGCTTCAATGGCACGGGGCTTGGCGAGGCATTTTGAACCAGGGGGCGGAGTAACAGTGACGCAATTCCTCGTGAATCGTGTAATCGACGAATCCCCCCCCCCTCCACTGTGGCAATGTGGGGGGATGCAAGGGGGTGGCAGCCGGCTGGGAGATTTGCCTATATTTCCGAGTGGCTGCGGGTGCCACCTACTTTTCGAGAACCTCCTGACCGTCCCGGGGGAGTATGCATGTATGTTCTATTCGAGTGTTAAATTGTGTGTGTTGTTGTATGAGGAGCAATCTGTACTGCCTTATATCTATAGAGCAGCAGAGCCAGCAGTCTCTAGGACTCACCACAGCTCGGCAGAAGACCTGACCTCTGACATGCACTACTGCGCAGAAGTGTCTTTCCTCCTCAGCATTCCAGGAGACTCACAGACATAAGAGACATATAGAGCCCTAGAGAGTACAACAAGTACCCTAAACCACAACAGCTATTACTAAACTAAGGGGCATAGAACACACTAACCACCTAAGAATATAACATCCTGCACTCGGCGCACTACAACATAAAGCAATACCCTTACGCTCCAAACCTTGTTACTGTACCTGTTCACCTCTGTGTCTCTATGACCTAAGACCTGGTTGAGTTGTACCATGTATGGACTAACCGTCACCAGCACCTCTGCTGAGCAACTCACTTGACATCCTGTACACCAGGGGTGGGGAACCTTTTTTCTGCCAAGGGCCATTTTGATATATATAACATTATTTGCGAGCCTGGTTCAGGCCATGCCCCCTGCGTATGATGTCACACAGGGGCGGGGCCACAATCGCCGGTGATTACAGCAATGTCTAGAGCATTCTAAAGATGCTCCAGGCAGCTGTAAGGGCAGCGGTGTGACCGTCTGAAGCATCCTAAGGACGTTCCAGGTGGCACTGCTGCATAGATTCTGGCTGAAGTGTGCCATTCTAGGCACCCTGCTAGCCAAATGAGGCTAGCAGAAAAAAGCTCAGAGGGCCAGACCAAATGATTCCGAGGGCCTTATAAGGCCCCTGGGCTGGAGGTTCCCCACCCCTGCTGTACACCCAGGGCCCAGTCCTAGTGAAGTGGGCAGGATGGGGAGATTGCCCGAGAAATTTGCGGGTCCGTAGAGAGGGGACGGGGATAAATTACATGAATCGCGTCATTTTGACCCACCCCTCCTCACGGACCTGCGAATCGTGGGATTTTCCTGTAAAGGGTACGGGGCCTAATGATGGTGATAGTTTGGAATCTGTCCCCTGAACCTGAGAGAAGTGGCTCCTCTCTCCGGCTGCTCCCAGAAAGCAGTCCTAAAATGTCTGTAAGTATGAGCCAGGATGCTTAGTGCGAGCAGTCGCACTCACGGTATGGGAGCATTTTACAAGAGAACTTCCCTTGTCTGGGTGCTGCACAGACATACAATTACAACACATGTGTGTTACCACGGGGTGGAAGTGTGGGCACAGATTAGTTAGTTATAGACTATACCATACAGTACAGACGGCAGCTCCAGTGGACCTTCTCTCTTGTGGCAGGCAACAAGTCCACCGGCTTTTCCTTCTCAGACTACAGCAGAGAGGCTAGGCCCGTACACAGTAAAATTACTTAACGTGACAACCTTGATAAGCAGAATAATCTGGCAAATTTATTAAAGGGAGTAAGATGCTATGGGCTCTATTTACTACAATCCGCATTTTGAATGCAGAGTGTAGTGTGATATTACCGACTGAATTCGCATTGCGAATTCAGGCAATATCACAGGTATTTACTAAAAATCCCTTGCATGGACACAGCTTGCGATAAAGCTCTGTCCCCACGAATCCCCTCCGCACACTTATCATGATATTTTCGCAAAAAATACAGTGACAAGTGCCGACACATGCGCCAACCGTCCGTCGCTAAGCCCCGCTCCTTGATGCTAAGCCCCCCCCCAGCGACCCCCCCTCCCTTAATTACACTTACCTGCAGTCATCGATGCTCCGGTGATGTCCTCCGTGGCTCCGGTCAGCTGACATCCCATCCTGCACTGGGACTCGGGGTATGATTCAGTCCTGGACGCTATTTGCGGACGGTTGTTCCAAAAAAGGGGCCAGCTATTTAAATTGAGTGCTCAGTCTTTGCGGTTTGTTGACGCCTCTATGTCTGAGCGAGCGAACGAAAAATGCGCTCACTATTTTGTAAAGACGCCCCTTTGCCGTTCGCAACACACGTCATCTCCGGTATTTATTAGATTAATCGGGTACATCGAAAGGCATCTGAACTGCTAGCAGTACTTGTGGTAGGTTTTTCCTACCGCAAGCACTGCGAGCAGTTCAGGCTAAAAGACAACCAAGTGACGTGGTCGATGACGCTTCTTTACTAATTATGCACTCCCATTAAATGCCCATTTGATCGTTATGCACGCCTGCGTTCGGATCTCCACTCCCCGGTTTTCAGGCACCTTCCCCTGTTACCACCCACAAACGGTACATTCTGTCAATCAAATTAGCAGCCACTCGCTGTTTTGCGAGTGCACGATTTCCGACCGCAATGACTGGTTTGCACATGCGCATTCCGACCCATACGCATGTGCAGTTGTGCGAACATTGCTCAGAGCGAACGAGCGGCCACTTACGAGTGGCTCTGAATCAGGCCCTCAGTCTGCTGACGACCGGGCCCCAGTGCAGGCTGGGAGACCAGCTGACCGGAGGGAAGATATCACCGGAGCCCCGATCACCGGTCCCTGGACTCAGGTAAGTTTTTTTTTTTTTTACTAATTATTATTTTTTTTTTACAGTGTTTCAGCATGTGGTCTGTTTAGACCACACAACTGATCATTGGGGCCGGCTCCGGGCTCTGCTCTGCCCGTTAGAGCAGAGCAGGAGTCCGGTAACCGGGGAAGACCCTGGATAATGCCACCTCCAGGTGGCGTTATTATCACAGGGCTTTCCCCGGTATTTTTTTACAATTTATTTTTAGTAACTTTGGCCAGATCACATTTCCCATTACAATTATGGGAAATGCGTAGCCCCGCCCCCGGCTATGCAACGCCTGTTTTCTCTGCACTGCATAGCGGAGGGTGGGGCCACGATGACACTATTGTGCTGCCACGCCCCCTGAACCGCCCACTTTCTGGACCTCCTCTGGACCCAGAGGAGGGGACAGCAAAGTAGGCAAGTATGGAGTATGCAAACAAAAAATACTGGGCGCTTCAGTGTTAGGATTTGTCAGTATGGAACATAAAAGCTGCTCACCAAATAAGGGGAAGGCTACCCATGGATAGAACAGAAAATATACAAAGGGAGCACTAAATCGTTTCACAAATATTATTAGTTTAATATTGTCATATGAGTGTTAAATAAAAACGATTATATAAATTGGATCCCGTAGGAGCAGAATAATCAAATAGACAATAAAAGAAATATAGAAAATAAAAATATAAGATGAAAATGACAAGAAAATGGAAAACAGGCTAGTGGCTGATGATATCATATAGCAGTGAACATGAAATTATGGCCTATGGTCCATAGGCTCAGGCTACGGAAGCCATACTCAGGGGTATCACACAGGGACTGTCACTTCCTGGTAGCTTTGCTGGTGCTGGAAAGCTTCACTCCTTAAATAAGGTACTTCTGTCCTCCATCTGACCAAGGGACTCTTTCCTTCCTGAACAGCCATGCTGCCCATCACAATGCTTCCCCTCGAGGTTTTTAAAGTTGCTCTCATACTACTGGGACATCTTTCCCTCCATCAGACACTTTTATAGAAGCAACACTACCAAACTGCAGCTATCCCCTTTCACAGTATGGTGCCTGTTTTATTGGGACTCTCGCCTTCACCTTCTATATTGAGACACTCTCCTCCTTCTACTTAGTCACATACCAGATTCCTGAAGCATCTGCTGCACAGGGAACTTATTTAGAGTTCCCCTTCCTTGTAATTATGGGGTTTTCCCCCTCACTTTATACACTAGGTGCCAACTTCTTTATATAGAGGGGTGATTCTTATAATGGGGGCTCTCACAGATAACTCTTTGCTTATAGTAGTTTGTCTCTCAAGTCTGATTCCTTCATGGATTCCAGTCTCACACACCACAAAGATCCATGTGACCTCTTTCCTCCCATCCTGGTGGCCCAGGCAGTATGGTAAGGATGGCCATTGCAAGGTGCCATTGATTACTCTTAGCAATGCCGCCTTTGAAACATACCTTGCAATGGCATGTAGCCATCACAAGGTAACCATTGATGGTTATTCTGTGCATATGGGCAAAGCTGCTGTGCTTTAGGCACCACTCCCAGGTGATCGCAGCTGAAATTACTATTAAGTGATATCAGACCAGCATGTAATGGTTGGCCACCATCATAATCCCAACATCAAATAAAGAAAAAATTTCATCAAGTCAGGAACCTCAATGGTTGCCAACCTGATCATAGGAAACCAGAGTCTTTATATGCTCCAGTTCCAAAGTAAGGTTCCTTTTCCTAAAGTTTGGAGCTTATAGTGATGCATCACCCGCCCGTCTCTCAGCTGAGGCCCGTGCCTCGCTTTAACTCTTTGCCCTCTTGGTGACCATGACTACACCAGGTGGCTTGGCTAAGCCACAACCCTGCCAGATGCTACAGCAGTGCCAATATGAGCATACAAACATGGTTACTTTGTTTAGAATGACATTTATAAATATCATGATGCAATGTGGAATGAAAAACATAAAATATGTTTATTAAAAACAAAAGAGTGTTTAAAAAAGCAAAAGAGAATGTACTAAATGCAGCGCAAATGTCTCTTTACATTCATGACTCATTAAAGCTATAAATCAAACATTATTTTGGAGAAAAACTGCTAAAATTAATTTATTATTTAATTATTAATAGTTATTCATATAGAACCCACATATTATAAAGCACTTTACTGAGGATATGTAATTATTCACCAATGCTTGTCCCAGTGAACCATATAGTCTATATTCCCTACCACACTCAGTGGGCGTCTCAATACAAATCCTAGCGGCTGCGCCATTTGCATATTTTTGCACAGACAATATCTACAAATTGGCAGCTGCGGTGGCATTAGCATACTGTACATTTCTGAATCAGGCCCTAATGCATTTGTGGCCCATCTCAATAGCCGAAAAACATGCATCTTTTGCTTATTGTATTGATCATAAACCTGTATTAGTCACACCTTATGTTATAAATAAATGTTCCAGGGTGGCTTCTGCAGCAAATCTATGTAAGATCTGTGTTTAAGTGTTGGGTGTTAAAGTATGTGTTAGGCAGGGAGTTTTCTAATCTCACTTTGGTGTTAGTGGTCCTGAGCATTTCCCAGATAAGAAAGCCTCATGTTAAAATTTAGGTGGAGGCACTGAGGGCCTTATTCCGAGATAGACGAAATTGCAGAGCCGCACACAGCAGCTTTGCAATTTCATTCATCTTAATGCAAATGCAGGAGTGTAAGACACCTTCTTGCTGCATATGCGAGCACCATCTCAACCATCGCGACTGATGGTCACGATGGTTGCTCCTTTGATCAGGCTGCAGTAGCTGAAGCTTTCTGCAGCCTAGCCAGGTGCTGGTCATTTCAGAGACAGTACAAGATAAAACAATACAGAACAATACAGTGGATAAGTAACAATTAGGACTACAAATCTCAACACAGCCACTGATGCAAGGGGTGCAATGGAAATATATAACGGGACTAGGTCGTAGGAGTGGAGTCCAGGGGCAGAGAGCCCAAGGAGGAGGTGTAGAGTGTAACTGGTGTGCAGGGGCACTGAGAGCCACGCTGGGCCTGGGTGAAGGGGGCGTGAACTAATCACGGGAGGCGTGGCTGGGGAGGGGGGCGCTGTGAGCCCCTCAGTCCGGTGCAAAGCTAAGGGGGGCGCAATCAGTGGAATTGCTCCCCCCCACAGGCACAGGAGACTGCTGCGGCTGCTCAGCAACCGCGAGCAGTCCCCCAATGCAGCCTGGGCTGCTGTGAGGTAAGTGGAAGTGAGGGGGTGGCACCTGGCCCCTCCAGCAAGACCGGGCCCATTAATTAGTACCCACTCCCCCCCCCCCGTCTCTGCACCCCTGCTGGTGTGCAAGAGGTGTAGGTAATTAGAACAAGAGGGAAGAGGTCCCTGCTCATGGAGCTTACAGTCTAAAGGAGCTGGGTGGTCTCTGCCCTCTTCTCCTCTGTTCTTAAACTAACTGTCAACTGCAATCTTCTTGGTCCTGGTGACCCTGCAGACGTGGGCTGCCATGAAAGATTCGAAAGCTGCCAATAGTGATGGGGGACCTGAACGTTGCCATCAGCAAAGACGTTAAGATAAGAGGTAAACGGGATATAAACTCCTACCAAACTTCCATGTAGAATATGGCTGTCTAATAGGATGTGTGGCAATACCAAGTGAGCAATGGATTCTGTGTTGGGCTGGAGGGGATCCACCCACACAGGTTAGAAAAAAAGAAGCGTGAGCACATCTAAGGGCTGCCTTGTGTACACAGCTCAGGTGAGGCTAACAAAGTAGACCAGTCAGGCTGCTAGAGGAGAGTCCAAGTGGAACTGCAGCAGCTATAGATCCCAGTCTGCCTGGATACCAGTGGGGGCAAGGAGGCCAGTGTCCATACCTGCAAGTGGCAGGAAGGACCACCAATCTCTGACTATGTTTGAGTGAAGTTGCGGCAGCCAAGCCAGGCCGGAGACCAGTGTCCAGAACTACAAGCCAGGCATGGAGGACCACAAGAGAGACTTTGAGTGAAGGCCAGGAGGCCGTGTTTATACCTGTGAGAGACAGGACTGAGACTTTTGAGAGATTGTTACATTTGCAGTGTTACAGTTGACACAGAGACTGTGTTACATTTGCTGCTGTTACAGCTGCCCATAATAGTCAGGGTTCAAGAAGTGCGGTAGTGCCCTGAATGGGGGCTAGGTGTTTGTTATTTTTGTTACTGAATGTTGACAGTAAAGCTCCATTTATTTCATTTAAACCAGAAAAGCTGCACGTGGACCCTTATTATACACCTAGGCACTGCACCACTGACCCGTCTACCAAGCTAAATTACCCCAAGTTATCACAGGTGACATTTCATTTTTAGTGAGAGGTACGTGTTGTTTATGCTATAATGATGGGGGGGGGGAGAGGTGTTTAGTGGATGTTATACTGTTAATGGGGTTATGTGTAGTGGATGTTCTAATATACTGGGGGTACTGTAATGTAGCATAATATGAACTAAGGGCATTGCAATGTGGCATAATATGTACTAGGGACACTGTATGGCATAATGTGAACTGGGGCACTAAGTGGCATGTGTAGTATAATGTGAATTATAATTATATCATTATAATGTGGCACTACAATGTGGTATAATATGAACTGGGGGCACTGGGCACTGTGTAGTATAATGTGAATTAAGGCATTATTAGAACTGCATATTACTGCATAGAGAAGCATTGACCAGGGGAACCCTTTAAAATGTTGCTATGGAGCCCACAAAGTTCTGGCTATGCCCCTGCATATCATTACTCCTCATGGAGCAAAGGGGTGTGTTTAAATAATGTCATCTATACCCCTTTTCCACCAAAAACCCATCTCCAACCAGGGACACCGAGCACCGTTCACACTGGACACAGGTCTTCTGTGACCTGGATCTGTCGGTGTTACAGTGGATGCTTGGAGATGATGTCATCTCCAAGCGCTGCTGAAGCCAGTCAATCCGCTAATTTGAGGCATGACCTGGGTAATGCCATTTACACCGGACCACTACCTGGATCCTTCCCTGGTCCGGCCCTGGTTGCGACCAGATTCCTGGGTCACTCAACCCATGTTATTTTTCAGGTACCCTTTTCCACTGAGCCGTGACCTGGGTAGACACGGCAATAACCCAGGTTATTGCGGCAGTGGAAAAGGGATTACTGCAAATACCCGAAGTGTATTCAGTGCACATGCATAATCACTATTAAAGAAAGAAGTCTTTCACACTTGCGACTGCTGGATGTGATGGACTTCAGACTCCAGTTATTTTCTTCGCTGGGACAGCAGGTTATTAGTGGAGCTGTCCTGGCTCTGCAAGATTGAGAAATGGTGGTGATGCAATTTCCGATGTTGTTATGAAACGCTATAACATTGACCATTGGTTATTTGTAAATTATGCCAAATAATTATAAATATGTCACTAAATTAGTGGACTCCTGTTTCTATTTGACACAAGATGAATCTGGGCATTAGACTTTTCCTTTATGTGGAAAAGGTAATATTTTGTGTAATTGTCTGTGTTACGGACCGGGGAACTTGGAGTTGTGTACCCGAGCTGGGTTGTAAGACAGAGACACCTAAACCAATAGGTAGTTTGAAACTGTATGGTTTAATATAGTTTCTGCTCATACAGTAATAGAGGAGACTGTGATATAAGGTGTTATAATATAGTCCTCTGTGCAGAGATAACACAACTAGAAGATACTGAATAAAACTGTAAAACTAAAGTCTCTGAATAGTCACTGGACTTGGAGAGGAACTGTAGGAAGAAACTGTAGACTTGGAACTGAATGAACTTGAAGAATTAGAATTTGACTCCGGACTGGAGCAATGCGGATTGAACTTGTAGAACTTGGAATTTTACTCTGGACTGGAGCAACGAGCATTGAACCTGTAGAACTTGGAATTTGACTCCGGACTGGAGCAACGAGGATTGAACTTATAGAACTTGGAATTTGATTCCAGACTGGAGTATCGAGGATTGAACTTATAGAACTTGGAATTTGACTCCGGACTGGAGCAACAATGAATGAGTAATGCTGGTAACACACAGGGAACGCAGGAACATAGAGAGGATCTGAGAATCAGCCTTGCTATGCTAGGAAGCATAGGTATCACAACGGGAGCTCAGGAACAAAGGTCATGCAGCAGCAATGGACATTGTTGAACTGGCAACCAGCATGTGTTACAGGAAGATCTTTTATACCATCAGGCTGAAGCGGATTGCTGAAGCAACTTGAGATGGCTGCTAACTGGATGCACGAGTATCACCTGTATCACCTGACCTGGCCCAAGATGGCTGCACCCATGATCTGGGAAACTTGTATACTGGCGCGGCATGCGCGCATGGATCTGCAGCAGAGTTACACAGGCAACAGCGGGGATGCTGCAGATGATCCACAGATGGATTCACCGCATCGGAGATCACTGGAACAACAGGCCGACGGCTCAGCGGGCAGCGATGGCACAGACGTATGGGAAGATGCAGGGGTCTAGGACAGAGGTTTCTAGCATGGTTTGTGACAGTCTGATCAAAAGACGCCAGTGACCTTCAGCCTTCTTTTTTTTTTTTTTGCGGTTCTCCAGTATGAATGGCGATTGGGATTTGTCATCTGCATTTTTTGTGTATATGCAGAATAGTGCCATTTAGTGGGGGAACTCTTGGAGACAATGGAGTAATTTGCCACTGGGCGCTAGCCCTGAAGGGGGCACCTGGCTCCATTGTCACCCGACCATTCCGGGCACTGCTGAGGACCCGCACCTGTTGCACTGCTGAGGAGCAGCATGGACCTGCTGCTGCCGGAGTGCTCTATGGTCGCAGACGTCACTTAGCGTGTGACCGCCGCAGCCCGCATGAGCACCCGACACGCACACAGGGGGGGGTTTCTGAGTATACAGAAACCCCCCCTGCCGCCGATCAGTAACAACAAACACATCGCTGGCGGCTCCGCCGGCGATGTGTTTGTTTTAACGGCCAATGAGAGTCACACAGACTCTCATTAGCTGCTTTATCCATGGAGGGAGCCGGGCAGAGCCGGAAGGCTCCTGCAGTGGTGATGGGAAAGACGTCATGACGTTTCTCCCATAGTGCCGAGCGGGAGGACAGAGGAGTGGATGGTTGCATGTGCAGGAATGGGATTCAGGTAAGTAATCTGTGTGTGTTTGTGTTATGTGTTATATCTGTAAGGAGCACTGCATAGGGCGGACCCACTACTGGGAGCACTACATAAATGGGCATTGCCTAGGGGGGACCGACTACTGGGGGCACTACATAACGGTGGACTGCTTAGGGGGGACCAACTACTGGGGGCATTACATAATGGGACACTGTATAAAGGACACTACTGGGGGCACTGCATAGGAAGGGCCATTACTGAGGGTACTGTATAAAGGGCACTACTGGGGGCACTGTGTAGGGGGACCACTACCGGGGGCACTCTATAAAGGGCACTATTGGGGGCACTGCATAGGGGGACCATTACTGGGGGCATTACATAGGCGGGCACTGTATAAGGGGTACTGCATAGGGAGACCTTTACTGGGGGCACTGCATGGGGGACTACTATTGGGGGCACTGTATATGGGGCACTACTGGGGGCACTGTATAAGAGGAACTGCATAGGGGGGTGGCGGCAGCTGGGGCAGGCATAGGTGCTGGGGGGGTGGTACATTTTCATTTGGGGGGGCACCAACATTTATCCTGCCTCTGGGCAAGTGTGATAAAGTTACGCCACTGGTGCCATTCGGTCTCTATGTCTTTGAAGTATGAGAGGAAATTTGAGCTCCTGGAGGAAAACCACGCAAACAAGGAAAGACCATACACACTCCACACAGATACTGTAGGGCTGCCGTTGGAATGGAGTCCATAACTGCTGTGTCACCATGCTCCCCATAACAATCTACAGGTATCAACCTATCTTTGGGTTTCTTTGTACTTCATTTTATATAATTGGCCATACAGTTTATTTTTTTTCTACCAATATGTAAGACCTGGCAAGTTGTATCTTTTTTTGTTTGTTTGTTCTGTCTTTGGAGATCTGATTTATAACATTTTGAACAGTAGAAGTAGCAAAACAAGATAAAAGAATAAGCAACAAGCTATGTCAGGCAATACATGGCAACAGTGCCTGGGTCGCATGCAAAGCCGATGTTCGTGTAGCATGCACATGCATTACACAGAGTGTACACACAAAGGTGCTGTTGCAATCAAGATGGACTGTATCAGAAATGTTGCTGAAAATTGATGGGCGTTCCTGGGCACTGACTGGGTGGTGGCTAGTAGTGCATGCAGAAATGGTCTGTTCAGTGAGCATGTTATGGGTGTCAGTGAAAGCTACTACATACACAGTCGCACAGCCAAGGAGAACAGCATAGGAGGCCATAGGGCAGGTGCAAAATTTGATGTTTAACATAGAAACATAGAATTTCACGGCAGATAAGAACCACTTGGCCCATCTAGTCTGCCCCTTTTCATTTATTCTTAAGGCAACTTCAACCCTATTTGCTCTTTACGTTTCTCTTAAGGATATTCTTATGCCTATCCTAAGTGTTTTTAAATTGTTCCACTGTCTTAGCTTCAACCACATCTGATGGGAGGCTATTCCACTTATCTACTACCCTTTCTGTGAAGTAATTTTTCCTCAAATTTCCTTTGAACCTACCTCCCTCCAGTCTCAGTGCATGTCCTCGTGTTCTTGTACATCTCTTCCTTTGAAGAATGCTTCCCTCCTGTCCCTTGTTAAAACACTTTATGTATTTGAAAGTTTCTATCATGTCCCCCCTTCCCCTTCTCTGTTCCAAACTATACATATTAAGATCTTTTAGTCTTTCCGGGTAAGTTCTGTGCTGTAGGCCATGCACCATTTTAGTTGCCCTTCTTTGTACAGTCTCTAATGTGTCTATATCCTTCTGGAGATTTGGCCTCCTAGACTGAACACAGTATTCTAGATGAGGCCGTACCAATGATCTATACAGTGGTATTATCACTTCTTTTTTCCTGCTACTGATTCCTCTCCCTATGCAACCAAGCATCTGACTTGCCTTCGTCAATGCTTTGGTGCATTGCTTGCCTGCCTTTAAGTCATTTGAAATGGTGACTCCTAATTCTCTTTCCTCCTCTGTATTTTCCATTATAGTATCCTTGATACTATATTTAGCCTTTAGGTTATTGAGACCTAAATGCATGATTTTGCATTTTTTTACATTAAACTGTAGTTGCCATGTTCTTGCCCAGTCCTCTAGTCTACCCAGATCCTCAGTCATTTGCTTTACCCCTCCTGGTGTGTCTACCCTGTTGCATAATTTTGTGTCATCTGCAAAAAGGCATAGTTTCCCTTTAATAATATTTGCAATATCACCAACATAGATATTAAAAAGCACTGGCTCAAGTACAGATCCCTGGGGTACTCCATTGGTAACCTTTCCCTCCTGTGAATACACTCCATTTTCTACAACTCTCTGTTTCCTATCCTGCAACCAAGATCTTATCCATTCAACAGTCATAGAATCCAATCCCAAGCTTTCCAGTTAGTTTATCATTCTGCAATGCGGGACAGTGTCAAAAGCCTTACTAATGTCTAGATAAGCTACATCCATGGCCCCTCCTTGATCTATTACTTTTGTCACCCAGTCAAAAAAGTCAATAAGATTTGTTTGGCATGATCTCCCATGAGTAAATCCATGCTGTTTGGGATCCTGTAAATTGTTGGATTTGAGATATTCCACCACTCTTTCTTTTAATAGTGTTTCCTTTATTTTTCCCACTACTGATGTAAGGCTTACTGGTCTGTAGTTACTTGCTTCTTCTTTGCTGCCACTTTTGTACAGTGGTATTACATTTGCTTTTTTCCAGTCCTCTGGAATCACTCCTGATACTAACAACCTTTTGAATAATTCTGTTAATGGTGTTACCAGGACCCCTTAAAGCTCTTTTAGTATCCTTGGATGTATCCCATCCGGCCCCATTGATTTATCCACTTTCAGTTTTCAGAGATCCGTTAGGACCCTCTCCTCTGTAAATGAAATTTCATGCACCTCATAATTATGAATGAACAAAAATAATTATTTAGATGATCTGCTATTTCTTTGTCTCCCTCAATCAGGTATTCACTCTCTGGAGCTCATTCAGACCCGCTCGCAAGTTGGAGTCGCTCGCTGGCAAAAAGGGGCTGCTCGCAGCCCTTGGAGTTGCCTTAACCCGCCGCAAGCACAGCGATCAGAGCTGGCTGAAATACATGCAGGTGACGTGTACAATGACGCTACTTTGCTAATTATGCACGCCCTTTAAATGCCGTTTTGGGGGCATGACGGGCCTGCGTTCGCACATCCACTCCCCCGTTCACAAGCACCCTCCCCAGTTACCACCCACAAACGGCACTATCTGCAACTGAAAGTAGCGACCTGATAGTGGCTTACGAGCAACCAATATCAGATTGCAAAGACTAGCTTGCGCACGCGCACTGCGAATTATACGCGTGCGCAGATGGGCAAAAATCGCTTAGTGAGCGGGTCTGAATCAGGTCCTCTGTCTTAAGTCTTATTATTCCTCCATTTGACTCCCTCCTTTCACTTAAATACTTAAAAATAATTTGCTCCCTTTATCTACTGACTGGGCCATTTTCTCCTCAGCTTCTGCCTTTGCACGCCTAATCACCTTCTTAGCCTCCTTCCTTCTGGCAAGATACGCCTCTTTGTCATTATTATTTTGAGTCTGCTTATATTTCCTAAAAGCCATCTTTTTTAATTTCACATTAGTTGATACCTCTTTTGTAATCCACACTGGCTTCCTTTTCCTGGTGCTTTTCCTAACCTTTTTAATACAAAGGTCTGTAGCCTTTAGGGCTCTATTTACTACAATCCGCATTTGTAATGCAGATTGTAGTGTGATATTACCGACTGAATTCGCATTGCAATATCACAGGGATTTACTACAAATCCTTTGCAGAGAAAGAGCTTGTGAGAAAGCTCTGTCCCTGCGAATCCCATCCGCACACTAGTCACGGTATTTTTGCAAAAAAATACCATTACTAGTAGTGCCCCGCGCATGCGCCGACCGGGACCAGCCGCCGCTGCTACCCCCGTCACTAAGCCCCGCCCCCATCATTAAGCACCGCCTCCACAATCGCAGACTCCCCCCGCGACCCCCTTCTCTCCCTTAATTACACTTACATGCATGATCCGGGCTCCGGTGATGTTTTCCATGTCCTCCGGTCAGGTGATATCCCATACTGCACTGAGACCCGATCACTTGATGACCGGGCTGCAGTGCAGCATGGGAGACCAGCTGACCGGAGGGGAGACATCACCGGAGTCCCGATCACCGGTCCCTGGAGCCAGGTAAGTAAAAAAAAATTTTTACTTTTTTTTACACTGTATCAGTGTGTGGTCTGTTTAGACCACACAGCTGATCACTGGGGCCGGCTTCGGGCTCTGCTCTCCCCGTTAGAGCAAGCCAGGAGTCCGGTAACTGGGGGAGATCCTAGATAACGCCACCTCCAGGTGGCGTTATTATCACAGGGCTTTCTCCGGTATTTTTTTATATTTTATTTTTGGTAACTTTGGTCGGATCACATTTCCCATTACAATTATGGGAAATGCGATCTGCCTACTAAAAATAAGTGATAATTAGGGGTTGGAGTACAATTTTACAAATTCTACTCCAATTGCCCTTGAGTAACTGTAGGTGAAACTAAAATAATGTGAAAAGGGTGTGAAAACACCCTTTTTCACTTTATTTAGTAAAAATAATGTTAAGAAATAGAGCCCCTAGTATTGCATTTTTTATATTTTCCCACCTCTCCTGCACTCCTTCCAAGTTCCTCCAATCTGCCACTGACTCAGTAACACATCTCTCCATCTCTGCAAAGTCAGCCTTCCTAAAATCTAACACTTTTGTTTTTGTATGGCATAAATTGGACCCTGGCCCTCATTCAGAGCCGTTCGCTATTTGTGGTCGCTCGTTTAAAAACAAGGGGTGGCTATTCAAATGATCCGTACGCACATTGTAGTCTGTTCACACCTCTAAGTCTGAACGAGCGAGCAAAACATACGCTCGTTTATTTGTTAAAAACGCCCCCTGGCCGCTCGCATCCTACGTCATGTCCGCTATTTATTAGATTAATCGAGTACATCGACCAGCGTATGAACTGCTCGCTATTCTTGTGGTTGGTGTTTGCTACCACAAATTTGCGAGCAGTTCTGGCTAAAAAATAACCCAGTGACGTGGTCACTGACGCTGCTGTTTTAAATATGCACACCCATAAAACGCCCGTTTTGACCTTTAAGCACGCCTGCGTTCGGATCTCCACTCCCCATTTTCAAGCACCTTCCCCTGTTACCACCCACATACGCCTCATTCTGTCACTCAAAATAGCAGGCACTCGCTATATTGCGTACCAACGATTTTCGGCCGCACTGACTGGTTCGCGCATGCGTACTAAAAACCGTACGCATGCGCAGATGTGCAAACATCGCTCGGAACGAGCGTACTGCCGCTAACGAGCGGCTCTGAATGAGGGCCCCTGTCTTTATACTAAACCATACTGCTTGGTGATCACTGGATCCTAGGTTCTCACCCACATTTACATCCGATATTCTGTCACAATTTGTGAGTAGAACACAAAGGAAGATATACATCTGCACACATTTATTAATGGTTTATATCAGTATCCCCCTATTTAGTATCAATGTAATTACTGTCTCACAATTGGTGGTGCTGCCATTAGACAAAAAATACTGAAATGTTCAAATGGAAAAGAGAAGAAAAGATTTGTCTTGCAATATGGCGCACAACTGGTGATAATAATAAAAATTACTCTTTAATGAGATATGCATTAAAAAGTTCCCGCAGGAACATGGTTCAGTGAAATAGAAGTTAAAAAAACAATGAAGGAAAGTATAATTAATGTGACAATTAATTATACTTTCCTTCATTTTTTTTTAACTTCTATTTCGCTGAACCATGTTCCTGTGGGAAATTTTTAATGCATATCTAATTAAAGAGTAATTTTTATTATTATCACTAGTTTGTGCATTTAGTTTGTGCGCCATATTGCAAGACAAATCTTTTCTTCTCTTCTCCATTTGAACATTACAATTTGTGAGTATCAAGTCCAGAATACCATTTTTACGAGTGGGCTCCCTCACTAATTGTTTGAGAGATGCTCCTTGAAGGGAATTTAGAAAACTCGCCACTTCTAGAAGAACTTGCAGCAGACACCGCCCAGTTTACATCAGGTAAATTAAAGTCTCCCATGATTATGACCTCTCCTTTTAAAGCCATTCTAGTAATGTCCTTGCAATAGGTACTTATCCAGTTCTCTTCCCTGTCCGGGTGGTCTATAGATCACCCCAGTACGAATTATGTCCTTGTCCCCCATTTCTATAGTCAACAACTCAGTTGTTGCTTCAACATTTTGTATTATAGTAGCATTTATGCTGTTTTTCACATACATAGCTACTCCTCCTCCAATCCTCCCCATTCTGTCCTTTCTAAATAGAGTATAGCCTGGTATAGCTATGTGCCAGTCATGATTTTCATTACACCATGACTCTGTAATTGCTACAATATCTAGTTCATCCCTTGTCATTATTGCAATTAGTTCAGAGATTTTATCAGCTATGCTCCTGGCATTTGCACACATAGCTCTTATGGTGCATACACACAGTCAGATTTTCTGTCAGATCTGAACGATGACGATTTTAAAAATTGTTGAATCGTTCATATCTGAAAGAAAATCTGACATGTGTCCCTGCAACGATGAACGATGCGCGTTCCCGATTGTCAGATAACGATATCTGACATCTGATGTGTTTCAAGTAGAGATGAGCGGTTCGGATTCTGTGGAATCCAAACCGCTCCGGACATAGGGGATCCGAGTCCACCCGAACCCTGTTCGGGTGTTCCCCGCCTGACTCGGATCCCCGTTCGGGGCCGAACGGTGGCCACCTGATGTCGGATTCTCGCTAGTGAATCCGACATCAGGGCTCCTCGAGTGTAGGGCAGAGCGCTGTGATAGCGGTCTGCCCTACACAGAACAAATACACAGCCGCCAGCGGCAGCTGTGTGTTTGTTACAGCAGCCAATGAGAGTCACACAGATTCTCATTGGCTGCTGCACGGAGGGAGCCGGCTGGAGCTCACTCAGGAGCTCCGTCTTCCGGCTCCCTCCTCGTCGCGTGGCAGCAGAGCGGACAGCGGCTGGAGCGGGGATACAGGTAAGTTTTTTTGTTTTTTTTATGTGTGTATGGGGGCCTGCTGATGGGGGGCCTACTACTGGGGAGGCCTACTACTGCGGGGGCTACTACTGGGGGGGCATACTACTGGGGGTGGCTACTACTGGGGGGGCCTACTACTGGGGGCCTGCTAATGGGGGCATACTACTTGGGGCCTGCTAATGGGGGCATGCTACTGGGGGCCTACTAATGGGGGGCCTACTAATGGGGGGCATACTACTGGGGGGCATACTACTGGGGGGCATACTACTGGGGGCCTGCTAATGGGGGGCATACTACTGGGGGGGCATACTATTGGGGGGGCATACTACTGGGGGCACTGCATAGGGGGCCCTACTACTAAGGGGACTGCATAGGGGGCACCACTACTGGGGGCATTGTGTAAGGGACACCACTGCTGGGGGTTTTGTGTAAGGGACACCACTGCTGGGGGCATTGTGTAAGGGACACTATTGCTGTGGGCATTGTATAAGTGGCACTACTACTGTGGGCATTGTATAAGTGGCACTACTAATGTGGGCATAGTATAAGGGGCATTACTACTGTGGGCTTTGTGTATAAGGGTCAACACTGTAGGCATTGTGTATAAGGGTCACTACTGTGGGAATTGTGTAAAAGGGGCACTACTGTGGGCATTGTGTAAAAGGGTCACTACTGTGGGCATTGTGTAAAAGGGGCACTACTGTGTGTCGTAACATAAATAAGAGACACTACTTTATGGTGTAATGTGAATTAGGGGCACTATGTGCGGTGTAATGTGAATAAGATTGTGCACTGAGACCCACTTTGTAAACAAGTACTGTGATTCTGCTGGCCGTACCCCACTGGGTGGGTGCACTACTTTTCATTTCTGCCACTGCTGTGTTGCAATGTGTCATAGATGTGCTTTATACTGTGGTGTCTGTGTCGCTGTGCCGCTGCTTTGTCACTTAGTAACCAGTCAGCTCACTGCAACCTTTGGCCAATAATGTTGAAAACAATATTATAAGTTGTGAGGTGGTCTAAATTGACTGGAAATTAATGTTATTGAGGTTAATAATACTCTAGGAAGAAAAAAAAGACCAATTTATGTGATTTTAGCTTTATTTGTAAATTTTTGTAAAAAAATCCAAATCCAAATCCAAAGCCAGTCACCGCAGTTTGGCAAATCCAAATCCAAAGCCGGGCGACGAATTAGAACCAAATCCAAATCCGGCAAAAATGGTCCGGCGCACATCCCTAGTTTCAAGTCAGATTTGGTGGATTCCATTCATTTTAATACAGTCTAAAATCATTCAATTGTTCATCGTTCATCTGACATATCTGACCGTGTGTATGCACCATAAGAGTTTTGCTTGTGCATCTTTTTTTCCGAGACATGGTTAGACAGTATATTACAAATTGACAATGTTCAAGATGTCTTTTGGAATTACCTGCTCTCAGATGTTGTTCAATATTTATTCAACTGTTTTTTTTTTAACTGTTATTTTGAATATTTCTACACTTTGTAAATTTCTGACCTCAGGCAACTGCCCCCCAGACAACAGCCCATGTTTACAATTGAATTTGGAGGACACACAAATCACTGAAAGTGGATGTCTCCGTCCTTGCACATTCAGCCTCACGGATCTATACCAGGGAAGGAGTTTGTAGCGGCATTTGCATACAGTCTTAGACGGGCGACCACCAATAGGTGCTGCTGTGTGCGCTTCTGAGGGCATCTTAGAGTTAGGCCCACAATGTAAATGGAATAGGACAAAAAAAAAACCATAATGTCATGAAAAAAGGAGAAAAGAGGAAAAATTAAAACATTGCGCAGTAAACAATATACAACAAACCCCTAAAGGTCACTTGGAGGAACCATGGTTGTAAATCTGACAGCCTGACACATCAAAGCATAAACAAGGTAAATAGTTCATCTGATGTAGACAGGACTGAAGGGTGGTGGTCGGGGGGGGGGGGGGGAATGGAGATTTGGCAGAGTAGTCAGACACATATATTGGAGCCCTGTGAAGGTGCTGGGAAGAAATGAGATGTGGGTGCATAAATTAAAAACTAAGTTACAGTAATCTGCCCCCAGCTGTCTGTAAAGGAACCAATTAGTTGATTCAAATAGTTTCATATTATGTGGTTTTGAGTTTGGGAATCTAGGGTAGAAATATAGGGACCCCATTTATAGAGGAATTTTACTACTTCTTTTTCAATGTTTTGTCAGGTTGAACTTTGCACAAAATATGTGTATTAATTTGTCTTTCACCTCATGTAGGACTGGAGGGGCTGATGATATTCAGTTCCTCAGATTTATCTATTTAGCTACAGTTATGATAACCTTTCATATGGGTTTAACATTGTGGGGCCTATTCATCAACACTAAAATAAAGTTTTTAAGGACATTTTCCTTCATTACCGTTATTTTAGTATTCATGAACACACTTAGCACAGGAGATATCACTGATATTTCCTGGTTTAGTCCGCCTGCTTTAATTTCCACACTCCCCATATATTAGTACATTAGTATGGGGATATGGAAATTATGCTATTCATCAAATTCCGAAAATCATGTATTTTCGGAATTTGATGGAGTTACTATCTGCCACTGTGAAGTATAGTAGGTGACACTTACCTGTGTCAGCATGGGCAGGTCCTCCTCCGCTCCCTCCGGCGCTCCTTGGTCTCTCCTCTGGCTCCGTCTGCTGTTCTGACACGTGTTCTCCAGGCAGAACACAGTAAAGTTTAGGAAAAAAAAAAACTTTTATTTTTTTCTAAACTTTACTGTGTTCTGCCTGGAGAACACAGGCCCTGTATCAGAGCCGGTCGCTCTGACAGAGCGCTCGCTCTGAATCAGCGCCAGTCTTTATTTTTTATTAGAACGGCCTCCTGACCACTCGCATAGCTATGGGTGACCACCCACATGGGAACGCCTCCGTTTGGGCAGCCACCCCCCCCGGCCCGCCCACCAAAGGGGGCGTGCTGTCACTCAACATCGACAGCACGCCCCCTTTGGTGGGAGACCCGGAGCGACGGTTTGCCCGTCACTTTCCGGGTCTCGCACATGCGCACGACGGAGCCGGCTCCGTCATGTGCATGCGCTCTGGGCCACCATCGACCCGGTTGCGAGCGCTCAGCACTTGCGACCAGGTCTGAATCAGGTCCACAGTGTCAGTACGGCAGACGGAGTCGGAGACGGCTGCAGCAGGCAGGTAAGTCAGGGACGGGGGGGGGGGAGGTGCGCGGGAGGGGGAGGCTGGGAGGGACACAGAATTACTGCAGCTGTAGGCAGTGCTGTGCATGCGCTGGTTTTACGGATGTAACAGCGCATGCGCAGCACTGATTACAGCTATGGTAAGTTAGTGTAGACAGGGAAAACTACTAAAGCAAACTGAATCACCTGAGGTTAGTCAAATCAGACGTCCTCAGCTAATACCTGGCGCTCAAAAGAACACAGTTCTATTAATATTTGTATATTGTAAAAAATAGTAGTAAGAATACTGTGTTATAATATATAAAAAAAATATATAAATCTAGATTCTGTTTTAAATTTATCACAGTTCACAGTGCTGCAAAGCCTAAATGTCAGTTGCTAATCTGACATAAAAATGCTACAACCATATGAAGAAAGATAAAATGCACTACTGTGGCTGTGTAATAATAACAACAAGTGCTTGATTAATCAGAAATCACATTAGCCTCTCTGAATCAAAAATAACTAACATTTATTGGACATACAATAAGACAAAATTAATAAAATGTAACTCTTATATGAGTATATATCACAGTGATACAGTTGTTGTAACAACTCATATGGCCATTAAAAATGTATCCATTTAATAGATCATTACCCAATGAGGGATTTTAGTCTTGATTTGGGTTTAAAGATAAAAGTTCAAATGCTCACCATTTTCCACATACAAATGCTTTGAATAACGGGCAAATACTTGATGTAAATTGGTATCCAGCTGGCACTTGTAGTGCGCCGGAGTTTGCTGATGGAAATAGCGCTGGAGGTAATGGAGAAATCCGCAAGGCTGCGTTGCACTCAACACTTGGCATATGAAGCGGAGTGGCGGCTGTGCTGAGGCCAGTGTCCGTCCGACACCGCGGTCTGTGTGACAATCTCCTAGTGCCGACAGCAGTGTGTAAAGCGGCACTGCGCTACGTCCTGGCTGCCGGCTTCTGATGCTCCGGTCAGGTTAGGAGCTCCCGCTTCGCTGTAGGTAAGTGGATGGTGGTGGCAAGTAGCAAGGTGTGCTGAGAAATGCTGAACACTGATCACAGTGTTAACCCCTTCAACGCATTTCGCTCCCCTCTTGGAGCTTTTTCAAGATAAAAAAGCTCCAAGAGGGTGACGAAACGAACGAAATTTACATCAAGTATTTGCCCGTTATTCAAAGCATTTGTATGTGGAAAATGGTGAGCATTTGAACTTTTATTTTTAAGCCCAAATCAAGACTAAAATCCCTCATTGGGTAATGATCTATTAAATGGATACATTTTTAATGGCCATATGAGCTGTTGCAACAACTGTATCACTGTGATATATACTCATATAAGAGTTACATTTTATGAATTTTGTCTTATTGTATGTCCAATAAATGTTATTAGTTATTTTTGATTCAGAGAGGCTAATGTGATTTCTGATTAATCAAGCACTTGTTGTTATTATTACACAGCCACAGTAGCGCAGCTTATCTTTCTTCAGACAGGGAAAACGATCTATTTCCTGAAAAGTTGTCATCGCAAAAATGACAGCTTTTCGAAATAGATAGTTATGGAGAGGAATAGAACTCCATACGAGTTCTAAACCTAATTACCTCCAGAGAAATTTTAGTTATGATGAATTGGCCCGTAAATGAGATCAGGGAAGACAAGAGGGAAAACCATATAACAAAATGACAACATAGCATGGGAATATGATCCTTAGGTAGCTGCAGACCAAAGAGACATTAATAAAAGTAAATATCTTGTTCCAGAATGTGTCTATATTCCTGCAATCCCAGAAATTGTGCTGGAAAGACAAACTGGCTCTTAAGTAATATCCTGCAAGTTGCAGGAACTGACACGATTCCTGCGATTTAGCTTGTAGATTAAAAGCAGCAATAATGTAAAAGGTAAACACATCTTGGTTTTGCCTTTTAAATAATTGCCGCTTTAAATCTACTGGCTAAACTGCTGTAATCTCGCAAATCCCTGCAATTTGCAGGCTATTACATAAGCATGTGAGTTGCATGGATATCAGGGCATTTTGGACATCAGCTGATTTCTTCAGAAACAAAATGCTTCCTCTGCGTCTGAGAGGTGAAGTAGGCCCTATTTATGTAGAATGAGTATGAATGGACGTCAGCCCGGCGGTTTAAATTCCGACGCCGGCAGCCCGATGGGTGAAAATCCCGACAGCGCAGGTAAGTATACTATCCCTACCCCTCTCCCACCCCTAACCCTAACCTTCCCTTAGGGGTGCCTAACCCTAACCTCCCCCCTAGTGCCTAACCCTAACCTCCCCCTGTTAGTGCCTAAACCTAACCCCCCTTCCCCGCACTTTAAACCTAACCCTCCCGGGGGGGTGTCTAACCCTAACCTTCCCTCCTAGTGCCTAAACCTAACCCCCTTCCCCTAGCCTAACCCTAACCTTCCTCGGGGGGTGCCTAACCCTAAGTCCCCCCGGGGGTCCCTAAACCTAACCCCTCCATCCCCGGCTAAGTGTACACTCACCCCCGGCAGAGGACGATCGGTCCAGCATCCTCTCGGGATTCCGGCTTCGGGATTAACATAGGTGTCGGTGAGAATACTCTGATCAGGGTCACTGTGAACACACTTGGAGTCCTGGGCTCTAACATTGAAGGAAAACAAGTTCTACAGAAGACTGGAATCCGATTTAATAAAATATGTAGTCGAATTGGACACCATGCCAAAAATTCCCCCACGGAGCTGAGAGTCCGATGCTTAAATTCCATCTCCTCTCTTATGTTCCTGCCGCCAGATGAGCACGCCGATGATCTATGTTAAATTCCTTGCCGGGATTACAGTGTCGGGATTGAGAGGTCTCATAACTACATCCCATTTAGGTGATATGTACTTCCCAAAGGGAAGTTAGCTATAAATATTTGAGAGATTTGGGGTAGTACTTTGTAACAGGGCTGTCTCCAGGGGTTTGAGCACCCGGCACCAGCCCGGTACGCTGCGCCCTGCAATTGTGCGTGGCGAAGCTGCATGCGACCGAAATTTGGGGCGTGACCTCATTATCATAGGCTACGCCCCCTAATTGATGTTATTTGGAGGCGTGCCCGCATGGCACGCCTCCAAATAACGTCAAGCTGGGGGTAAAGCTCAGCCCTCTGTCTCTGGCTGGGTTTCCCCCAGCCCTCTGACATCAGTGAATGGATGCTGCACGCATGTGCGCTGCATCCATTCACACTCTGGGGGTCCGTACCACCGCCGCCGGTGGAGGTCCCGAACCTCCCGATTCGACCACCCACAGGCCACTTCCGCCTACGGGTGGTACATTGGGACAGTACCGTCCCGCTGAAATCGGGATGTTGGGGAGGGGTGCGCCCTCTATGGTTGGCGCCCCTATTTGACTGCACTTGTCGAACACCCCTAGAGCCGGCCCTGCTTTGTAAGGAAGTTTGGTTAATCTGCAGATGGAACCTAAGAAGTCCATATAGTATGTTTGTGTTGCCAGGGGGCTGTGATGTCTAATTTTAAAAGGTCCTTAGAAAGGAAGGCCATTCTGTATTTATTAGTTCTCAGAAAATGGAGCAAATTATTGCAAGTTGATATTTATGGTCTTGATAAAAATGGGAAAATGTTAGAGTGGGTGACCAGGTGGTACAATGCTCACCATTCATGGGTATATTTGCTAAAGTGCGGGTTTATAGAAGTGGAGATGTTGCCCATAGCAACTAATCAGATTCTACTCACCATGTATCTAGCACCTTCAATCTAGAAGATAATAGCTACAATATGATTGGTTGCTAAGAGCAAAATGCCACTTTTATAAACCCGCACCTTAGTAAATAATTACTCAGACTTCTACAGGTGAAAGGTACTGTACATCAAATTCTTACTTGGTAAGTATGGAAACATCCAGAATAACCTTAATAAGTAATTAATCAATGTCTTGTTTCCTACAACATAAAGCTCCATAATTCACTGCGTGCACCTCTGGCACTAAAGAAGATATAAAATAAGTCTATCAACATCTGATTTTAAGAGGATTATGACGCCACTGAGCATCTGTTGAAGAAACTGGTCTCCTTCTCCCACATGTGCGAGAATAATTGAACTTCATCCTACAAGCTATAAATAGTCTGTACATGAGCTACTGTTGTTGGGTTTTTTTCAACCCAGCTCTTAAAACCACCTTTTCCGCATTATCTTGTACATGTTTTACAATACAGTTACATACATAATAAATTGAGTATCTGACATTCGTACTGGTGGTTCTACTGTAGTCAGTGCAGCAGCCAAAATTTATTTTCCTAAAATGATTTTCAAAGGAGAAGATTCTGGTGAATACTGTAGGATGTTAGGGCTCCAATGATTTGAGGTGCAGAAAACACTGAATGGGTTTTATAATGTCAGTGTCACCCATCTAGGTTCTTAAGCAGAGTTGCCAATAGTCTGTTTTTACAGTTCTTGTGATTTTTAGCCCTGTATAACTATGAGAATCGATGTGTGATCGTTTCCACCCACAGCCATAGGAGACTGCTCCGGCTGCTGCAGCTACTATGAGGGGGGGGCGATGCCGGGCCCCTCTAGCAAGCCCGGACCCGTGTAAGCTGTACCCCCCCCCCTTCTCGGCACCCATGTCTCTAGTACCACTAAGGGCCAGGGTAGGATTAAGGGCCACATGTGCCTGGGGCTAAAAATGTTCAAGGGCCTATACAAAGAACGGGAGGGGGTGTGGATGTGGCCAGAGCCACATGGGCATGTACATCTCCTACTCTAATCAGCTCCAATATCTCTCTGAGGCATACCTCCCAACTGTCCCGATTTCAGCGGGACTGTCCGGGTTTAACATACACTATCCTGCTGTCCCACCTGCAGGCCGCAGTGTCCCCGCGGGCGGGGGGAAGTTGGGGAGGACACTCACACGCATAGCTGCATAGCTGAGCAGCAGTGAATGGATGACACGCGCATGCGTGCGTCAACCATATTCACTTTGCCGAGTCTGGATGAGGCTGTCCAGCAGCTCCTAGAGCGCAGGGTAAGCCCCGAGCATGACGAAAATGGGGGCGTGACTCGAGGGTACGGCATTTCCTGTGTGGCCATGCCCCCTTGTTGATAAGCCACCCCCCCTATTTTCTGAAACGCAAGTGTCCCTCTTTTCTATCTTCAAAAGTTGGGAGATATGCTAAGGGGTCTATGTACTAAGCCTTGGGGCTATATTTACTAAAGTGCTGGTTTTTAGAAGTGGAGATGTTGCCCATAGCAACCAATCATATTCTACTTAACATTTATCTAGCACCTTATAGAAGATAATAGCTAGAATCTGATCTACACTTCTAACTACACGCACATTAGTAAATATACCCCTTGGAGAGAGATAAAGTGGACAGAGATAAAGTACTAACCAATCAAGTTCTAACTGTCATGTTTGAAAAATGACAGTTAGGAGCTGATTGGATGGCACTTTATCTCAGAGGATACCTCTGAGGAAAGGGAAGGGGTTGGACACAAAGCCTGTCTGTTATTAGCGCCTGACCAAAAGATGCTGCCATGCCACCAAGAAGGTGTAGGCACACCCCGTTCAGAAGCAGGACAGCTTCTACAGATTGAGACAGAAATTCACAGCTTGGCATTGCCAATCCCCCTCACACATAGTCATGCCCCTCTTGGTACAAGGGCAGACATTTCTCAAGGTGGATATGCATCCATTTAAACATACAGTATGCCCCCTCAGCAGCATTATTGTTAAGCACATTCTGTAATACTTCATTCCTGATTTTTACTATTTGTATTATATTATACTTTTAGTAACAATCCCTATCAGAGCCATCCCTAGCAGAGCCCAAAATCAAACTGGTTCTCTCAATAAAAGGCCATGCAGCCATAATGGAAGCTGCCAACACGAGTTACTTACAGACTATAACAGAGGTTCCCAAACTCGGTCCAGGTTTTAAGGATATCCACGTTGAGCATAGATGGTTAAATCAAAAGACTGAAGTACTAATTAAGGGGTCTATTTACTAAGCTAGTTGATTGGCTGGCACCTTATCACTTTCTTATCACTTTTCACTCTGTCTCCTAATACTGCTTAGTAAATAGACCCCTAAGTCCCCTGTGCCCAAACAGTTATTCTGAAAACCTGGATTGTTAGGGTGTCTTGAGGACCAAGGGCCTGATTCAGACTCGTTCACTAGATACGGTCGCTCGCTCCCAGCGTATGCAAATCTAGTGCATGCCCAGCAAGGCAGGCGATCGCACGGCAAGGCATTAGCATGCCCACTATGTCTTGGCGTGCGATCACTTTGTGTATGCAGACGCCCACCGTCCTGTTACCTCCCACAAACGGCTTGACCTGTCACTCATTCAGCTGGACTGTCTATTCTGGGCGAGCGAGTACTTCCTGATCGATCGCACTAGTTCACGCATGCGCACTGTGATACATACACATACGCACATTGCAAAACATCGCTCGCTACGAGCGATTGCTTTCTAGCGAACGGGTCTGAATCAGGCCTCAAGTTTGGGAACCTCTCTAGACTATAATGATGGGGGAGTTCTCTTGACACAGGGCCTGATTCAGCCAATGCCAATGTTTTTGCAAATGGAGTGACATTTTGCCACTGCACATGCATCTGAGTATCACTGCGCATGTGTCGAAGTACATTACCATACTCGCATGCTGCAATTTTTCATTCGCACTGTGACTTACAGGCAGGGCCGGACTGGGGGCCACATGGGCCTGGAGCTGAAAATAATCAAGGGCCTTTTATGAGAAGCAGATGAGACGTGACTGATGCAGTGTGGGTGTGGCCAGTGTCATATGGACGTGTATACCCCTATACTTTTGGCTCCAATGTCTCACTAAATATGTAAAAGAAAAAACTGCTTCATTTTGTGAGGTAAATAGAAATACAATTTTAATACTTTTGATTTGTGGCTGACTGTGTGTGTGCACAGCAGATGGTCAGTCAACATCATGCTGTCATGACAATGGGCCTATTTTTATGTAGCTCCATCCGGCCCACTGTTAATCTGGCCCTGCTTACAG
The DNA here is from genome assembly GCA_031769625.1 of Taudactylus pleione. Classification (NCBI taxonomy): domain Eukaryota; kingdom Metazoa; phylum Chordata; class Amphibia; order Anura; family Myobatrachidae; genus Taudactylus; species Taudactylus pleione. The sequence goes on from JAUIMM010000641.1 coordinate 2,215,328, forward strand.
GCAGAGAGCATTTGGAAAAGGCAACGGGGAGTGTCAGCTAAAAATGCAGGCGCATCTGGACTGTTTCGGGGGCGTGCCACATCCTACATCTGCGTTCACGTACGCAGGGAACAGGGCTCCATCGTCACAGTTACGGAAGAGATTCTGAGTGCCATACAGAGTAAACATACAGGGGCCTATTCATCACCGGAGTCCATATGATTAAGTATTGTTCTCGCTGCGACGAATACTTAAGTATCCAACTTGCAGCAAGGGATAGTTTACACCGGAGCAATTCATCATTGCTCCGGTGCGGGGACAGCAGCTCCAAAAAGCAGCTGTCCCCTCAGTTAGTATCGCAGCTACAGATGTAGCTGCGTTACTTACCTCCTCTCCTTCGGCCCGGCTACACATGTGTGACCCGAGGTCACGCATGCACACAGCTGCCGGGGGGTCCGTGAGAGAGTGGCAGAGGGATCCGCTCGGATCCCTCTTCGCATCCCTGGAACTTCTTCCCATAGGAAGTAGCAGGGCTGCGAGAGTAAGTGCATACTTGCCCACTTTTAAAAAAGCATTTCAGGGAGATTGTGAAAGCAGCACCTATGAGCGCGCGTTAAAGTGGGCATGTACTGCTACATCTGAGAGGTGTGTCATAAAATTGACTTACATTCAAATGTATATGCGCCCGAAAGCAGTTAGTAAGATCTACACTGATACTTTTCAGAAAATGCATGTAGCCATAGGGATCATTGGCCCTCATTCAGAGCCGCTCGTTAGCGGCAGTACGCTCGTTCCGAGCGATGTTTGCACATCTGCGCATGCGTACGGTTTTTAGTACGCATGCGCGAACCAGTCAGTGCGGTCAAAAATCGTTTGTACGCTATATAGCGAGTGCCTGCTATTTTGAGTGACAGAATGAGGCGTATGTGGGTGGTAACAGGGGAAGGTGCTTGAAAATGGGGAGTGGAGATCCGAACGCAGGCGTGCTTAAAGGTCAAAACGGGCGTATTATGGGTGTGCATAATTAATTCAGCAGCGTCATTGACCACGTCACTGGGTTATTTTATAGCCAGAACTGCTCGCAAATTTGTGGTAGCAAACACCAACCACAAGAATAGCGAGCAGTTCATACGCTGGTCGATGTACTCGATTAATCTAATAAATAGCGGACATGACGTAGGATGCGAGCGGCCAGGGGGCGTTTTTAACAAATAAACGAGCGTATGTTTTGCTCGCTCGTTCAGACTTAGAGGCGTGAACAAACTACAATTTGCGAACGGATCATTTGAATAGCCACCCCTTGTTTTTGAACGAACGACCGCAAATAGCGAACGGCTCTGAATCAGGCCCATTGTGCCTTATGCAGAGAAATTATACTAATGATCCCATTTGAAATTAAATGTATATATCTGGGTTTTTTATTTTTATATAACATCTTCATAATGGGGGTAAGGTGCAATCAGGGAGATTGCTGGACTCTTCAGGGAGTCAGGGATATTGCTACTATTTCAGGGAGAGTTGGCAAGTATGAGCAAGCGCCATCTGAAGATGGCGTTTGTTCCCATGAGCAAACTCCGAAAACTTTCAGTTTTAGGAGTTTGCTGAATATCAGGGGGTCTTATTGGACCCCTGATGATGAATGTCCCCGGTAACGAAAATATGCGGAAACTAGTGTTTCCGCATGGTTACCGGGCCATTCATTGATGATGAATAGGCCCCACAAACATTTCACAGTACCAAGCACTAAAATATTAGCACCGTCTGCGTAAGACAGATAAATGGGTACGGGTAGGCAACTCACTGAAGCTAACAGGAGCATACATTGATGACTCGCAGAAGGGTATCAATTCAGTACTGATTGATTCTGTACGAACATACTATATGGGAAAGCTGGGTACACACAATATGATGTAACTAGGCAATTTCACTAAATCCCAGAACATACAGTATAGACCATACACACTATGCAATCTTCTAAACGATTATGGAACCCCAACATTGGCGATTTTCCTGTGCACCTCTATGGTGTGCAAATAGGCGATGTTGGTGGTTGAATATATATAATGTTGGGGGATGCACTGTGCCATTCCGGAATGTACATTGCAGTCATCGCACAGAATGGGATCATCCCCTTTGACACTGCAGCTGTTAAACTTTTAAATGATTTAAATTAAATTGTTTCTTCTTTTCAAACATGAACGCTCTCAAATGCAGCCAATATATTGATAGCAGGATTACATGTTCCATAATGATGCATGCTAGCTTTATTTACTTTTATAATATATAAGGTTTTTAAAACAACAACAAAAACAATGAGCTATAAAATATACACTGGGGTTCTAAGCTGCAAAAGCAAGTTTGTTGTGAATGAGTTTACATAGATTATGAAAACCTTTTTTTAGTAACAAGTTACTATAGAAACACTAAAACACTAAAAACAAATTGAAATATACCTTCCAATTTTTCATGCAATATATATATGCATATTTATATATATGTAAAAATGATGCTTTGGTAAGGCTGCCACTAAATCTTAATTGTTCTTTATCCTCTGTGGCTGTGACCTCTAGGTCTGGTACGATGACCCTGCAGTGGCTGCTGCACGTGGTGAGAATGGTTCAGTTAAGCGTACATGTCAATACTCAGTGTTCCTCAGATGTAAGTGTCCCTCTCCCATTCGACCATTTGCAACCCCTCGTGCCTCTTTCTGTATGTGAAGTGCCAGGCTGGGGCTGCCAGCATTGACGGAAAATTAATAGCGTCAGCGTATTGATCCCATTCATGTTGCTGTGTTGTTATAGCCCCAAGACACATCAAGAGAGGAAAAGGCAAATTTAGAGTGGAGAGAGAGATAGAGACAGAATGTGGTCGAAATAAAGGAAGACAGGCAGAAAAAAAATGCAGAATGAATGTATGAAAACAGATGAAGAAAGAACAAGTATTGAGTCTGAATGGCAAGAGAGAGAGACAAGAGTCATGAGATGAAATAAAATTCAGTATATAGTTATACTGTCAGTGCACGTACTGCAGTATAATGTGACATACAAGACAGTAGTTACAATAGTACAAACATTGCATACACACAAATGATACACATAGATGATCTACTGCAAGAGTTGAACTCTATTAAAGAGCTATAACTGAGTGCGGGATGGTAGAGTCCATTAATAGATGTGAATAATATCAGCAGCAGATCACGGTTGAGTCATATTGAACAAATCTCTCATGATGAACTATATTCATAGCTAAAGTTGGTTTAACCAATAAGGAGCCCATGATGTTTCTCTGACTGCAGCTGGTAGTGTGTTTCACATACAGCTGATTCCCCTAAGCACTGTCCACCACCAGCCACTCATAGAAAATCAATGGACCAATGCATAATGAAACACTGTGACCCATCAGCCTGACCTCTGTGAGTATCCCCGTCATAGGAGTTATTATTATCATTATTATATGCATAATAAGTCAGTAGCCTCTCTGTCCCAGAACATGCTATGGAAACATATTACAGTGAAAGCAGCAGGCAAATACAAAAGTTTATATGCCCTTGAGACACAATTTCTCAGAAAAATGTCAGTTTTTAAACAGCTATGGATGGATTTATAACTTAGCTTTACTCATGGCAAGTCCATACAATGGTTTCCAGTGTCATGCACATTACATGCATTTTAGTAAAAACGCAAATAAAACACATGTATTTAGCGCAAGTGGGTACAAGGCATACTTGCCTACTCTCCTGGATTGGCTCGGAGGCTCTAGAAAGTCGGGTGGGCGATCCCAGCCACCCGGAAAAGTGGGCATGTCTCCCGCCCGCCTCCCCCCCACATCATCGTGGCCCCGCCCACTGCTTCACAATGCCGGTTATCTTAATTGTGTGGTGGGGCGGGGCCATGATGACGCGATCAGTCATGCCCCCTACTCCACTCCTAATGCTGAGTCAAGTACCCACCATGCCCCCCTTATGCTATGCCACGTCTCCCTGCAATGCCGTGCCGGCAGGTATAGTACAAGGCCTAGGGAAATAAAAAGGGGTGTCAGAGATGTGGCTAAAATTAGAGCTAGGATTGCTGATGGGCAATTTCTGTATGCATGCTAAGCTATGGAATAAAGATATAGGGGTCTATTTACTAAGCTGTATTAGGAGATAAAGTGAACGGTGATAAGGTACCAGCCAGTCAGCTCCTAACTGTCATTTTTCAAACACAGCCTTTGAGATGAAGTTAGGAGCTGATTGGTTGGTACCTTATCACCGTTAACAAAGTCACCGGGGGAGGTAGTGGCTCGGATCCCTCTTCGCATCCCCGGAACTCCTTCCCATAGTAAGGAGCGGGGCTACGAGAGCGAGCGCAGTCTGAAGATGGCGGTTATTCTTGGCAGCAAACTGAAAGTTTTCGGAGTTTGCTGAATATCAAGGGGGGCCAATCGGACCCCTGATGATGAATGACCTGGTAACTCAAATAAGCGGAAATTAGCGTTTCTTCATGGTAACCGGACCATTTATTGTTTCATGAATAGGCCCCTGGGCACTTTAAAGAAATCTTTTTCTAAGTGGTAGCGCAGCTTTAAGATCAAAACTATGTTTTACTTTTACATTATCATCATTTGGTGACATTAAATATTTTAATTCCTTTTCAAATATTGTATTTAGATTGCTTGATTTCCATACTATAAAAAGTGTTTACTTATTTTGGTATTTTCACATATTGTTTTCTTATATTATATGATGGAATCAAAATTCATTTATTTGTGAATTCTTATTAGTTATGAGCACAAAATACTTTGTAATGTAAGAAACAAATCTAAAGCTTCATTTGATTTAGAATTAGTACATACTGTATGTCTGTTAGAGTACCCAAAGTAGCATATATTCAAACAAGAGCTTCATCATAAAGATCAATGAACAGCCAAAGCAAAACTGAGAAAAGGTATCAAAGACTTATCTCCTTGAGCACTGTCAAGTGCATCATAAACATGTGGAAAAAAATATGGCACAACTGGCTCTTCTCCAAAACTGAGCATCCATGATAGAAGGACGCTTGTTCTTACCTTGTCCCTGTGAAGTATAGTCAGAGAAGTAGCGTGGAACCATGGCACCCGGAGAAAGTGCATACCCCCCCTGTACTCAACTGTGCCTGTGAGGTATGGCCAGCCTGCGGGGGAATACTGAAATGAAGAGAAAAACAGCAAAAAGTGGCAGTATCACGCTGGTCATTGAGGTCCCATTGGGGGAATGGAATGGTTCGGTGATGCACTATCTGACATTAAGGGATAACTCCTTTGGCAATGCTTTATTTATGTATAACACCTAGGATCTGACTTTTATCTCATTTGAATAATTGTTATTAGTCAATAGAGGAGAATGTATTATATATTCTGATCATTTAACTTAAAGTGACAGAATACATGTGCTAGAATGAGATATCACAGGGTGCACAGATTATTACAGCAATTACTGCCCCATGCAGCTATCACTGGAGTGGGAACACCTATGGGAAGCTGCCTTCTCAGCTATGCTCCTACTTCGCAAATATAGATTGCACCTATAGTAATGTGAGTACTACTAATCATGTTCTGTCTACCACCATTATTTCAGGTCTCCTAATACAGTATTTTTTAAAAGACCTTTCAAATAACACTTTGGGGTCATGCCTAGGAACACCTCATTACTTTAAAAAGCAAAGCAGTGACTTTTTTTTAAACTCATACCTGTTAATAAGAAAAGGAGAAGAGAGGGGCAAAGAGCCGATCAGAGAGGGGTGGTGACAGAAGCCAATAAGAAAGGAGGGGGAGGGACAAAGAGCCGATCAGAGAGGGGTGGTGACAGAAGCCAATAAGAAAGGAGGGGGAGGGACAAAGAGCCGATCAGAGAGGGGTGGTGACAGAAGCCAATAAGAAAGGAGAGGGGAGGGACAAAGAGCCGATCAGAGAGGGGTGGTGACAGAAGCCAATAAGAAAGGAGAGGGGAGGGACAAAGAGTTGATCAGAGAGGGGTGGTGACAGAAGCCAAAAAGAAAGGTGTGGACAAGGGCAAAGAGCCAATCCCATGGTAGATAAGGGAGGGCATTAAAGAGGTGAGAAGTGAATGTAATCAATCTGACAGGAAAGGGGAGGTGACAGAAAATGATCACAGAGGAGGGAGGGGAGACAATCTGGGCATGAAATGTAGAAATGGATCTCAGATACGTAACTTATTTAAGATATAGAGCAAACAAACCGAGATAAACCTAACAAGCATTAGGCCGTCATACTGTCCCTCTGTCCATTTTGGCGCCCGGAGCTCATGCTCCACTAGAACCACCCTCGCTACTATAGTGGTGGGAACATAGGGCTTGATTCAGACCCGCTCGCTAGATGTGTTCGCACGCAGCCAAAGCAAGTAAATCCAGCGATCGCACGGTAAGGCATTAGCACGCCCACTATGTCTTGGTGTGCGATTGCGGTGTGTATTTAGATGCCCACTAGCCTGTCTTAAGACACACACTTATACATGTCATCTGCAGGATGTGTATGCAACCATCGGTAACATCAAGTACCATCGGAAGTGTACGCAACGTAATTATGCACGCCTCTGAAACGGCATTAAGACGCTCAGGCACGCCTGTGTTCGCACCACCACTCCCCCGTTTCCATCGGCCATCCCCTGTCACCACCCACAATCGGCTCGTCCTGTCACTCATTCTAGCGAGGTGGCTATGCGCAGCGAGTGAACGCTTCCCGATCGTATAGACTAGTCGTATAGATCGCATGTGCACATTGCAAACATCAATAGGCTGCGTGCGAATGCATCCTAGAAAGCGGGTCTGAATCGGGCCCATAGTACTATGGGTTGTTTTTTTTACCAAAATAGACTCACATTTTAATCTTATCTAAAGGTTTTTCTATCATGTATTAAAACTAGAGATGAACGCTTCGGTTTTACTAAAAACCAAACACCCGAACTTTGTGGTTCCGAGTGGAACCAACTCCTGACTCTGGTCTTCTTGGATCTCAGACTTAAATAAGGATCTTGTGTGTTTTGGATTGCATGTAAGGCCCTCTCTTGGAATTTCAGGTGCCATTTCTCACAGGAGAGTGTATGGAGAGGGTGAGGGCTGTAGTTCATGCTGCGATACTACATGCTAGACGCCATTAGAGAGAGTTGTAGGTAGAAGGAGTGGGTGGGAAGCGTGTAAAAAACTCCAGACATCTTTGTCACTCTGTATGTTTGTTTGTCAGACCTGCAATCCAGTGCAAACAGGCTCTTGTGTATGTTTGTTAGAAATCAACTTGAAGGATGGGATGTACTAAGTATCGCAACCGTGATGCTGCACATTCCGCTACTTATTGGGTACATACCAGTGATATTATCGCCAGTATGTACCTAGAAAATCACAAGGACAGCTCTCTTGGTATGGGTGCCGGAACAGAGGGGCAAGAGGGCCGCTCTTCCCCCACCCCACCCAAGCATTTGAAAGGCACGGCAAACGGTCAGGGGCTGTGCTTTATCAATAAGCTGCACTGCACGGAGGAGGAGGTGAAATGTGCGGTCTTTAAGGTAATCCAGTGCAGGGGCTGTGCAGCCTATTGTTATAAAGCACACGGCTGCCACTTCAGTCCCTGCGTGCCCAGCAACAGGTATAAGTTGGAGGGATGGATGGCAGGGGCATCTGAACAATTTTATGTTGCCCCCCCCCCAACAAAATAGTTCAGACGCCCCTGCTGGTAAGGGCTGTCCTTTGCAATAGAGGGACTTCCGGGTTTATGACCCAGAAGTTCATCTGGTGTTCTTCTGCGCATGTGCACCCTGGGGATGCTGGGAGGGATCCCATTGGATCCCTCTCAGTGGGAGTTCCAAATAGAAGCCAATAGGCTTCTATTGGGTCACGCCATCTAAATATGGCATTACCCACTGGGTCCATGCTCCAGAATGTATCGCATTCCGGTGCTTGGTACATATGGAAATGCGGCCAAAACTTGTAAAACGGAGTTTTGACCGCATTTCTTCCCTTAGTACATCCCGCCTGAAGTGAGCTGCATTTACAGTTGTTTTTCATAGATGAGTTATATTCTTTTAAACTGCCATGTGTTTGTGCCATTGCTATATCGCTTAGTTTAGCCAGCCAGCTCGCTCCTGCGTTTGACCAATGTTGGTCAAAATTGACTGGAAATGTTATTGGTGATAATAATACTGAAGAAGCAAAAACAGGTCCATGTTACATAATTTTAGCTATTTTATAAATTTTTAAAGAAATCCAAAGCAACACCACATCCAAAACCAAAACATGGTGATTTAAAATTAAAACCAAATCCACATCCAAAACCAAATCAAAACACAAGGGTCTGCACTTATCACTAACTCAAACATAGGATGGGGGTTGAATACTGATGCAACCTGTTATTGTTTGTTTGCATTTGTAACTACAGTAAGTAGGAACATTGTTTATCCTTATTTTTATCTTACATTATTAGTGACATAATTCCCAACTAAATCCATTTTGATTGCATTATGCAATGAATAGATTTATAGCCACTGTGATATGACATAGACATGCCTTTAAAAATCCCACAATGAAGTAATGTTAGATGCTGGACTGTTAAGTGAAACAGTGAGCTTTGATTTAGAGATGCACTGACAGTTTAATGTTTGTTCTAGACTTGTACAGTAAAAACATTCAAACACTTGTAAAAACATACATACACTCAGCGATGCCCATTGTGTTATATCTTACCATTAAAAGGGTTGAGTACAGGATGCCGGAGTTCAGGATCCCGGCAGTCAGAATCCCGATGCTAGCATCTCGACAAGGTTAAGATACCGACACCTGTCGGTAAGTATCTTAACCCTTCCCCTACCCCTAAACCTAACCCTCCCTCCCTCCCCACATCCTAAACCTAAACTCCCCCAAAGTGCCTAAACCTAACCTTCTAGTGCTTAACCCTAACCCTCCACCCCTAGTGCCTAAACCTAACCTTCTAGTGCCTAACCCTAACCCTCCACCCTTAGTGCCTAAACCTAACCTTCTAGTGCCTAACCCTAACCCTTCCCCTAGTGCCTAACCCTCCAGCCCTAGTGCCTAACCCTAACCCTTCCCCTAGTGTCTAACCCTCCAGCCCTAGTGCCTAACCCTTTCCCTAGTGCCTAACCCTCCAGTCCTAGTGCCTAACCCTTCCCCTAGTGCCTAACCCTCCAGCCTTAGTGCCTAACCCTTCCTCTAGTGCCTAACCCTCCAGCCCTAGTGCCTAACCCTAACCCTTCCCCTAGTGCCTAACCCTCCAGCCCTAGTGCCTAACTCTAACCCTTCCCCTAGTGCCTAACCCTAACCCTTCCCCAGTGCCTAACCCTCCAGCCCTAGTGCCTAACCCTAACCCTTCCCCTAGTGCCTAACCCTCCAGCCCTAGTGCCTAACCCTAACCCTTCCCCTAGTGTCTAACCCTCCAGCCCTAGTGCCTAAATCCTAACCCTTCCCCAGTGCCTAACCCTCCAGCCCTAGTGCCTAACCCTTCCCCTAGTGCCTAACCCTGCACTTAACCCCACTACTTATAGTCGAGATTCCGGCGACGGGATTCTGCATGGTGTTGGGATTCCAGAGCCAGCATTCTGAGCACCAGCATCCCGCACGCCGGGATTTCAACTACCTCCCAATTGAAATATCTATGTTACAATGTATATATTATATTTTACTTTTTTTTTTTTTTCATATTTTGCTCCTTAAAACCACAACTGAAATCATTGCACAAATATATTGAAAATATGTTTTTATGAATGAGCTCAGCTCCTCATGACATCCAGGTGCCATTTACTGATGTTGTTGACATCCTACAGTATATATAACTTTTAACCACCAATCAAACCTCTCCACAGAGAGCAATAGAAACCTCACAGGTATTGTACATGACACTGGTTAAACTGCATATTCCGAAAGTGACCACAACATTGTTTAGAAACTCTGAGCCTGATGCAAAGATGGACGCATATCCCATAGCGACTGCGATTCCATATGCAGCCAGTATGAAACCTTCTACAGAGAGGAGAAGTGAACAAGTGGAGAATTTGACCATAACAATCAAAATAGCCAGATACACTGCACAAACAGGCGCATGTGTACCTACATCCAACTATGCATCAACCCCTGGAGATGTGCTGCATGTAGTGCTTGATGGCCCTGGAGTACCTAATGACCATTTGAAATATGGTTAGACAGGCAACGTAGTCGATATGAGTGTCACTTAATTTTCAGTCACTTTACTAACCAAGGTTCCTTTTTTTAATTTTACCCTATTGCTTATCCATATTCCTTCCAACTAGTAATCCTATAATGATCCCATGCCAGAGCTTCTACTGTTTAAAAGAACTAATTGTCAGTCCCCGAACCCTCTGCTTCTCTTGGTGTTGACAACCCATGTGAATTCAAACCCAAAATGTGCTGTGTTATTTCTAATACAGGTGTTGCATGGAAACAGCCTATGGCCAGTTTATCAATGGGATGGATGAAGCTACAGCTCCAGGCCTCCACATAATAATAGGCTTATTGTAATGACAGCATGATGCTGACCTGCCGCTAGCTGGTCATAAAGCATCAGTATTCAAATTGTTTTTCTAGTTTTCACACAAAATTATGCACATTTTTATGTATGAAGGGAGACATTGGGGCTGATAGTGTGTGAGTTGTACACGCCCATGTGATTCTGGCCACACCCACACAGCACTGGTCACAGTATTGGCCCTTGAACATTTTCACCCCTAGGCCCAGGTGGCCCTTTATCGGGCCCTGACACAGTCCAGCGCTAAAAACTCCCATAATGCTGTTTTCACTATTCATCTGAGTGATGTCAGTGGGAGGAAAAACAATGGTTACAGTACTGGCTGGTGTGAGTTCTACACAACTTTACAGGTTCTTGGCCGACTACTGCTAGTTGGTAGAGTGAGCTATGTTAAAAATTATTTTCGACTGGATCTTATTTTTAAATTGCAAAGATTTACAACATATCAAAATTACAATTACAATAATTGTTGAAAAGTTTTAATTTGAATATTCAGGTAGAAGTGTTCTAAGGTTAATATGAGAAATGACCGCCCTGCCTGAGCATCATAGATAGTGGACAAAGAAGTATCTCCCAGAAGTGGTAGGAGATAATACAGTAAAGAAATTGTAAGCTGTATTGATAGAGCTAAATATATCCTGAATATAATATAAGGTCAGAGATCAAACAGGGTGTTGGGGTTTTACAGTAGACAAGAAAGGGTAAGTTAAGTGGCTCTTAACAGACGTCAGATACTGTGTTTCTATGGAAATATATTAGAAATGATTTTTAAATATGGCTGCTAGACAAAGTGCTTGACTTAATGTTTATCTTAAATACAACCAGCAATTTGTCCAATATACCACAAACCTTACGAACACATTATATTCTGTATTTGAGTTTTTGTTCTTTTTTTCAATGAATATGAATACTTTAGGACAGTTTTGAAGGTAGGAAAAACTGTATCTGTATTCAACACTTTCCCATATAATTTACAAATGGCACATAACTTTAATAGTGAATATGTCTCTCTCACATAGATAGATAGATAGATAGATAGATAGATAGATAGATAGATAGATAGATAGATAGATAGATAGATAGATAGGATAAGAGAGGGGATGGATTTCTGATTATTAATAATAAATAGTTAAATAATTATTAGAACACTAAATGTATAAAAGTACACACATTTGATTAGCTTCAAGGATATGCTGGGAAAGTCAAGACCTAACAAATTAAGCATGTCATAGTTGGCTGACGACAAATCTAAATAATTGTCATAACTGCAGAAGATAAGAAACTCAGACACAGTTGATATAAATTAATGGGGGTCTCATTGTTAAATTTGGTATAATAATAATATTAAGATTATACATTTGTTCTTTTTAAATACAACATATTAAGACTAAAAATAACAATTTGACAGTGATATAATTATTATCTTTCTGTCCAGTTATTACACAATAGTGCATGATGTGAGAGTATGTCTGTGTATCTTTTAGCTATAGATACACACACACTTAAAACTCTATATGCTTGTTGTCTCAATTTATTCTTTATATCTGTTTTCTCTCACACAGCTGTCTGTTACAGCATTTGCTCTCTAAATGCATTTGAAGTAAAGATGAAAATGTGACCTGCATTCATTATTATTACCTTTGTATAGGTAATACAGGTGTATATATTTTATAATTTATACCAATATTGTCATGTATATTTTTTATGCATATATAAATCTTTTAATAAGTGTGCAACAATTTAACCAAATGGCATTATTGCAATACAATTACGTTAACTGTAATCCATACTGTATGTACAAGTCCTAATATCTCAGAGATCAGATTTAAGTGGAAACACTTCAATAGTAATCCATTTAGTACTAATATACAATTCAATATTATAAAATAACATGAAAGCAAGATAATAGCATGAAGAAAACGGCATGCTGATATAAGAAGGAAGCTGCCTTACCTGTGGGGATGCTGCAGGTGCTGCACACAGGTAACTGCCACTCTCCTCAGCCTCTGACTTTCTGTCCCGGAATGCTACTGTAACTTTGCTTCTTGTATAGTCTACACCAGAGAACCTTATTCCCCCATGTGTCACACATTTCATTTTAGTGCCTGAATAATTTTCTACTTTACTATGTGTTTTGTGTGGTTTATATTGCTCAAAAATAACATGCTCTCCTCTATAATACTATCACTGAGCCTCTTTTCATATTTTCATCATTTTTGTCCCTTTAATTGCTGTCCACATGAACTTCCCTATTCTCTATGTAGCCCACTATCCTTTCAGCAGTTCATTATTGTTAATTCCCTACATCTGATAATTGTTCTGCATTTTTGTTATGTAAATCTGGGTTACCTCGTTATTGCTGAGTACCTGTTACTTTTTAGCTAGCGGAGAATCTTTTTGTATCTCTTTAAACGCTCCAATGCCACTTTCCTATCCCTCAGTTCTGTTTCTCCCAGTATCTCTCCCTCGCTGCTGCTGCTGCTGCTGCTTCCTCGTTGCGTCTCTTCTCTCTTCTCGTTCTCTTGCTGTTCGTTTGAGCAGTTGGTGGTTGTGCACAGGAATCTGACAGCGCTGGGCTGGATGATCTCTTCTCTACATGTGATCACAGCTTGTATTCACACTGCAGCCTGGTGGGAGAAAGAGGGGCTCTGGACTCATACAGGAGGTCAGGAATTGTCAGACAGTTTTGCTTCTAACATTATTTGGGCTTTACTGAACTGTGTGGCCTGACCTGAGTCTCATAGTTGAGGTTTCCATTATTACTTATATCACCTCAAACAGGTTAATTAAAAATGTCCTCATCTTCTAAACTATTATTATTATTATTATTATTATTATTATATCCATTCATTTTATTCTGCTTAACTGTAATTTTCTTGTATGTTATTATTATGCAGACTTTGTATTAAGAATTTATATCGCAGGGAATATTTTCATTTTTGATGAAAGTTTCCTCACTATGTACAAGGGGGAACTCACAGGGACAGTGGTTATGGTAACCTCTGTCCCTGCAAGTTGTATCCCCGGCAAATTGTACAAGCCCGGGGGAAGCTGATACTGCACATGTGCAAAGTGTTAGCTTCCAAGCCTACTCTGGAGGCTGCAGGAGAGAGATCGGAATATCTCTGTCCTGCTCCTGGAGCCTCCATAGATTTAAAGTTGTTTACAAAATATGAAGATGGTGTAAACTATTGGGGCCAAACTCCAAAAAGCTTCGCTTTGTGGAGTTTGGTACATAGGGGACAGATTGTAGTCCCCATTGATAATAATGGGGGCTGCAATCTGAAGTGCTAATTAGCACTTTGCCATAGATTTATATCAAAAAAAGTTTGTCTTACATTTGAAAACAGGGTGCCCTAGCAAGTGTGACCACAAAATTGAAATACATTTTATGTAGATGGTGTGGTCACCCCAGATGGTTGAGTGCCGTGGATTAAGCCTGTCATTTATTTAAATGTTGTGGTCACACTTGCTAGGGCACCCTGTTTTTCAAATGTGAAGGCCCCCATTCATCAGAGATTGATTGCAGCAATTGTGCAATTTGCAATCGATTGTGTATAAAAATCTTTCCCTTTTTCAATCAATTGCAGAATTGCCACAATCGATTGAAAAAGGGAAAGATTTTTATACACAATCAATTGCACAATTGCTGCAATCAATCTCTGATGTATGGGGGCCTTAAGACAAACTTTTTTTTGTCTTTCCCCAGGTCCTTATTAACTGATATCCCTGGGTGTGGTCCTGTCTCTTTAAGCCAGGACCCATATTCATGTTTAAAATGTATGCAAGCATGAGCCAAAGGTGGCAGACCAAGATCATTTATCTGAGAATCAGTGTAGGGACTGGCCAGATGGGAATGACCGTGAAGCGGTGGTCAGCTTAACAAATTATTGCAATATTTTGGAACCAACATTCCCTGTATTGTAAGGAGTTGCAGTTTGAAAAACAAGTGAGTGCCGAGTTTGTATGATATTTATATATATGTGGAAAACCTCCCCAGAAAATCTTGCATTTACCCCTGCCCACACAGGGTCGGTATGGCCCTGCCGAGAACAAGTGCCCAGTGTCCCCAGTTCCAGGATGGGGGCTGAGCAGCCGCTGAGCTGTGTTCTGAATGCAACAGCACAGTCACCGCTGTTGCATAGAGCGCAGAGCGGCTCCCGTCCCCTCATTAGCATCACGTGACACATCATGTCTGTGACGCTGATCGCTGATGTTGGGCTTCAGGAGCCGTTCTGTGCTCTATGCAGCAGCGCTAACTGTGCTGTTGCTTTCAGAACACACAGTGCCAAACGGTAAGTAATCAGGGAGGGTGGGGGTAGGGGTAGGCTCCATGTGGTGGGGGAGGGGGGATATGCTCCATGTGGTTTGGTGGGGGCCGCCGCAACGTAGTTGCCCCAAGGCCCTCACAAGCCTTAATCCAGCCCTGTTCCCTGCGATTCAGAAAATTTCTCCACAGGGACAGCAGTCTTTTCTGTTGTCCGAAAAGATTGTCCTGCACTGTGCATGTCCTATCTCCAGGGCCGCCATCATGGGGGGACTGCCGGGACCCGGACACCTGTCTGGAACGAGGGGGCACTCCACCCTCCATGTCGCGTCTAGCATTTTTTTTTTTTATGGATTCAGTTGATTCAGTTGAGCCGGCGGGCACTAGGACCCGCCGCGGGTCTAACAGCCCGAGAATACGGGCAGGCGCGTCAGTTTTCAGGGGCCGGGACTCAAAAGAGGAGACAGCACACAGCAGCAGACGGTAAGTTTAAAAGTGCTGTGCTGTGCTGGTGAAAGCAGAGGAAAGGGGGGCTGTCTTGACACACACAGAAGGGCTAGGTGGACACACACAGAGGAGGGGGCTGGCTGGACACACACAGAGGAGGGGGCTGGCTGGACACACACAGAAGAGGGGGCTGGCTGGACACACACAGAGGAGGGGGCTGGCTGGACACACACAGAAGAGGGGGCTGGCTTGACACACACAGAAGAGGGGGCTGGCTGGACAGATAAGAGGTACTGGCTGGACACATAAGGGGACCTTGCTGGACACACACATAAGGGGGCCTGGCTGGACAGATAAGGGGGACTGGCTAGACACATAAGGGGGCCTGGCTGGACATATAAGGGGGGGTCCTGGCTGGACAGATAAGGGGGCTGGCTGGACACACACAGAAGGAGGTTCCTGGCTGGACAGATAAGGGGGCTGGCTGGACACATAAGGAGGTTCCTGGCTGGACAGATAAGGGGGGCCCTGGCTGGACAGATAAGGGGGCTGGCTGGACACATAAGGGGGCCTGGCTGGACATATAAGAGGGGTCCTGGCTGGACAGATAAGGGAGCTGGCTGGACACATAGGGGGGGTCCTGGCTGGACAGATAAGGGGGCCTGGCTGGACACATAAGGGGGTCCTGGCTGGACACATAAGGCGGGCTGGCTGGACAGATAAAGGGGGTCTTGGCTGGACAGATAAGGGGGCTGGCTGGACACATAAGGTGGGCTGGCTGGACACATAAGGGAGTCTGGTTGGATACATAAGGGGGTCTGGCTGGACACATAAGGGGGGCTGGCTGGACACACACATAAGGGGGGCTGGCTGTATGTACACAAGAGGGGTATGGCTGGACGCACATAAGAGGGGAGGCTTGATATTTTGGGGGCAATTTTTTTTTTTAAGGAATAAGGTAGTGAGGGAAGGAGGGCCCTGACAATTTTGTCAGTCCCGGGCCCCACAATTTCTGATGGCAGCCCTGCCTATCTCTATGCAGCATATATACACTATATGGGAGGTAGTTGAAATCCCGGCAGCCGGGATGCCGGCTTCGGGATTCAGACTGCCAGCATCCCGAGCACTGGCATCCCGTACCCAACCCCACTATATATACATATATATATACATATATATATATATATATATATATACATACAGTATATCCATTCTTGGTGTTTGTCTGCCTTATTTTCATATTGCTCTCTTTCCCATATGCTCCTCCTTCTCGCAGGTGGAGTTTGCACAGAGGCACATGTGGGGAAGGGAGCAATGTGAGTTTAACGTAGACAAGCGTCGGGATGGGCCATGGCTGTAACTAGGGGTGTGCAAGTGCACAGAGTGCAGAGCCCTGTGGGCAGCACCGCTGCTCCTCCATGGCTCCTGTATCTGGCTAGCAGGGTGCCTGGAAAGGCACCCTGCAGCCAGAATCTATGCAGCAGTGCTGCCTGGAGTGTCCTTAAAATGCTTCAGATCTCTGACATCACATGGAGGGGCAGGGCCTGCACCGGGCGGCGCAAGCCATAGTTACGGCTCTGGGATGGGCTGGCGTCTTCCTGGATTCCGGCATCGGGATTAAGATAGGTGTCGGTATTTCGACACCTATCTTAACTCCTTTGTCGGGATTCCAGCGTCGGGATTGAGACCAGCAGTCGCGATTACGCGATCTCATAACTATGGGCCTGATTCAGAGCCAGACTCAATTAGCGCTCACTCGTCCAGAAAATAGGGGTGGCTATTCAAATCAACCGTTCGCTCTTTGCGGTCTGTTCACGCCTCTAGGTCTGAACGAGCGAACCAAACTTGCGGTCGTTTTTTTAAAAAATACGCCCCTGGCCGCTCGCATCCTACGTCATGTCCGCTATTTATTAGATTAATCGAGTACATCGACCAGGGTATGAACTGCTCGCTATTCTTGGGGTTGGTTTTCCTACCACAATTTTGCGAGCAGTTCTGACTATAAAATAACCCAGTGACGTGGTCAATGACGCTGCTGTTTTAATTATGCACACCCATAAAACGCCCGTTTTGACCTTTAAGCACACCTGCGTTCGGATCTCCACTCCCCGTTTTCAAGCACCTTCCCCCGTTACCACCCACATACGCCTCTTTCTGTCACTCAAATTATCAGGCATTCGCTATTTTGTGAGCACATGAATTTCGACCGCACTGACTGGTTCGCGCATGCATATAACGATCCGTACGCATGCGCAGTTGGGCAAACATCGCTCAGAGCGAACGAGCG
The DNA here is from genome assembly GCA_031769625.1 of Taudactylus pleione. Taxonomy (NCBI): domain Eukaryota; kingdom Metazoa; phylum Chordata; class Amphibia; order Anura; family Myobatrachidae; genus Taudactylus; species Taudactylus pleione. The sequence goes on from JAUIMM010000641.1 coordinate 2,232,829, forward strand.
GCCGCTTACGAGCGGCTCTGAATCAGGCCCTATGTTCCCATGTATACATCCCTAAACATAGAATGCATATACATAATATGCATAAACATACATATATATATATATATATATATATACAGTGTACATAAACATAGCATACATACATATGCATAATATATATACCTACCTATGAATAAAATACATATACATAGTATGCACACTTATGCAGTGTACATATAGATATCTAAACAAAGAATACATTGTGGCATATCCTATTGGATGCGAGTTTACCAAAAATCTTACAGGGTTTTTCCCGCAGGTGTGAGATTTTTGGCATTCAATTGGGTGCGAGGTTTTAATTTTTTTTAAGTGCAAAGCAGGTCTAATTTTTTGAAGAGCAGGAACTGTACTGCGAGCTGGTGAAGAGAAGAGGGAGGTGGATTCCATCATCTTTGCATAACATCTTTTTTTATGTTTAAACATTGATTTTATTGAGTGTACCAATAAATCTAAAGGTTTAATTTTATTGACCGTTCACATTTTTATCTCCGTAAATGGGTGAGTAGGGGGAATGGGTATGAAATACCGTCGAATGAACATCCCGACTGGGGCTGGAAGTATGCTAACCCTCTCCTGCCCCCGCAACCCTAACCCTCCCTTGGTGGTGCCTAACCCTAACCTCCCTGGGGGTGCCTGACCCTAACCTCCCCCCGGTGGTGCCTAACCCCCCCTTCCCGTACCTTAAACCTAACTCTCCCAGGGGGTGCCTAACCTCCTCCAAGCGGTGCCTAACCCCCCCGCCCCATAGCCTAACCCGCCTGGGGCGGTGCCTAGCCCTAATCTTCCCCTGGTGGTGCCTAAACCTAACCCCCCATAATCATTCAATCGGTCATTAATCATGCATAAATCGGGCATCTTAATGTCGGAAACTACCAGTGATGCGCCCTCTCGCTGATCGTTTCCAACATCAATCATCGCCTGAACATGACGGTCAATCTGCCGATAATGACAGATTGGGCATGTTCGGGTATGAGGGAGAGTGCCTGCACTGAACGACATATCATTCAGTGTGGGCACCTACAGAATGAGGAAAGATGTTGTAATCGTTGTTCCTCAGTCGGCAAGTGGATACTCACCTTTAGTTGGATACAAAACTTTGCCTGGAAGTAAATGCAGATCAATATATAAGACAATTCAGAATCTCAGTCATTACATTTAATTCATTTTTCTATTTTCTGTAGACTTGTAGTAGGCATTAGTCACAGCGCATACTAGCAGGGGCGTATCTAACCCCTAAATGTGTGGGAAGGGCACCACCCATGGCCAGTGGAGTCCTCCCCAGAGGCATAACAAGTCAGGACATGTGCCCTGGTTGCCGGCGCCGTGGAGGGGTGCCAGTAGGGGATTTCATTTCAGAGTCAGAGCTGGCTTGCTGTCCACATAACTCCGATGGTCCCCTCTCCATGTTCCACATACTACTCTCTAGTGGCGGATCACCACCTACCACTGCCCCGGCAGTTCTGTGCCTTATTAAAAGGGTGCAGGTGTCCTCTCCCAACCCGGCATCAGCAGACAGAAGTGCTGGTTCCATTGCTCTCAGCAGCATCGCGCTGTGAGGGTTGAATTATTGAGGACACAACGCTGTCCAACAGAGGAGCCGGGAGATGAATGCAGGCTGCAGACAGAAGACAGACTGTGTGGTAAGTAGAAATTACTTGGGGAGGTACAATGCGGGACATGGATGGAAGAACATATGGGGGGCAGACACATAATGTAACTAGAGAAGGGGGGTGTGGTAATAACATACTGAAAAAGGTTTTGGGGAGGGTGACACAATAAAAACGGGGAGATATGTGTGGGGTATATTGATAAATATAAGTGGATGATGAAGTCAACAAAGAACATACTGATGCAGCAATATACAGAAAATATAGGTGGGGACATTATAAAGACTGTGGGGGTAGTATAAAGAAAATGCGGACATGAGGGCTGTCAGCATTCAGCCTGGGATCGTCCATTACTCCGCGACATTGTACCCAATGATGTAACCACAAGGTTCACCTCAAGTAACCTTGTGGTTACATCATTGGATACAATGTCGCGGTTCCCACCTATAGACTTCAATGGAGATTTCTCATCATTGAAGTCTATGGAGGAGACAGGCTGTGTGCGGTCAGCCTATCAGCGAGCAGCTCCGACGGAGATGCCAGCTAATTGGCTGGCGGTTCCTGCAATGAGCGGGCACACGTGGGCCCCAGTCATTCGCGCGGAGGAAAGGTATGTGGAAACACATACCTTTCCTCCTGTCCGGCATTGTTTCGGGTTTTGGCATTTTTTTTTTAACCCCCTGATGCCTACAGGGACCGAAGAGGATATGAACATCGCATAGGAGAGTATGGATTTTTTATTATAGGTACACCTATGGAATCCTACTGGACAAGGGGACATGATGTCATCAGGTGAGTATGTGTGATAATGAGTGTGAGCGTGAGTGTGCAAGTATGTATGTTATATAATAAACTTTTACTGACATGGTGTGTGCATTGTGTTTTTTTAAAAGTATTTCTTTGGCTGTGTAACTACAGGTGGCTTGCTGGGACGTGTAGTACCACAGCTAAAGACAATATAAACACTTCTATTTTTCACAACACATTTACACTATCAACCCAGCACTCAATGGCCAGGAGTGCTGGGGAAAGCCCCGAGCTATCAGCCTAGGCCTGGGGTGCCCTGGAGAGGGGGACCCCTTTATTGGGAAGTCTCCACCTCCCCAGGGATCCCGGCCTGGGCTGACTAGCGGTCAGGGGTAATGGGTAATGCTTTGGCCGGGGAAACCGGCGTAAGGTTTTCCCTGGCTGTGGTATTAACCCCCCCGTGCTAGAAAGAGTCTGGTACTGGTTATGGAAATTACAGGGGACACCTACTTGTTTTGTCCCCTGTTTTTCCACAACCAGGACCGGCTCAGCAAAGCCCTGTGCTGGTCCTTAATATACAGGGGCCCCCTATGCATGTATTTTTAGAACCAGGACAGGCTTTATATAGCCCGGTGCTGGTTATGAAAATGGGGAGGGGGTGCACTTTTTTTTAAATTAATTTTTAAAAGTGTTTTTATATGTACAAAACAGAAACATGCACATATCTCATGGATATGTGCATGTTTCTGTGTTACTCTGACCTGCGCAGGATAAACTCACCTATCTGAACCTGGTCTAAAGTTCTGGCAAATTTTAGTCAAGTTTGGCTTGTAAATTTGCAAATCGCAACCTATTACATTTGGAGAGTTGTAAGTTTAGAAAGGGAAAACATCTGGATGCGATTTGGCAATATGCTATTTGGGGGAAAAAGTGAAAAATGCGAAAAAGCCTGTTCTCACACTTTATTACATTTGCGATTAGCTAAAACATGCAAATTTACTGTCAAACTCACAAAATATGTGATATTCTACATCGGTCTGTACGAATATACTTCTGTATTACTAACATCAGTGATTACCGATATTCACCATTGATAATCTCCAGCCACGCAGTTGTCTTTTTTTATCTCTCTGTCAGTAGATAATTCCTGGGTCCCTGATCAGGGGGCCACGACCTGCTGATTGGGCACAGCTAAACCCATATCCCAATTGGAGGGGTCACTGGTGAAAACCACCAATGAGTTAGACTCCGCGCTTCTGGTCAAGTCTCGTCAACACCCAGAATGAGCCGATTAGGAAGCCGTATGTACTTCCTCCTCGTTACTGCTGTCTCCCCACCTAGTCACCCCGATTCCCAGTCCTCTGACTGGAAACCTCAAGGGCCAGGTCGTGACAGTTTGTTTGGGCCAAATGGATGCAGAGGGTCTCCAAAGTGCCGGGGCAATACAGAATCTTGCCTTTCGTATAGAGAACCAAGAAGCAGCTCAGCAATAGCTGACACACTATCTTCAATTAATTACTATTCAGTCCACCCTAGCTTCAGTGATTCCAACTTCTTCCATAACTGTACCAGTGAATTCTCCTCCTGTGTCGCCTCCTCCGAAGTCTCGTCTTCAATGGTCCTTTCCATCATGGAAAAAAATTAAACTTCTAGTGTTACCCAAGTGTACCTTGGCTCCAGATGCATAGTCCTACAATTGATTGGTCTACCATGCATATTCTGGCATGGGGACCCAATTGCCACCAGATGTCTTCCTAGAATAATTCCTTTAAGGACTCATCAAACTTCTCCTGAGATCTCTTCTTCTTACACAGCTCCAGTATCTGTGGGTAAAAGTTCTAATCAAGGCCCTCAACTGCCCAAGCCCTCCCATTTTGTGATGTTTTTTTGTGAACAAGCCACTGATAAACTACCTCCTCACCGCCCGTGGGATTGTGCCATTGAATTGCTGTCTGGAAAGGTTCCACCGCATGGTCTATAGACTCTCAGGACTTCATTCAGAGTTGGTCGAAGCGGCCGCACGGTCGTACGCAGCCGATGTTTGCTAAACTGCGCATGCGTACAGTTCGCAATGCGCGTGCGCAAACTAGCTGCTACGATCAGAAATTTCTCTCTCCTTGAACACCGCCAGGTCGGTAGTTTGAGTGACAGATTGCGGCGTTTGTGGGTGGTAACATGGGGAGGTGCTTGAAAACGGGGGTGTGGAGATCCGAACGCAGGCATGCCTCATTATGCGAACGGCGTTTTATGGGAGTGCATAATTAACAAAGTAGTGTCATGGCACACGTGACAGGGGAGGTTTTACACTGACATGATCGTAGAGCTTAAGAGAAGGTAAGGTCAACCTTTAGCTCTACGACCAGTTCCGATGGCATACGATGCTCGCGATTAATCCTTATGTAGCCGGAGATGACGTGCTATGCGTACGAGATGTGGGTGTATTTTTAGCGGTACGACCGCATCCACCCCTTGGTCGGCCAGCTAACGATCCGACCTTAGGGACGCAACATGCGTGTGCATCATTTGCATATCCGGCCCCTTTTTCTATACGACCGTGCGGCCGCTTTGACCGACTCTGAATGAGGTCCTCAGTCCCAGAAACGTCAGCCATGTCTGATTATATCAGAGAAAACTTAGGCAAAAAGTTCATTCGGCCATCTACATCTCCCGCCAGAACGGGTTTTTTCTTTGCGGAAAAAAAGGACGGGGGCTTTAGGCCTTGTATCGACTGCCATGGATTAAATGAGATCTCTGTGAAGAATCGGTATCCTTTTCATCTCATATCTGAACTCTTCGATAAAGTGCGTGGTGCCTTCATCTTTACCAAACTAGATCTTCGAGGGGCCTACAACCTGATTCTTATAAAGGAAAGCGATGAATGGAAGACTGCGTTCAATACTTGCTGTAGCATAACCCTGTTTATGAACAGGTCATCTTCATAGGCTGCACCTATTCCTGTGTATTGTGTAGAAAAATATATCTTTCAAATTGTATGGCAGATGGCTGGGAGGTAATTGACTGGCTACTGTTTACTTATAGCCACTAGGCCCTCAATGTACAAGTTAATAATATCTGTGGTTTGCTGTCTTGGGAAAACTGATCAAAAGACTGCGGCCTGTTTATAACACCACAGGGGGTCAGGCTTACAGGCCAAGGAGAGACTTCCAGGCCAGCAAGGTGTGGAATCTTCTTAGCCAGCTGTAAAAATGGTCCAGGTTTGTTGACACAAGCCTGGTCTCCAAACTTCAAACAGGATGGAGTGAGTAAATAAATAACCCCTGTTCATGTGACCAGGAGTTCTGTGTTACAGTCACCCAGACAATTAACTCTAATCTGGGAAGGGTTAAAACTATCCCAAGGGGGGGAGTGACCAAGAGCAGCCTGTAAAGGGGCATAAAAATGTGTTTGAAATGAAACACTGGCCCTCATTCAGAGGCGATCGCAAGAAGCGATCGCTCTCTCTGAATGAGGGCAGCTGCTTCTTTTTTTTAGTGCAGCCTCCTGGTCGCTAGCTAAGCTGTGGGTTACCACCCACAGCTTAGTGACCGACCAGGGTGATGGTCGCAATGGTCAGGACCATCGCGGCCATCAGGGCATGCGTCGAGACCCTAAGGTTGGGTCTCGGCAAGCGCAAGTCCCAGGGAGCTTCCTGCTCTGATTGAGCACGAAGTTCCCCACTGACATCACTGCTGATGTCAGAGGGGCTGCCCCCAAACGGCAAGCATTCTGTCAGGAATGCCTCCGTTTGGCCGGCCACCCCCCCTGCCCGCCTCCCAAATGGGGTGAGCTATCAATCGCCATCGACAGCTCGTCCCTTTTTGTGCGAGACCCGTAGCAACAGAGTGCCCATAGCTAGCTGGGTCTCGCGCATGCACACGTCGGAGCTGGCTCCGACGTGCGCATGCCCAGTGGGCAAACATCGACCCGTTTGCGAGCGCTCAGCGCTTGCGACCGGGTCTGAATACTGTGCATTACTCATGAGGAGGCGCACTGTGCATTACTCATGAGGAGGCGAAGACACGCCAGGGTGCAACCATATCTCTAGAAAGAGACCTCACTTCCTCCATCATTTGGCCCTGTCCAGGTGATCCAAACGGTGTTTCTCCCTTTTTTGTTATTTTAATTTATTTCTTGAAATTGTGAGTAACTGGTGTGACCTTTTAAAATTCTTATCATCTTTGTAACTTTTTTTGTAACATAAGCTTTGAAGATATCTTTGGAATGAATTACTTAAAATTGTAGCTCTGGTTCTGTGTTCTTAGACCCAAGGCCTCGTGTGGCCCATGTTACCTATTTTACTAAGCGTTCATAATTGTGTGTGCAGGTAAGGGCAAAGGCTTACCTTGTGTTTTAGCACTAAAGTTCTACCTGTGATGTGGCAGTGACTGTGTTTGAGTAACTACACATTCTGAGGTAACCAGTAAAGTTACGGGCGGCGATTCTCAGAGTGGCGTATCTGGAGGTTTGGCCCGCAGGATTGTGACACTCGCGATGGCCACTTCAAGTATTTAGTGATGCCTTTTGGATTTGGCAATGCCCCAGCAGTCTTCCAGAGTTATGTGAATGAGATTTTTTGGGATATTCTTTATCATACTGTAATGGTCTATCTGGACGATATTTAGATTTTTTCAAGGGACATCCAGTCTCACTGTCTTCATGAAAAAGAGGTCTTCGAGCCCGGCTAAATACCCTAAGGTAGTGATCCATTGAAGGATAGTGTCAGCTGACAGCAACCAAAGCTACCATTTGGTAAAGGCTAATCAGGTGATGTAGACTGTCATGGCTGCGTCCATGACGGTAACCACAGAAACTGAATCACAGAACAACACATGGATGTCCTAGCAGACTCCAGGAATAATGCTCAGTGTGTCACTTGCTGCCCCACCTGGCGTCTGACTGCCGAGAGGTCAGGGGAAGCCGGTGCTGAGGTGAGTAACGGCCGATCCTAGGCTGCAACTTCACAGTACCCCCCTTTCAGGATGGACTCCAGACACCTAGAAGGCTTATAAGGAAATTTCTTATGAAATGCTCAAATAAGCTGTTGAGCATGAACATCAGACGACTTGATCCATGCCAATTCTTTAGGTCTGTACCCCTTCCAGTGGATCAGATACTGAAGACAATTCAACTGATGTTGGGAATCAAGAATCTTCTCTATTTCAAACTCAACTCCCAATTGAGTATGAACTTCAGGTATACTGGGTGGAGAACGCTGGAATTGATTAAGAATTAATGGTCGTAGTAAAGAAACATGAAATGTGTTGGGTATTTTCAACTGAGGAGGGAGCTCCAATTTATATACCACCGGATTGATAACCTGAAGAATGCGATACGGTCCAATGAAGCGTGGAGCAAATTTCATACTGGGAACCTTCAACCGAATGTTCTTGGTAGACAGCCATACCCTGTCTCCAGTTCTCAGAAGAGGAACGGCAAGACGTTTTTGATCCGTGAACTTCTTGTAATTACTAGAAGATTTTTTTAAAGAGGAATGAATATTCCTCCAAATTTCAGAAAATTATTCCACAAGGTTTGTGACAGCAGGTACTGCCATTGGAGGTAATTCTTGAAAGTCTTGGAAATGGGGATGTTTACCATATACAGCAAAAAATGGTGTAGAACTTGAGGAGGTATGATACCTAAAGTTATGGGCAAACTCTGCTCAAGGTAACAAATCAACCCAGTCATCTTGAGATGAAGACACGAAGAGTCTAATAAACGTCTCCAATTCTTGATTCATCCTCTGTGTTTGGCCATGATAGACAGATGAAAACTTTAATTTATTCCCACACGAAGAACACAAAGCCCTCCAAAATGTTACCACAAATTGCACACCCCGATTGGACACTATTTCCTTAGGTAGTCCGTGGAGACGAAAGATGTATCGGTTAAAAATTTTGGCCAGCTGTGGTGCAGAGGGAAGACCAACCAACGAGATAAAGTCATCTTCGAAAATCGATCTACTACCACCCAGGTCGTGTTATGTCCTTTTAGAAGGTGGTAACTCAGAAATAAAATCCATGAAAAGATGAGTCCAAGGAGTATTAGGAATGGGTAGAGAACATAAAGGGCTTATGACTTTGCCATGAGTCGACTTGTGCTGGGCATACTTAGCACAAGAGACAATAAAATTCCTGACGTCTTCTTTCATAGTGGGCCACCAGTAAGAGCGCTGTAAGAACGTAAAAGTCTTGAGGATTCCAGAGTGACCAGCAAACAAAGAGGCATGAGGCCAGGTTAGTAAATTCTTACGTAACTGAGGAGCCACAAAAATCTTGTCAGGAGGCGGAGTCAGGAGTTTGGTGTGAGCAAAGACAAGAGGATCGAAAATTGGATGAAATTTGAGGTTGATCTTCTTCTTGTGGAGGCAGAAAGGACTGAGAAAGAGCATCAGCATTTTTATTTTGAACACCAGGACAAAATTGGACCTTGAAATCAAATCTGGAGAAAAAAAGAGACCAACGAGCTTGTCTGGCATTCAGACGATGGGCTATCTTGAGATATAAAAGGTTTTATGATCTGTGATGATTGTAATAGGAAACTGCACCTTCCAAAAAATGTCTCCATTCTTCTAGTGCTAATTTCATATTATCATCAATTTTGTGAGAGAAAAAACCACAAGGGTGAAACCTTCCATCTTCAGCCACCTGGGACAGTACTGCTCCCACTGCTACTGAAGAGATATCAACCTCTAAAATAAAAGGTTTCTTGAGCTCTGGTTGATGAAGAATGGGAGCCGTGGAAAAAGCTGTCTTAAGAGTTTGGAAGGCAGTTACCGTGGCAGAAGGCCAACGAGATGGGTTAGCTCCCTTCTTAGTGAAAGCCGTGATGGGGGCAACAATGGTAGAAAAGTGGAAAATTATCCTCCGATAATAATTTGAGAAGTCAAGAAACCGTTGAATGGCTTTCAAGGAATTCGGCTGAGGCCAGTCTCGAATGGTACTTAGCTGGGCCGGATCCATTTGAAGAGATTTTCCCGAGATGATGTGCCCCAGGAATGGCACAGAAGACTGTTCAAAGACACATTTGGAGATTTTCCCATAGAGATGATGGCTTCGAAGGCGGGATAGAACCTCTCTAACGTGTAGGCGATGGGACTGTAAATTTTCCGAAAAAATTAAAATGTCATCCAGATAGACTACAACAAATTTATAAAGGATGTCTTGAAAGATTTCATTGACGTAACTTTGAAATACCGCTGGCGCATTACCCAAAAGGCATCACCAAGTACTCATAATGGATATCGCGAGTATTAAAAGCGGTTTTCCACTCATCTCCTGTCCAAATATGAATCAAATTGTAGGCTCCACGGAGGTTCAATTTACTGAAGAGTGATGCTCCATGAACCTTGTCAAAGAGCTCCAAAATGAGTGGCAACGGATATCTATTTTTTACTGTGATTTGATTCAGCCCACGGTAATCTATACAGGGTCTAAGTCCCCCGTATCATTTCTCCACAAAGAAGAATCCGGCCCCAGCCTGGTCTTATAAATTCTTGGCAAGATTTCTCCTTTATATAGTCAGACATGGCACTGGTTTCCAGAACAGACAGAAGATAGATACGTCCACAGGGTGGTACTGTTCCAAGAAGTAGATCAAAGCTGCAGTCCCAAAGGCGATGAGGAGGCAATTTATCTGCAGCCTGTTCACAAAAAACATCAGAAAATTCTTGATATGGTTCTGGCAAATGAAATTCCGGTTTAGGAATTGATTTGTCAGACGTAAGAAGTACTGGGGAAGATTTGGTAGAGACTTGTTGGGTTCGCACTGGAACAACACGAGGAAGACACCGGTGAAAACAGTTAGATCCCCAAGCCAGCACATGCATGGTGGACCAGTTCAGCGTAGGTTTGTGAGTCTGAAGCTAAGGCAAACCTAACACCAAGGCATGGGAAGTTTTAGGTAGAACTAAGAATTCAATCTCCTCTTGATGTAAACATCCTACCCAAAGAGAAACTGGGAGTCAATTTGCTTGGGAGAGGTAGCACCGGAATTCCCAATTCTTGAGTCAAAGATTCAGAAATAAAATTTCCGGTGGCTCCTGAGTCCACCGAGGTTTTAATACTTTTGACTTGAGTCTTGAAACGAATGGCCACCGGTAGTAAGCTATCTAATACATGGGAAGGCTTCATTAACACCCCCAACTGGATGATCAAAAAAACAGTAAGGGTCTCTTGTTTCCCAAGAGAAGAGGACAATTTTTCTGAATATGTCCATGGGCAGCGCAGGAGAGACAAAGTTTGCTCTGGAATCGGCGAGTCAACTCAGCCGAGGTTAAGCATGAACTGTTGACCTGCATAGGCTCCTCTTTAGACGGCACAGGGGTGAAAGAAGGCACAGCTGGCAAAAATTGGTCCTAAAAGTGATCTTCACGCCCCCTACTAGCCAGCCACTCTTGGTGGCACAGATTAATCTTGATACATAAAGAAATTACTTCAAAAAGAGACTCAAGAACATCTTGAGAGGCTACTTCATCTTTCATTTTCTCAGACAACCCATGAAGAAATTCTGAAATTCTGCCTTAAGTGCCTCGTCATTCCATTTTAATTTGGAAGCAATTGCTTGAAATTGAACCACGTACTGGCCCACAGTACGGGTCCTTTGTCAAACTCAAAGGAGGTTTGAGGAGTCCGAAGCAGACCGGCCTGGCTCATCGAAAATTCTCTTGAAAGAACTAATAAAATCCTCGTAGTTAGAGACTAGAGGATCTGCCTACTCCCATAATGGAGATACCCAATCCAAGGTGGTCCCTGAAAGCAAGGAGATGATATATGCCACTTTGATGTGGGGAAATTCTTGGGCAGACACTCGAACTGTATCTCGCACTGATGATGAAGCCACGGCATCGCATTGGGTTTCCATCAAAATGCTCGGGAGAGGCCAACGGTAGATAAGATTTTTGAGTGACAGCTGCTGGAGGATTTACAGGAGCAGATATGGAGGGAGTAGGAAGTAAAGTGGCCAGAGTTGACTGAATGGAAAGTAATTGACTGGAGAGTTCCTGAAGATATTGAACCACCTGGTGTTGTGCTGCCTCCTGATTCTCCATGTGTGAAGTGAGCGCTTGTAACGCTCCTGCACCCTGAGATACTGCAGCTTCCATTTGGCCTCTACAAAGTGTCATGTTTGGGCTATGGAGATCTTTCACTGAGGGATTGGAAGTTGGGTCCCAGGATAGGGAAAGAACCGGAGGCGAGGGGCCTGGATATGTCTTCCTTATCCACAAGTACCAGATGTTGGCTAGACCTGACCAAAGGCGCGGAGTATAACTTACTGGGAGGTGTTCACCAGTGACCCCTCCAATCGGGATTTGGGTTTAAGCTGCACCCAGCAAGCAGGTCACGATACCTTTGGTCAGGTATCCAGCACAAGTAGAAAACAGAAGAACACAATTGCAGGGAAAGCACAGGAGAAAGGCACTAGGAGACAGTACTCTGGTGATGTATTGAGTACACAGAGTGCAGATCCAGATGCAGGGCTGACACTGGAGAATAGCACTTAGGATATAGGGAGATAGTACTCGGATGACGTACTGAGCACACACACTGTGGATCCAGATGCAGCACTGGCACAGGAGAATGACACTTAAGAGATAGTACTCAGATGATGAACTGAGGCCCTGATTCAGACCCGCTTGCTGCCACAGGCAGCTCGCAGGGTCTGTGGGCGTTTTTTTTTTCTCCTGCCACTCGCAAAGCTGTGGGAGACCTCCAGTGATATTCAACATCAGTCACTACCAATGATATTCAACATCAGTCACTTCAGTGATATTCAACATCGATCACTACCAATATTCTTCAGTGATATTCGACATCAGTCACTACTAGTGACATTCAGCATTGGTCACTACCAATATTCTCCAACATCAGTCACTATTAATATTCTTTAGTGGTACTCAACATCAATCACTTCAGTGAAATTCAACATCAGTCACTAGCAGTGGTATTCAACATCGGTCACTACTGATACTCTAGTGATATTCTACATCGACCTCTACCAATATATTTCTGTATTATTAACATCAGTGATTACCTATATTCACTATTGATAATCTCCATCCACGCAGTTGTCTTTTCTTATCTCTCTGTCAGTTGCTAATTCCTGGGTCTCTGGGCCTGATTCAGAGCCGCTAGTAAGCGGCCGCTCGATCGATCCGAGCGATGTTCGCACATCTGCGCATGCATATGGGTTGTAATGCACATGCGCCAAGCAGTCAGTGCGGTCGGAAATCATGTGCTCACAAAATAGCGAATGCCTGCTAATTTGAGTGACAGGATGAGGCATTTGTGGGTGGTAACAGGGGAAGGTGCTTGAAAATGGGGAGTGGAGATCCGAACGCAGGCGTGCCAAATGGTCAAAACGGGCGTTTTAAGGGTGTGCATAATTAACAAAGCAGCGTCATCGACCACGTCACTTGGTTGTCTTTTAGCCTGAACTGCTCGCATGATTGCGGTAGGAAAATGCTACCACAAGAAAAGCGAGCAGTTCATACGCCTTTCGATGTACTCGATTAATCTAATACATAGTGGAGATGACGTATGATGCGAACGGCCAAGGGGCGTCTTTACAAAATAGCTAGCGCATGTTTCAGACGCTCGCTCAGACGTAGAGGCGTCAACAGACCGCAAAGAGCGAGCGCTCAATTTAAATAGCCAGCCCCTTTTTCTGAACGAGCGTCCGCAAATAGCGTCCGGTTCTGAATCAGGCCCTCTGATCAGGGGGCCACGACCTGCTCATTGGGTGCAGCTAAATCCATAAACCATAATTGGAGGGGTCACTGGTGAAAACCACCAATGAGTTAGACTCCTTGTCTCTGATCAAGTCTCGTCAACACCCAGAATTAGCTGGCAGCTGCCTCCCCACCTAGTCACCCCGACTCACAGTCCTTTGACTGGAAACCTCAAGGGCCAGGTCATGACAGGAGCAGTATAAAGAAAATGATGAGGCATTATAAAGAAAGAGGGATGTAAGGGGCTGCAGTGACACAGGGGGCTCTGGAGAGAGACAAGGGAGCCTGGAGATACACAAGAGGGGAGCCTGGAGAGACACAGGGGAGCCTGGAAAAATATAGAGCAGTGGCATAGGGGGGTCTGAAGAGACACCGAGGGATGACATGGGGCAGCCTGGAGTGACACAGGAGGGGCCTGGAGTAACACAGGAGAGCCTGGAGAGACACAGGGAGTGAGCCTAGAGAGATACAGGGGTCCTAGAGGGACATAGTAGCCAAGTAGTGTGAGGGAGCAGGTGGACTAGGCTAAGTATGCAGTGGACCAGGGCCGAAACTAGGATTTTTGTCACCCGGGGCAAGACAGTAATTTGGCACCCCCCCTGGTAATTCCCCCATAGTAATGTCCCCTTCAGCAGTGCACCCATAGTAATGCCCCCTGAGGTAATGCTCCTGTAGTAGTACCCATATAGTGATGCCCCTGTAGTAGTGCGCCCCATAGTAATGCTCCTGTAGTGCCCATATGGCAATGCCCCCATAGTAATACCCCTGTAGTGCCCATATGATAATGCCCCTGTAGTGCCCTTATTTTAGTGCCCCTGTAGTGCCCTTATTGTAATGCCCCTGTAGTGACGCTTTTTACACATACATAAAAAAAAAAAACAATACCTTAAACCCTGCTCCTGCGTCCGCTGCCATCCGGTCCGCCCGGCTGCTCCTCGGAACTATGGGAGAGACGTCATGAGGTCTCTCCCACAGTGCCCGGGCCGTGGAAAGAGTCGGAACTTGGAGTTCAGGAGAGAACTCCAGCCTCCGGCTACCGCGGCGCTGCAGGGAAGGAACCGGGCGCCCGCTGGTAATAAAATCTCAACGGGCATCCGGCTTGGAGCCTCCCTGCAGCACAGGGCTGGAGATCACTGGCACCGGGTGCAGCGTGCACCTCCAGCCCATCCCCCCTAGTTGTGGCGGTTAAGCCTCAAAGTGCAAGTGAATAAAGTTCTCGGGGTGTCATGTAAAGTAGCTGTGATGTGCTCCATGCATATTCAAACCAAATGAAGTTAATAGTAGGTAATTAGTGCCAGATTCTGTATTTGTTGTGGGCACAGAACTGGGACCTCTGAGGCAAGTTTGTGAGAACTGGAGTGGGTAAAACTAGGTGCTTGGATGAAGCTTTTATTCATTGGCAGGACAGATTCATCCTAGGTAGTGGAACTGGTGGACAGCCTGGCTGTGGCTGAAAACTGCCTACACCTAGAACATAAGGTGAGTGGTGCTTTAAGAACTGTATGATGGTTCAGGAAGAACAGGATACACACTATTACATGTACCTTCTGCAGGTAGGATCTGTAATGGAAGCTGGATGTGCAGATATGCCCAGCTACATCCTTGCCTGTAGCACAGTGTATCGATCAGCCACAATGAACTTTAGGCCTGATTCAGAGCCGGACGCTATTTGCGGTCGTTCGTCCAGAAAATAGGGGTGGCTATTTAAATGAACCGTTCACTCTTTGCGGTCTGTTCACGCCTCTATGTCTGAACGAGCTAACAAAACTTGCGGTCGTTTTTTGAAAAAATACGCCCCCTGGCCGCTCACATCCTACGTCATGTCCGCTATTTATTAGATTAATCGAGTACATCGACCAGCGTATGAACTGCTCGCTATTCTTGTAGTTGGTTTTTGCTACCACAATCTTGCGAGCAGTTCTGGCTATAAAATAACCCAGTGACGTGGTCAATGACGCTGCTGTATTAATTATGCACACCCTTAAAACACCCGTTTTGACCTTTAAGCACGCCTGCGTTCGGATCTCCACTCCCCGTTTTCAAGCACCTCCCCTATTACCACCAACATACGCCTCATTCTGTCACTCAAAATAGCAGGCATTCGCTAATTAGCGAACAAACGATTTTCGGCCGCACTGACTGGTTCGCGCATGCGTATTACGATCCGTACGCATGCGCAGTTGGGCAAACATCGCTTGGAGCGAACGAGCGGCCGCTTACGAGCGGCTCTGAATCAGGCCCTTGGGCCCATCTGAAGCATATATAAGTATATAGCACAGGTGCCGAGATGATTCAGCCAGCTGGTATCTAGCTGAAATGATGTTTGGAAGTTGCATTGTTTAGCAGACAAAGGTATCTGTTTGCAGGAATATGCTTAGGAGACAGCGCACAGAGAACCATTAATTCCACAGGTACTGTAAGATAGGTGCAAGATGTTTCCAGGATGTAATTATAGGCTGTAATGAATATGGCTTCTAACAGGTCTTTGAAGGAATGCAGGCAGGAGCACACTGGTCTATATAAGGCTGCAAACCACAGGAGAGCACTAGCCCAGTGCAGTGAGGAATCGGAAACGCTGGTTGCACTCACTGAGTGACAGGCAGAAGGAAGCCCACAGGCAGAACTGCCGACCCAGGACCAGGAACTAGTAATGAGAGAAGTTGTCTTGGCAATGTGCTAGTAAACTTGTGTAACTTAAATAGTGAACTGTGGGCCTGATTCAGAGCCGCTTGTAAGCGGCCGCTCGTTCGCTCTGAGCGATGTTCGCATAACTGCGCATGCGTATGGTTCACAATGCGCATGCGCAAACCAGTCATTGCAGTCGGAAATCGTGCGCTCGCAAAACAGCGAGGGGCTGCTAATGTGATTGACAGAATGTACTGTTTGTGGGTGGCATTGCCGCAACTAGGGGGGTGCTGAGGGGTCATGTGCACCGGGCGCCATCTTGCAGCGGCACCGGCCACACACTTTTCTGTGCCGGAGGTCTGCAGATAGAGACCTCCGGCTGGTGCGCGCCGGACATTGAAAGATTGGCGGAAGATCCCGCCCGCCCTCCTGCTGCCGGAAGTTAGGGTTAGCGCTCAGGGGGGGCGGAGAGGGAGTGAGAGGGGCGGCAGTGCTGCACTGGACGCACTGCCGTCTAGCTACGGCGCTGGTGGGTGGTAACGGGAAGGTGCTTGAAAACGGGGGGTGGAGATCCGAACGCAGGTGTGCCAAACGGTCAAAAGGGCATTTAATGGGAGTGCATAATTAGTAATCGACCATGTCACTTGGTTGTCTTTTAGCCTGAACTGCTCGCAGTGATAGCGGTAAGAAAAACCTACCACAAGCACTGCGAGCAGTTCAGATGCCTTTCGATGTACCCGATTAATCTAATAAATACCGGAGATGACGTGTGTTGCGAACGGCAAAGGGGCATCTTTACAAAATAGCGAGCGCATTTTTTGTTCGCTCGCTCAGACATGGAGGCGTCAACAAACCGCAAAAAACGAGCGCTCAATTTAAATAGCCAGCCCCTTTTTTGGAACGACCATCCACAAATAGCGTCCGGCTCTGAATCAGGCCCTCTGAGCGAGGATTGATTTTGAAGGTCTTGTGGAATGTCCAGGCTTAGGAATAGGAGCAGAAAGGTCATGTGATGAGAATCTTTATGGAGGAGCCCATAAACGCACTGAGACTCAGGAGACGCTATTACCCGGGATCCATGTTCGGAAAGGACCAGTGGAATCTGAGCTCAGGTACATGCCATGTAGAATAGTGCCAGCGCAGGGTGAGGAAAATGGGTTTAGAGAACCAGAATGTGACAACTAGGACGGGGATCAATAGATCTCTAATGTGCAGCTATCAAACATTTAGTTGCATTTAACATGTTTTTGATGAGCTTTTGAGTGGGGCGTAGGATATGGGGTATGGGTCTAAAAAGCAGGGAATAAAAAGGGGATTCTGATTCTGAGTAGGGAATTTGGATTCCAGTGAGATTTAATGAAATCATGAATTTTCTGCCAATATCTTCTAATTCTTGAACATGACCACCATATGTGTCGCAGAGTGCTCCGTTGTCCGAAAGATCGCCAACATAAATATGAGGTATTTGAAATAATAGAATGAATACGTGTAGGAACCAGGTACCAACAATAAAAAATCTTAAAGGCTTTTTCAATAATACGTACAAACTGAGATTTAACTTTTAGCTGATGATAAGCAAATGGCAACCCATTCCTCAGGGTCCAGAGTCTCCCCCATCTCCCTTTCCCATGCAAGTACATGGGCCTATTTAATGGTTTGATGATAAGATAATAGTAGTTTATATAGAAAGTAGGCCTTTGGAATCACTGCTATGCCTGCATATAGATTCATGCTGAGTGTTTTGCTGGGAGGGACCAGGGCACTGAAGGGAATTATGGAAATGGCGGAGCTGTAAGTATGGAAAGAAACCTCCATGGGAAAGGGAAAATCGAGAACAGAGGTTAGCAAAATCTGTTAACGAGCATAGTGGTGTTGTGTCTATGGGAAAGAGATTGTTATGTTTAGTCCATGAACATAAAGCTTTATGATCTATACCTTTTAGAAAAACCTGGCTATTCAACAATAGGACCCATAAACGGTGTAAAAAGTGAAGGTTGAGCCCACGAGAACATCACTCCCAGATAGATAGCAAAAATGTGATAGTAGGGAATTGTGTGGCATATGAGGATCAATGATGGGGTTGTAGTCAGCATCCCATCTGACAGGATGCCGACTGTCTAAATACCGGTGTCGGAATTCCGATAGCAGTCGGGATCCCGGCACCAGAATATCGACCATTGGTATCCCGAGGTAAGTATCGGGGGTTAGGGGGAGAGTTAGGGTGCAGGGTTAGGGTTAGGCACTAGGGGGAGGGTTAGATTAGGCACTAATGGGAGAGGGTTGGGTTTAGGGTGCAGGGAGGGGGTGGGTTAGGTTCAGGCATTAGGGGGGAGGTTATGGTTAGGCTCCAGGAACAGACGGTTAGGGTATGTAAAGGGGGAGGGTTAGCATACCAACCAACAAGTGTCAGTATGTTAACCCTGTCGGGATTCTGATCGCCGAGATCCTGACTGCCGACGACTCATACCCAACCCAGATGATGGGGTGGGATAAATAGTAAACTATACTTGAAAGACTTCTGCCTCAATAGTGGCCCATACTCTAGATATTGGTGGAGATTGCCATAATACTCATTGCGCTAAATGTGTGGCATAACAATATGTCAATAGGTCAGGAATTCCTATATCCCCATCGGAGTGTGCTTTCTGAAGAGCCCTTATTTTTACTCTAGGTTCTTGTATGCCCAGATGAAAGTTATAAGGGTTCATTGAAGGTTTTGGAGAACTTTCAGAGAAATGTGAATGGGTAAGGTCTGCCAAAGATAAACCAGCCTGGGGAGGATGTTCATTTTAACAGCTGCCATTCAACCAATCCAGAAAATAATTTTTTTCCAGGAGGTTAGGTCTACATAATTTTCAGCTAGTGGCCAAGGAAAGTTGGCGGTATATAATCGACTATAAGATCTAGTGCAGTATTTCCCAACCTCGTGCCTCAAGGCACATTAACAGTCCAGGTTAAGGCTAGCCATACTTGAGCACCGGTGGTTTAATTAGTATCTCAGTTATTTTGATTTAAGCATCTGTGCTCAAGCATAGATATCTTTTAAAACCTAGTGTGACTTGAGGACCAAGGTGGGAAACACTGAACAGTTCGGTGTATACTCTGTATGATTGCTTCTGAGAGTTTTGAAATAGTAAGGTGAGGCTTACACATCATCAGCATAAATTGGCCAGTTTGTTCAATTTCAAGGTCCAACAAAGACACCAGAGATGTTTGTATTAAGACAGACTTGGTACATGACTGGGACACCCCTGTCTCATACCAGTTTCCTTATTTGAAAAGGACTGGATTTAAAAATGGACTTAAACGTCCCAGGACTGAAGCAGATGGGTTGTAGTAGAGAAATGCCAGCCCTCTGAAAAAAGCACCAGTTATCTTTATGTTCACCAGTATCAAAGGACCGTGCCACCCTATGAAAAGCTTTTCCAGCTGCCACTGGGAGGTAAGGGGGATGATGGAGGGGAGGATGTGGCCAATGTATGAGGGAAGGCGAAGGATGATTGAGGAGAGGATGGGGTTGGAGTGTGAGGGAAGGAGAAAGGTGGAGAAGAGTACATGGATAGGGTGTACAGGGTGTTCAATTTGTAAATAAACCTTTTAATACATTCCTGCCTATAAACCTCTAAGATTCACCTGCCTAGAACCTCTAAGACAAAACCTGCCTATAAACCTCTAAGATTCACCTGCCTAGAACCTCTAAGACAAAACCTGCCTATAAACCTCTAAACACAACGCTAATTGCATACGCAGTATGACCGCAAATAAAGACAGGAGTGGAATCTGTGGTTCCAACGCACAAGTATTATTCAGGTAAAATACAGTCAGTTACACGCAATCTATACATACATAATTTAGGCGTAAAAGGAAATAATACAGACCAAGTACGGTTATACATACGCTGCGCCTCTGGACCCAGAGATAGACTTCTGACTAGATATCCTCAGTTCACCCAAATTTCAGCATGAACTGGCAAACCAGTGTTTGGACACATGTATTTATTCCCCCCCAGACTGAAACAGGACAAAGGGGAAACTTCCTGCTGATCTCATTGGTTCCCAGAGGAGGAGCATATGTAACGACACATTTAACAGGTTGTTTCAAATAGACTTTCCCTGCCTCTAACAGCCGGGGTCTTTCTGGTAACGCCTCCTGTAACATTCCATCAACTAAAACATTTTGTTGCTTATAAGTTCTGCGATCCGTAACTTGAGTTTGCATGATGCGATCTCTCCACCGATAACACCGGGATTCTGTAAAAAGCGTACGCATCAGAACGAGACCAAACATACCTTGCTTATCATGTATAATACCTTAGATATCAAAAACCTCTATTTCTTAGCATTTAAACTAACTTAACCAACTTGAATCATACATTTTGATGCTTATGGAACCTTATGTGCGAATATGTAGTGTGTGGGTATTCGGGGTTTGATATAAGGATGCTAGTTATTAATGGGTGAGATTTAAGTGCATAATCTCTCATACACGAAGTGAACATCCAGCAGTGTGGATGGCTGAGGGTTGTAATTCTACATGCCCTCTGTCAGCAGGCCCCCACCTGCTGTGTTCAAAGGAAAACAAAACCTCTTTTGTTCTCACAGACTCTTGTGTGAAGTGCAAATGTATTATCACCTCAAACTGTGGGATTTGGAGCCATCTTGTCTAGGATTCAGGCAAATCCAATTGTGTAGATATTATATTACAATTGCCACAACTATACTTTATCTGCATCCAGGGATTCCCAATTTGTATGTAAAAATACCCATTGTCTCTTCTTATTTACTTCTACTTAGAAAGCTGTTTTTTCCCGTTGCCCTTGGTAGGTTAACAAAAACATTGCCATCTGTTCTTAGCTCCTGGGTTATAACTTGAATTAATGCTGACCACACAAAATGGTGCCTTGCGATCTCATTTCCAAAATGGAGTCTTGCGGCCTTTCGCAAGATGGCATCGCTGCGATTAAATTTTAAACTGAACTTGTCTCACTCAATTATTCAACTTCGACAGTCCACCCTTTGATAGCAAACAACATGCTATCACAATCTGCTATTTGAATCTGTTTAGCGATGCATGAGAATATACCGTTCAATGTTATTATGGTATGACACAGTATGTTCATTTGAACCATTCAGATAATGCGTCTACGGGAGGGAAATAAAACTGCCCTTATACGCACACCGCGGATCCTTAAGGGATCATGGGAAAGATGTGGGGATGCACCTATCCTATAAGGAGAGCCTTGAAAGGGGTTGGGACTGCATTACCTAAGATGACTTAAAACAACATAAACGTTATATCCATGCACGACCACTCAAACTCAGGCTACATTGTTATACACTACGTCATAACTCAGGATTGAAATACAGTTCTTCCTTATTATTATTATTCACATTTTCACAACAATTTACTGTACTGAAATTGGACCGGCACTCCCCTGATTTGGTATAGCACTCCTCCTCCTGACTCCACTCCATCAGCTCCGCCATCAGCTCACATCTCCTTTATTGGTCCCCCATCACAGACACCGAGCATCCCCAAACAGATCATCATGACAAAAAAAATAAAACTCTGGAAAAAAAAAGAACTAGGATGACCACAGCAGACCACTCCATTGCTTGAAGCACTGATCTACACATTTCTTTAGCTCAGATATCTCACCGTCACCTTTTTAATCCTTCCGGCACAAGCTCGCAATCGACAGGTCCACGTTATCGGCCTTGTCTCTGCCTTGTATCTCCACCGGTTGGTTAACCTCCCTATAGTGAGCGGAATGGATCCACATATCTTCCCTGGCCACCCTTTGAGGATGCTGTATCGTCAGATACGGACCTTTCCACCGATCAGTCAAACAACCTGAGCTAAAAAAAATTTGGATAATAACAAATTCTTCCAGATTTGACATCATGACAGGTTGCATTAGACATGTTAGTTAATAACACTTCCAATTTCGGTTATTCTCATTCATCTTCGTGAGACCCTGCACAGTAACCTCATTATCAATTTTTCACATGAGGCTGCCTGTTTGGACAGTATCTCAAAGGGGGGCAAATAAAGGAAAAGACAGTCTGGGATAATCTTAGTGTTGTTACCCATCATCTTACGCATGTTCTTGAAAACGTCACCTGTAAAATAAGTCCCCCTATCACTTTTAATAATTCTAGGGATATAGTATCTGCATACTGGTTCCTGCAATTAAATCTTGTTATTAATAGCTACTGCTCTAAATAATGCCTGTGCCGCTGGGTTGGATAGTTTTCCGAGTAGTCGACCTCAGCCTGGCATGGCTGCCGTTTATCCTTAGCAACCTTGTGTCCTATGAGTGGGAGATAAAGCACAACAGTTTAATATCATTTAAACATGACCCAAAATACAACAATAAATCATCCACATTTTACATTAGAACAGATCCATTGATAGGTTGAAAAAATTATAAACAGTCATATAAGGCCTGGGAGAAGATACTGGGGTTACCTATGAACTCATGGGAAACTCATGTTCCTGTGTGGTGTTCTTCGCTTTGCAGTACTTACTTACGTGTCCCACTTGGTGACAGTTAAAACATAATTTTGAACGGGGTGGATGAAAAGATTGTTGTGGGATTTGAGCAAGAGGGAAAGGTGGTGGGTATGGGTAAGGATAGGGAGGGTAAGGATATTGCGGGGGATATGAGTATGGGACCTGTGGTTGTGTATGATATGTGGGGTAAGGATGTGTTTGCTGTGGTGTGGGATTGGTGAGGACGTGTAATTGTTCAGGTGCAGGTGTGTGTGTGGGTGCAGGTGTGTCGGTTGGCTGTGATGTTATTGTCATTCCTTCCAGAGCTTGTATACTGACAGCCATTAGTTTTTCGCTCTGGGTCTCTCTCTTTTTGGAGATGTTTTTATCATGTTCTATGGCAGACTCTATGAGGTTATCTATTGTAAGTCCCCTCCAGCCAGGTTGTGAGGTCTGAACCCGAATCTTTAAATCGTCTTTCAGACCGTCCATGAGTACCGTGACTATCATTCCCCTGTGGTGAGTGCTATCTTTAATATCTTCTATCCCAGTGTACTGGGTGATAGCCTGCAGAGCCCGGTCGCAATAGTCTTCTGCAGTTTCACTCTCCTTTTGCTTAATTGTGAAGATTTTGTTCCAGTTAACTACTACTGGAAAATATACACCCAATTGAGTCACAATGCGGGAAATGTTACCTTGGTTTACTTGGTCTGTTAAGGGAACGTCTCCATCCAATACACAGTCCGTGATAAATTTTGTCACGTCGGTATTGTGTGGCAGACAGGCCCTTAACACCACACGCCAATCTTTATTAGTGGGCTCATGAGAACTACCCAAATTTCTCAAAAATCTTTGACATTTGGCTAGTTCCTTTTTGGGATTGGGGAAATCATTTATGATGGAATTCAGTTCTGCTCTTGTCCATGGACAATGCATTACTACTTCCCTCGTGGGCACTACACCGTTTGCATCTGCATTTCCATTCAGAACAGTTATTGTCCGAATGGGATGCAGACCGGCAGCGTTGCTACCTCTGACCTGGTTACCTGGCTGGGGGTTTAATCTGCTGCTGCTACATATGGTATTAACAACTTCCTCTATGGGTGCAGAGTGTGTTAACACTTCCCTTGCTGTTACCGATGGAGATGGCGGCACCACCCGTGATTGTGGTGATGCAGCATCTATCATTTGCACAGCATGAGAAATGGCAGACATTACAATAGGCTCATCATCCATATCATAAACACTTTCTTTATGGTTGCTTAAGAGAGGGTACAAGTTGCTTGTTACATTTTTATTGGTATTTTTGGTAACCGTACTTGCACCTCCATCCACATAAGGTGGGGGAGGTGAGCGTGAACTGCTGGCAATACTCTCCACGACGCTACTTTGCCGCACGTGCGCGCCAATTTGCGGCTCGCCCGTATTGCATCTCAGCGTCGTGGATGTATTTTCTGGCAATGCGTTCGCAACGCTAGTTTGCGTCGTTTGCACATTTTTAAGCCAAGCATCCCCTTCATGCTGCCATATTTTTAAACATTCAAAATACTTAATCTTTTTCTCTCGGGATCGCACCATACTGATGTGATCCTGGACATTGTCTAACGCATTTTTATCAAAACTACCAAGTCTGGGAAACGGTCTAACACTCTTTCTCGTCATATTAAACCATATATCACAATACCTTATTGCATAAGTACCGTACTTAGTATGCATAATACGACGGGCTGATCCAATTGGAGCCTCCATTAGCAGCACATCATTGCTTAACATTTCTACCGTTTGCGTGGCTCCCATTTTGAGACAACTCCTATGCTTTTCAATAAAAATTTAAACTGGTGAAAGACAATCAAGATACTTTCACTTACCTACGGACGAAATTTCTAGATGCTCCACGCTCACCTACGGACGAAATTTCTAGATGCGCCACGCTCACCTACGGACGAAATTTCTAGATGCGCCACGCTCACCTACGGACGAAATTTCTAGATGCGCCACGCTCACCTATTATCTCTCAGCTCACAATCATACCTAGTGCGGCTCAACTACAATGCTCAAATTTTATTGAACACTGCAGTCACACTGAGAGCCGGTCCCTAACAAAAATAACAAACCATACACCTGCTCTGTGTACTGAACGGTAAGCTGCCTACCGAGTGGCTAGGCTAACCCTTGCACCTAGCCCTTAAGGATCATATGATACCCTTAACTGTCCAACACATACTCACTGTTACACACTTTTTCTCTGCGCAGAAAATAAACGTTTAACCCAGATATTGGTAGACAGTAAAAAATGTAAACCTTAATGGCTTTGTTCAAACACGTGGCAGCAGAACCCGGAAGTGCGTATACGCTTATTGTGCGACCGGCCGCATACACAATTATGCGACTACCACACAAGCGTATAATGACTTTTTAACAGCGTACGCAAAAATGCATCTCAGCCGCATACTCAATACTGCGGCACCCCTCTAAACGTAAGGTTCTATCAACAGAGAAAAGAAAAACTTTTTTTTTTTCTCTCTTGTCCCTGGATTCTGATCAGCGCTTCCTCTACACAATAACCGGCAGTACGCTCTCAGCAACACTGTGGTAATGAAAGACTAATGCGTCTTTCAAAAGGCGCCTCCACCCTTTTGCTGAGAGAGGACTGACGGAGTGTTATCGTGTATCAGATAGTGTGATAAACCGATGAGCCCCCACTGTTAAATTTGTAAATAAACCTTTTAATACATTCCTGCCTATAAACCTCTAAGATTCACCTGCCTAGAACCTCTAAGACAAAACCTGCCTATAAACCTCTAAGATTCACCTGCCTAGAACCTCTAAGACAAAACCTACCTATAAACCTCTAAACACAACGCTAATTGCGTACGCAGTATGACCGCAAATAAAGACAGGAGTGGAATCTGTGGTTCCAACGCACAAGTATTATTCAGGTAAAAGTACAGTCAGTTACACGCAATCTATACATACATAATTTAGGCGTAAAAGGAAATAATATAGACCAAGTACGGTTATACATACGCTGCGCCTCTGGACCCAGAGATAGACTTCTGACTAGATATCCTCAGTTCACCCAAAATTCAGCATGAACTGGCAAACCAGTGTTTGGACACATGTATTTATTCCCCCCCAGACTGAAACAGGACAAAGGGGAAACTTCCTGCTGATCTCATTGGTTCCCAGAGGAGGAGCATATGTAACAACACATTTAACAGGTTGTTTCAAATAGACTTTCCCTGCCTCTAACAGCCGGGGTCTTTCTTGTAACGCCTCCTGTAACATTCCATCAACTAAAACATTTTGTTGCTTATAAGTTCTGCGATCCGTAACTTGAGTTTGCATGATGCGATCTCTCCACCGATAACACCGGGATTCTGTAAAAAGCGTACGCATCAGAACGAGACCAAACATACCTTGCTTATCATGTATAATACCTTAGATATCAAAAACCTCTATTTCTTAGCATTTAAACTAACTTAACCAACTTGAATCATACATTTTGATGCTTATGGAACCTTATGTGCGAATATGTAGTGTGTGGGTATTCGGGGTTTGATATAAGGATGCTAGTTATTAATGGGTGAGATTTAAGTGCATAATCTCTCATACACGAAGTGAACATCCAGCAGTGTGGATGGCTGAGGGTTGTAATTCTACATGCCCTCTGTCAGCAGGCCCCCACCTGCTGTGTTCAAAGGAAAACAAAACCTCTTTTGTTCTCACAGACTCTTGTGTGAAGTGCAAATGTATTATCACCTCAAACTGTGGGATTTGAAGCCATCTTGTCTAGGATTCAGGCAAATCCAATTGTGTAGATATTATATTACAATTGCCACAACTATACTTTATCTGCATCCAGGGATTCCCAATTTGTATGTAAAAATACCCATTGTCTCTTCTTATTTACTTCTACTTAGAAAGCTGTTTTTTCCCGTTGCCCTTGGTAGGTTAACAAAAACATTGCCATCTGTTCTTAGCTCCTGGGTTATAACTTGAATTAATGCTGACCACACAAAATGGTGCCTTGCGATCTCATTTCCAAAATGGAGTCTTGCGGCCATTCGCAAGATGGCGTCGCTGCGATTAAATTTTAAACTGAACTTGTCTCACTCAATTATTCAACTTCGACAAGGGGCAAACAGGGTTTTCATGGGGAGGGCGGGGGACGGGGTGTCTTATTTTTTTTTTGCCAGTTGTTCATCCGATCTAGTTTTATCTACTTCTCCATTGGGCTCCATATATGTATTTACACGCAGTCAATCATATGTGTTATTTGCTACAGCATATTGGGGCTAATTCAGAGGAGGACGCAGTTGCAGAAGTGACTGCATCTTTTTATGCAGCCAAGATTGCATCTTTATATAAATGCCGCAGCCGATGGGCTTCCTACTGAGGTGCCATCCGGCAGCGCCGCTGTGTATAATAAGCAGTGGCGGGCTGGGCCGGGGGGCAGGGTGCCATATTCCCCCCCGGGCCGGTAGACTTTTGCCTCAGTGAGGGCCTGTATCACTAGTGCACAGGCATGACTGACGGCCGGATGACAGGCAGAAAGTGCTCTCAGTCGCTCCGACTATAGCAGCATCAGAGCGGCTGGGCAGCATTCTCTGCCTGTTACCGGGCTGTCTGTCACTCACATCTATGCAGCTTGTGGCTGCACACTGAGCAGCACTCCTTCCGAGGCCGCTCCGCTGCTCTGTGTATCTCTATCCCTTCCTCTTCCCGGCTAAGGCCCCGTCCCCTCACCAGGAGGCAACGCCCCTCTCCTACCCTGTCTGACTATATTAATCTATCTCCTTCTGTCCCTGCTGAAGACCCCGCACCCTCATCCCGAGTCGCCGCCCTTTCTCCACCTGTCTCTGTCATCTCTTCCTGTACCCTGGACCTGGAGCTCTGCAGGGACCAGAGACAGAACAGCCTTCCAGACAGGTAAGTGCCAGTGGAGGTGCACATGTTTAATGATATTTGAGGTTGAGGGGGGTGTTGGAATACTTATGCAATGGGGGGCTGTAGTTATTTTTATCTTGGGGGGTGGGGGTGTTTTAATACTGTTGGTGCTGGGGGTGATATAATAATGTGTGTGAATGTGGGGGGGTATTATTATTGTGTGTGAGGGCTACTGTATATTCATAATACCTGTGTTATATGTGGGTCACTGATGATTTCTGCATAATCTGGTGATTACTGCATTATCTGGCAGCCATTACAACGCTCCCTGATCAGGTGGTCACTGTGAACCTCTCTGCATTATATGGCAGGCACTGTGACGCTCCTTGATCTGATGGTTACTGCAAACCTCTCTGCATTATATGGCACATCACTGCGACTCTCCCTGATCTGACGCTCACTGCGACCTCTCTGCATTATAATGTCACTGCGACACTCCCTGATCTGATGGTCCCTGTGAACCTCTCTGCATTATATGGCAGTCACTGCGATGCTCCCTAATCTGGCTGTCACTGCAAACCTCTCTACATTATTTAAAGCACACCCACTTTAGGCACACCTTACTTGCAGAGGCTATTTTCTCCATTGCAATGCGCTGGTGGAGAAATCGGGCCACTTGTGTCTGCCCCCCAGGCCAAAAGTTGCCAGCCAGCCCCTGATAATAAGACGCACCATAGGAGATTGCGACAGCTCTTTGGAGGTGCTATTTCTCCATTTGAATATGGCCACCTGTGTCAGTGTATCTGCGACACCCCCGCGACCACGTCTAGCTAGCCCCCTGTTACCACCAAGAAATGCCCACTGAAATTGCCTTAATATTATGCTAGTTACTTATAGTAGGAGGCATTATAACAGTGATGTAAAATTATTTTTGTTAGCAACTGAAATTATTTGGTGGGCAGAGTAAGACTTAGTGACAGTGTCATTTGCAGTAATTAAAATGGGGATGGGGCATACATGCCTACTCTCCCGATTTGGTCGGGAGCCTCCCGAAAATCGGGTGACGCTCCCGACCTCCCGGAAAAGTAAGCAGGCCTCCCAGCCCCCCCAGTCCCCCCCTCAATACCTTCCCGAAACACCCGCAGCTGGTGGGCTGATGACGGGATTCTCGCTGAATCGCGTCATCATGACCCTGCCCCCTGCTCCACAATGCCAGAAATCTCGGCATTGTGTAGCGGGGGCGGGGCCAAAATGATGTGAATGTGAGGTTCCACCCATAACTCCGCCCCCAAACGGCATGTGCCATCCCGGTCACGCCCCCTTTTGCCGGCCCCGCCCCCCTGTAAGCTGACCTGGCTGCCTCCCTCCCGGAAAAGGCCAAAAGGATATCGGCAAGTATGGGATGGGGTAGTTACAATGTTCGCATTTTACACACATAGACATAAGCCTACCAACCATAGTTTTATTAGTGATGAATAATAATTTATTACCCTCCAAGCACACCATTTTTGCCCCAGTACATTGAATCACCACTCTTTGTCAGACCCATCCAGATGCCTCTTTTATGCCATAAGACCCCTTCATATGCCCTTACATACCATCACACTCTTCCATGTGCCCCTTATATAGCATCAGATTATCTAGATGCCCCATATATGCCATCAGTCCCCACCCTCTCCAAAGACTCCTCCCCTCATTTAGGGCTGCTTCACAAATATTCCGGTCTGATTTCCCATCCCAATCCGCCCCTTAGGTAATACTCCATTAAACATTTTAACAGAGGAATGTTAGGTTAACTCCATGCTTCAAATCTGCCCATTTTAGTTTTGTGGTTCGGATCAAAACTAGAAACCACTGTTCCCCAAAGAAAAGTTTTAAAATGCCCCCTTCTAACTACTGTCGGTACTCCCTCTCTAAAGAGGGTTAGCTAAATTGCTTGACTTATACCAGACTGTCCAACTCATGAATAGTTAAAAACCGTAACTGTAATTTTATTTTTTTTAGGTAAAAAAATATAACACGAAAATACTTTATACTATTTTTTACTGTTCAGTAAGTCTTGACTGAAAATACCTACAATGTGGTATTTACCCTGATCTGGCTTCAGTGGCTCAGGGGCAGATGTACTATACTCTGGAATGTGAAAAATTGGACAGTGATAAAGTAGCAACCAATCAGCTCCTAAATGTAATTTCAGCATGTAACATGGCAGTTAGGAGCTGAGTGGCTAGTAGTTTATAACTTTTCAATTTATCACTTTTCAGGGTTTAGTACATATCCTCCTCAGTGACCATTTCCTCTTTTTGGGCAAAATTTACTAAGTGGCGGTTTGACGGCGGTTTCTATTCTATTCTAAACCCCGGTGGTTTGGTGGCGGTTTCTATTCTATTCTAAGCCCTGGGGGTTTGGTGGCGGTTTCTATTCTATTCTAAACCCCGGGGGTTTGGTTTTGCAGCAGTTTCTAAATGACAGCCCTGTTCTATTCTATTCTAAAATGTGTTTTGACTGTGCTTTGGCGGCGGTTTTGCTATCTGCAGATTTACTAAGGCCAAAACCACTGCAAAACTGCCATCAAAACACATTTTAGAACAGAATAGAACAGGGCTGTCATTTAGAAACTGCTGCAAAACCAAACCTCTGTGGTTTAGAACAGAATAGAAACCGCCGCCAAACCCCCGGGGTTTAGAATAGACTAGAAACCGCCACCAAACCGCCGGGGTTTAGAATAGAATAGAAACCACCGTCAAACCGCCGCTTAGTAAATTTTGCCCTTTGTCTCCTTTGACCTTGGAGAGAGATGAAGTGGAGAAAGATAAAGTACCAACCAATGAGCTTCTAACTTTCATTTTTTAAACACAGGGGTCTATATACTAAGCCTTGGATGGAGATAAAGTGAACGGAGATAAAGTACCAGCCAACAAGCTCCTAATTGTCATTTTCAAACACAGCCTGTGACATGGCAGTTAGGAGCTGATTGGCTGGTACTTTATCTCTGTTCTCCATCCAAGGCTTACTAAATAGACCACCCCATAGCCCTTAAAATGGCAGTTAGAAGCTGATTAGTTGGTACTTAGGGCCTGATTCAGAGCCGCTCGCTGTTTGCGAGTGCTCGCTCTGAATCAGGACTGGGATTTTTAAAAAAATTTTTGCCTCCAGGCTGCTCGCTAAGCTGTGGGTGACCACTCACAGCTTTTGCGAGCGGTCCGGCGATGGTCGCGATTATCACGACCATCGAGCTTGCGAGGAGACCCTTGTGGTAGGGTCTCAGCTCTCGCAAGCCCGAGTGGACTTCCTGCTCTAATAGAGCAGGAAGTCCACTATTGACATCACTAGTGATGTCAGTAGGGCCGCCCACAAACGTCAGGCATTCCTAAGGGACCCCCACTCCCCGCCTACAAAACGGGGCGAGTGGTCAATCAACATTGACAGCCGCCCCGTCTTGTAGCGAGACCCGTTGCGACGGAGCTGCCGTCGCAGTATGGGTCTCGCACATGCGCTTGCCGGAGGCACTAAAGGTCTGAATCAGACCTTTAGTGTTTTTACAGTTGCAAATTATTTGAAGGAATAAATGGTTCTTTTAGGGAGGGGCTGGCGGGGAGTGCAAGACACACCATTGTGGCACGTGACTATGCCTCATTGTAGTACATGTGCCACTGTGAAGTATGTTGCCCTGATTTGAAAAGTTGGTACGAATTAAATTTTAGAGCATCATCTGAGTCTTCCAGGCAGAAAGGCTCTCTTTGGGTAGATGTACTAAGCCTTGGAGATAAAGTGGAGATAGATAAAGTACCAATCAATCAGCTCCTAACTGTCATTTTTCAAACAGCCTGTAAAGTGACAGTTATAAGCTGATTGCTTGGTACTTTATCTCTATCCATTTTATCTCTTTCTAAGGGCTCTATTTATTATATTAATTATCGGGATCCGAACAGACCCCGATAATTAACATCCCTACTCGACGTGAAGGAGGAATCTGAAAGGACCCCTCTTCAAAACCCAGGACTCCTTCCCATAGGGAAGGAGCGGGATGCGGGAGCAAATGGCATCTGAAGATGGGCGAAAGCTCCCACAGTCAAGATCTGAAAATATTATATTTTCAGAGCTTGATGAATTTTGTCCCCATACTAGTGTATGGGGACAGCGGGCCATTCCAGGAGAGAAAGGTAAGCAGGAGATATCTGTGATACTAGTATATGGGGACATCGGGCCATTCCAGGAGAGAAAGGTAAGCAGGAGATATCTGTGATACTAGTGTATGGGGACAGCAGGCCATTCCAGGAGAGAAAGGTAAGCAGGAGATATCTGTGATACTATTGTATGGGGACAGCGGACCATTCCAGGACAGAAAGGTAAGCAGGAGATATCTGTGATATTAGTGTATGGGGACAGCAGGCCATTCCAGGAGAGAAAGGTAAGCAGGAGATATCTGTGATACTAGTGTATGGGGACAGCAGGCCATTCCAGGAGAGAAAGGTAAGCAGGAGATATCTGTGATATCTCCTGCATTGCCCTTTTGGTGAATGATCTGAAAACTTAATTTCTACAAAAGCAGGTGGAAATGTTCATTTACATCTGTATTTGTAGAAATTAAGTGATGATGAATACACCCATAAGGCTTAGTACATCTCACCCCAGTGGCAAATGCAGGATTTTGAAAGGGGAGTTTCCAAATCCTTGGTTACCGAACCAACGAAAAAACATCTAGCCATAAATATATATATATAGCTTACATAGGATTTAGGACCACTACAGTAAAATATACCACTCAGCCTATGAAGGGGTACACACACACTGACTGACACAGACACACACACACA
Source organism: Taudactylus pleione (assembly GCA_031769625.1). NCBI lineage: Eukaryota > Metazoa > Chordata > Amphibia > Anura > Myobatrachidae > Taudactylus > Taudactylus pleione. The sequence goes on from JAUIMM010000641.1 coordinate 2,264,778, forward strand.
CCTCTGTCACTAAAAAACATGAATACAGCAGGCAAATAAATAAAGCCAGCATGATATATTAAAGACCCCCTCTCCCCCCAGTAGTGCCGCTTATACAGTGCCCCTAGTAGTGGTCCCCCTATGCAGTGCCCCCAGTAGTGCCCCTTATGCAGTGCCCCTTATGCAGTGCCCTTAGTGCCCCATATACAGTGCCCCCCTATGTAGTGCCCCCATTAGTGGTCCCCCTATGCAGTGCCCCAAGTAGTGCTCCTGTCCTTATACAGTGCCCTCATTAGTGCCCCTTATACAGTGTCCCCAGTAGTGGTCCCCTATGCAGTGCCCCTTATACAGTGCCCCCAGAAGTGCCTCTTATACAGTGCCCCCAGTGGTGCCAATGCCCCCAGCAGTGCCCCTTATGCAGTGCCCCCAGTAGTGCCCCATATACAGTGCCTCCAGTAGTGGTCCCCCTATGCAGTACCCCCAGTAGTGCCCCTTATATAGTGCCCTCAGTAGTAGTCACTCCTGTGCAGTGCCCCCAACCCTATGCAATGCCCTTTACATATATAGGACAAAGACTCCTTAAATAAAAACACTCACCTGAATCCCCGCTCCTGCCGCTGTCCACTCCTCCATCCTCCCGCCCCACTCTGCACTATGGGAGAGACGTCATGACATCTCTCCTATCACCCACTGCGGGAGCCAGAAGGTGGGGCTCATAAGCGAGCTCCATGCCGGCTTCGGCAGTGGGCGCAGCAGCCAATGAGAGTCTGTCTGACTCTCATTGGCTGCCAACACAAACACACTGCCACCGGGAAGTACGAGTGTGCTTGTTACTGTGTAGTGCGGACCACACTCACTGTGGTCTGCACTACACTTACTGATTGGCGGGCAGGGGGGTTTCTGGGTACTCAGAAACCCCCCCCCTGCGTGCGCATATTCACCCATAGCCTTTATTACTACCACGACGCAGTGGCAAACGCAGGAATTTGAAAGGGGGGTTTCCAAATACGAAAAAAAAAAATCTAACTATAAATAATATATATATATATATATATATATATATATATATATATATATATATATATCTCCAAAAACAAACGGCACTAGGACACTGTTGTAAAGAACAATAGTTAGTCGTCAGGGCCATACAAACTGTTGACCTTTTTACAATAAAATCTATTGTTCTTTACACCAGTGTCTTAGTGCCGTTTGTTTTTTGGGGGTGTATGATATTGGACTCTGGCACAGGATCAAGGTGTCACAGCATAGTTCAGAGTGCCAGCAGAACTGTGGATATTATATATATATATAAACAATGCTCCGGCACTCCTTCACTCCGTGTCACCTGGACATGTAGTCCAAACCTTGCTCTGGTGCCCTCCAGGAGGACAGCACCCCCAATTCACAATGCACATGAAATCATAGGCGGCACTCGGAGACTGGTGAAAAACGTGATACCCTCTGCCGAGGGACTTTTAATCAGTCGACGTTTAGGGGTCTTCCACCCCTTCCTCAGGACAACCGAAACGTTGACTGATTAAAAGTCCCTCGGCAGAGGGTATCACGTTTTTCACCAGTTTCCGAGTGCCGCCTATGATTTCATGCGCGTTATATATATATATATATATATATATATACATATATTATATATATATACATACACATACATATATAATATATATATATATATATATATATTTGGATGATGGACAGTCAGTTCGGCATCTCACACACAATGACTCTAACCTAGACAGACACTCACAAAGACTACACACAGACACACACACCAACACAGGCACTGACACACATACATACACACACACATCTTTCACAGCGTCAGTTATTAAACACCCCCACTGGCAAACACCAACCCCCCGCACGCGCTGACAGTAAACCCCCGCCGGCGGCTCCTCTCCCACTGGGCACCCTCCACATTACTTCACCTGGGCTCCAGGTCCAGGAGAGAGCGCCAGGTATGCAGTCACCCGGTGGCAGCTCACAGCCTGGCCCTCTTGCAGTCAATGCCCCATCCATCCTAGGAGGAGCTGCCCGCTGCCAGAACAGCTCCCCCTACAGTCAGCCAGCCTAGCTCCAGCCGCAGCCACAGTTGCCTGAACTCCGGCAGCTCCTTTTAATAACAAAATAAATAAAAATGTTGTTTAGCTGCGCGGCGATGGAGTGGCGGCCAGGGGGGATTTCTAGGTACTCAGAAACCCCCCCTGCGTGCGCGTATGCGACGGATGACATCAACTTTTCAGTTCTTCACCTGAAATAATGTTTAGTTTAGCCTTAGTATGGCTTATATTAACAGTTATAACAGGGAATACCAGGACTGTCCTAATTATGTGTGTGCAACATTTTATTACATGGTTTTGAGAGTGTGTGTAAAGAAAGAACTAGTCTGCCAAAGTGCAGCACAGAGCCACTGCAAGTCTAGGATGACACACAAGAATGTCCAGCTCTGGTGTAAATCTTGTCATTTTGCAGGGTGGAAATAGGGGTTCCACTGAAATGCCTGTAAAATTTACTCTATTCACCCCTTGCCTCATTACAATAATATTGTTTCTCCAAATAAAATCGGTATGCTCAATATAGCACCAAAATTTACAAGGCACCTCTTTACTCCACCCAAATGCCTCTCTCTGTCTATGCAGATTGCTGCTTCACCGCAAATGATGATATCTTGCTCGACAAACTATAAATCAAGGTACTGCATAAGGCAGTTCCAAAAATATTTTTCCACCTTGTAAATGATCTCCATTGATTTCTGTTTAAATAAATGAAAATTCTCCCATATGGTAATTTGATGAGGAAAAATCAGTTTGTTCTATTACATTTATATAATTAGATTCTCACTGAGACAGTTTGTTCTTAAAAGGATATTATTATATTAAGATCTCGTTATGCGTGGCTTTCTGTGTGCAGCACCACAATCCCTGGTTTGCTATACAAACAAGTAAAAATCTGCATACAGTATAATGAAGTTCTTCTTACCAACACGTTAATACATGAGCCAGATGAAGTTGAATCTTTACGTAGATAATGGCCAAATATTTCTCTTCCACCAAGACGAAATGTTTCACTAAGATGAAATTGGTTCACAATGTAAAAATAAACGGGACAGGGCACCATTGGGTTAATCATATTCCTATCTTGATCAGTATATGGTAAATGACGACCCAACCAAGTACCTATAAAAGAACCCAAAGCAGCTATCAGATGTTGCTAGGAGACTTCTGAAAATAGTTTAGGTAAATGGCTCAGGCTCCTGTTTGCTTTTCCAGCAGAGAGCACAACACATTAAAATTGTTTTATTCAAGTTCTCTGATGTGAAGGTTATTTGACGGCATTGAGAAAAAAAATTAATGAAGTACTAATGAAGCTATTGAACAAACTATGGGGGATATGAACTGTGGGCCTGATTCAGAGCCGGACGCTCTGACAGAGCGCTCGCTCTGAATCAGGGCCGTCCTTCTGTTTTTTTAGAGCGGCCTCCTGGCCGCTCGCATAGCTGTGGGTGACCACCCACAGCTATAGCGAGCGGCCAGAAAGATGGTCGCGATGGTCAAGACCATCGGGCTTGCGACAAGACCCTTGTGGTAGGGCCTCAATGCCGCAAGCCCTAAAGTGCTTTCGGCTCTACCAGAGCCGAAAGCACTCCTACTGACATCACTTGTGATGTCAGTGGGAACGCCTCCATCTGGGCAGCCATGCCCCCGGCCCACCCACCAAAGGGGGCGTGCTGTCACTCAACATCGACAGCACGCCCCCTTTGGTACGAGACCCGGAGCGACGGCTTGCCCGTCGCTATCCGGGTCTCGCGCATGCGCACGACGGAGCCGGCTCCGTCGTGCGCATGCGCACTGGGCCACCATCGACCCGCTTGTGAGCGCTCAGCGCTAGCGAGCGGGTCTGAATCAGGCCCTCAATTCAGAAGAATAAGCAGCATTTGGTATTTTGACAATTGTAGGTAATTTCTTTAAAACATATAGGGGCATATTCAATTGGGGGCGAGAAAAGCAAAAATCCCGCACCTGTGAGCTTTTTCCTTCAGGTGCAGGATTTTTGCTATTCAATTAGGTGCGGATTTTTTCCTTTTTTTGAGCGCCGGGGAGGTTTTTATTCTCGCACCTCCAGAACAAGTCTGATTTTTTCTAAAATCGTTAATTTTAGGAAAAATCAGCGGGACTTGCTCTGGAACCCCGGCGGCACCCCACCTGAGGACTAATTAAGCAATTGGAAGTTTCCAATTAGCTTAATTAGTCCTTAATTACTTACCTTCTGCAGCACTGTCTTCTACATCCAGCGTCGGAAGCCGGGTCTTCTGCAGCAGGGTGAGTATGTCAGTGTGTCTGAGAGTTTGTTAGTGTTTGGAAGTGTGTATGTGTGAGTGAGTGTATGTGTGTGTGTGGCCCCCGACGTGTGTGCCCCCCCAGTGTCTATGTGCCCCACATAATGGGCGCTGGGAGAACTACATCTCCCAGCAGCCCTTGCTCCTACCACCAGCCCCTGGAGCCTCCCAGCAGCCCCCTCTCCAGTGAGAAGATGGAGGGGAGGTCACCGGGAGCCACGAAGACCACCGGAGACCCCCGGGCAGGTAAGTGTATGATTTTTTTTATTTTTTTTTTACGGGCACAGGGTTTTTAGCTCTGAAAACCCTGCAACCACATTTTTTAAATTGGAAACCGCGGGTATCGGGGACACGCATACCTGCAGGGCCGGATTAAGGGGGGGCACTGGGGGCAAGTACCCCCGGGCCCCCCTCAGAGAGGGCCCCCCGCTACCAGCTGCAGATCGTATCAGATTTATCCCGCCGGGCCGCCGCTGCGATTCACAGCACATATGCAGCGGCAGCCAGGCCAGCCCAGTAGCAGCCAGCCATTCGCTGTCTGAACAATATCCTGACAGCCCCCGCCGGCGCCGCAGAGCAGTACTGGGTTGCCGGGTCGGCGGTGGACCAATGATAAGTTAAGTTGTTACAGCCTGTGCAGTGACTGGCTGGCGTCGCGCGCAGGCTGCAGGGAAGAAGAGGGCAGGACTTGAAAGAGAGGGGCGGATTTGTGCAGCCACAGTGACAGGTGCATTTTATGGAGGCAGAGGGGTGCGTGCGAGTGCAGCTATTGAGGACAACTTAGACTGGCTGTCAGCATCTCATCATAAAAGAAAAAAAAGTAAGAGACAGTATTGAAAAGGTTTTTTTAATAACCAAATAAAAATTAAATAAAGGCACTGGGTCCATTGGCTTTAAATGTGTGTGTGTGTATATATATAATTATTTTTTTATGTACACTATGTTCATATGTAAATTTGGAATTCCAGCACTCACTGGTATGATGCAGTGTATACTTGCCAGGTGTGTGTGTGTGTCTGCGCATGTATATATATATATATATATACATATATATATATATATACACATATATATATATATATATATATATATATATATATATAGTGTGTATAGATAGATAAATAAATAGTATTTATTCTTGGTTACATTGGAAGGAATTACACCCTTCACAGAGGGCACCCGGGCGTGTATCTAGTACATGAGAGTGCCATCCATTTGCTACAGATATGTATATATATATATATATTATATATATATTAAATATCCATATATAAGCAGGTGAAAATAACACATTATGCATACATCTAGCCAATGTTTCAGGACACTCCGGTCCTTTTGTCAAGGGAATATATAAATAACTAATAATAAAAAAAAAATATATATATATATACACACATATACACTATCTGAGAAGGGACCACCTGAGCAATGTCAGCCACTACACAGTGTGAGTCTTGAGCAACATTTCAATAATTGCAGTACTGCCGCAATTATTATCGGTCCAACTCGCAGGGAATATTTTCATTTTTAATGAAAATATCCTCGCTATGTACATCTTGGAACTCGCAGGGACAGCGTTGCAGTAACCGCTGTTCCTGCGAGTTATATCCCCGCCATTTAGGGGAAGTCTGTCACAGAAGGGAATAAAAATTGCGCACAGCATCAGCTTCGGTAGCCAGCCGCAGGCTGCAGGAGAGAGATAGAAAGATCTCTCTCCTGCCCCTGGAGGCTTACAGTAGTTTACACCATCTGAAGATGGTGTAAACTACTGGTGCTAGACTCTGAAAAAGTTTTGCTTTTTGGAGTTTAGTACATAGGGAGCAGATTGTTGTCCCCATTTATAATAATGGGGACTACGATCTGCAGCGCTAATTAGCACATTGCTGGAGATTTTGCTGGAGATTTCTGTGAAATCTTCTGCATTGTGCTTTTAGTACAAAGGTACACTAAATAAAATTATGCAGAAACTAAAAGAAACTACAGTTTCTGCATAATTTTATGTAAAAAAAGGCTTGATACATAAGACCCTGTTTTATTCATCAACGAGTTTATAACACAAAATTAGTGATAAATATCAGTGTTTGTGATAAATGTTGCTCCAGCCAATCAGCTCCCAACTGTCGTCTGTTAGAAAAATGACAGTTAGGAGCTGATTGGCTGGAGCACCATTTATCATAAACAGTGATATTTATCACTCATTTTGAGTGATAAACTTGTTGATGAATAAGGCCCTATATATGTGAAGTTTGGCACTCTGGAAAAGAAACTGTATGCTGTAGTGCCCTCCTACTATAGTAGAAGCAAATAGGTATCCTGTAGAAAAAAAGAAGCATCACTCCAGAAACTTTTAAATTTGTGTTAATCTGTACCCTGAAGAAAAGACCCTTAGGACTATTTCACACCTGCTGGTTTTTCCGGCTGTAAAATGTAATTAAACATAGAAGCGGGTGGGTCCTTTCAGACAGCACGGTCCCCATGTTACAGCTGGGAATATCCACAGACAAGGACTGCTGCCATGTCATGTCCGTGCTGTCCCTGCATGTAAGTAAGGTTCAAATTGTACCCGCCCACAACTCAATCTGCTGCTGCGCATGCCTACTCCATTAACAGAAACAATCACACAGTAAAAACAGCTTAAAGCCCTTACATGTGAAAGGCACTGATTGCCTGAAAAAAAACGTCCAGCTTTGGACAGTTTTTTTTGCCGCCCGGGCAAAACCGGTGTGTGTGAAACAGCCCTTAGAAGTCTTGAAATAACGGTAACTATTAATACAGATGTATACTATTTTAAAAGTCTGTGGAGTGCAGCCTCTTCCTTTCTACAGAATACCTATATGCTATATATAATGTGTGTGTGTGTGTGCGTGCGTATAAATTAGGGGTGAGCGGGTTCGGATTTCTGAAATCCGAACCCCCCCGAGCCTCCCCGATCCGAGTCCGATCCGAGTCAGGCTCGACTTTTCCCGCCTGACTCGGATCTGAAATCGAGGCAAAACGTCATCATCCCGCCTTCCGAGTCTCGCGGGTTTTGGATCCTATATAAGGTACCCGCGTCGGCGCCATTTTCTCACTCGGCTGTGGACAGTGAAGAGGGAGGGTGGGAGTTAGGGCTGTGTAGTGTAGTGTAGTGCTGCTGTTGTCCACTACTTCAAAGTCCATAGGGGCTGGCTGTGTTGTGCTGTGCTGCTGTTGTTAATAGGGGCTGTGTCCACTACTTCAAAGTCCATAGGGGCTGGCTGGACTGTGTTGTGCAGTCAGTTCTCCATAGGGGCTGTGTCCACTCCAAAGTCCTGTGCAGTGTCCCAGTCCTAAAGGGGTGCTGTAGTGTTGTCCAGGGGGTGCTCTGTCCATCAGGGGTGCTCACCCCAAGTGCTAAAAAAATAATATATTTTCTGTGTTTGTGAATTGTGTGCGCAGTAGCCGCACGTGCATCAACAAAGTAGTGCCAAGCGTGCGCCTGTGTCATAAGTAAAGGGCCGGCTGGCTTGACCGTTAAAGGGTGCTGTAACCCCCAAAGTACACTCCAGTCCAAACTAAAAAAAAAATAATTTTCTGTGTTTGTGAATTGTGTGCGCAGTAGCCGCACGTGCATCAACAAAGTAGTGCCAAGCGTCCGCCTGTCATAAGTAAAGGGCCGGCTGGCTTGACTGTTAAGGGTGCTGTAACCCCCGAAAGTACACTCCAGTCCAAACCAAAAAAAAAATTATTTTCTGTGTTTGTGAATTGTGTGCGCAGTAGCCGCACGTGCATCAACAAAGTAGTGCCAAGCGTGCGCCTGTGTCATAAGTAAAGGGCCAGCTGGCTTGACCGTTAAAGGGTGCTGTAACCCCCAAAGTACACTCCAAACCAAAAAAATATATATTTTCTGTGTTTGTGACTTGTGTGCACTGTGGCTGCACGTGCATCAACAAAGGAGCAGCGCCAAGCGTGCGCCTGTGTCCCATAAGTAAAGAGCCGGCTGGCTCATTTCTTAAAGGGTGGTGTAACCCACAAAGTGCACTACTCTCCAGCAAAAATAAAAAAATATTTTCTGTGTTTGTGTACGCTTTAGCCGCACGTATATATCAATATAACATAAATGGAGGACCAAACTTTCTCCGATAAAAATAAAATAGGGAAAGATCAAGAACCACTTCCTCCTAGTGCTATTGCTGCTGCTGGGAGTTGTTCATCATCCCAGAGAGGAAGTAGGAACATCACTACTTTTACTAAACAATTGACCCTCCAACAGTCCCTAGTGATGAGGATGAAGTATGACAGCAGTCATCCTGAAGCAAAACGTATAACTGAGGCCTTGACTGCTATGTTGGTGTTAGACATGCGTCCGGTATCCGCCATTAGTGCAGTGGGATTTAGACAATTGATGGAGGTAGTGTGTCCCCGGTTCCAAATCCCGTCTAGATTCCACCTGCATCCTCAAAGCAGCAGCGACAAGCATGCGTCTGTCTGTTAAAGGGTGGTGACACCCTCAAAGTGTGCTACACAAACAATTAAAATATTGTTCTTTTTTTTCGGTCTTTGTGAAATGTGTGGGCTGTAGCCGCACCTGCATCCTTAAAGCAGCAGCGACAAGCGTGCATCTGTCTGTTAAAGGGTGGTGACACCCTCAAAGTGTGCTACACAAACAATTAAAATATTGTTCTTTTTTTTTCGGTCTTTGTGAAATGTGTGGGCTGTAGCCGCACCTGCATCCTTAAAGCAGCAGCGACAAGCGTGCTTCTGTCTGTTAAAGGGTGGTGACACCCTCAAAGTGTGCTACACAAACAATAAAAATATTCTTCTTTTTTTTTCTGTCTTTGTGAAATGTGTGGGCTGTAGCCGCACCTGCATCCTTAAAGCAGCAGCGACAAGCGTGCTTCTGTCTGTTAAAGGGTGGTGACACCCTCAAAGTGTGCTACACAAACAATAAAAATATTGTTCTTTTTTTTTCGGTCTTTGTGAAATGTGTGGGCTGTAGCCGCACCTGCATCCTTAAAGCAGCAGCGACAAGCGTGCGTCTGTCTGTTAAAGGGTGGTGACACCCTCAAAGTGTGCTATACAAACAATAAAAATATTCTTCTTCTTTTTTCTGTCTTTGTGAATTGTGTGGGCTGTAGCCGCACTTGCATCCTCAAAGCAGCAGCGACAAGCGTGCGTCTGTCTGTTAAAGGGTGGTGTAACCCTCAAAGTGCGCTCCACAAACAATAAAAATATTCTTTTTATTTTTTCTGTCTTTGTGAATTGTGTGGGCTGTAGCCGCACTTGCATCCTCAAAGCAGCAGCGACAAGCGTGTGTCTGTCTGTTAAAGGATTACATCGGTGACAGCATCCAAGTAGGCATGTCAGACAGTCCGTACCTGTACTGGCAGGAAAAAGAAGCAATTTGGAGGTCCCTGTATAAACTGGCTCTATTTTACCTGAGTTTCCCCCCCTCCAGTGTGTACTCCGAAAGAGTGTTTAGTGCAGCCGGGAACCTTGTCAGCGAAAGGCGTAGGAGGTTGCTTCCACAAAATGTGGAGAAGATTATGTTCATAAAATGAATTATCAACTCTTCCAGGGAGACCAGCCTCCAGAACGTACAGAGGGACCTGTGGTTCGAGCGGGGACGAATTAATACTCTGTGAGGATGAGGATGTACACACTGAAGAGGGTGAGGAATCGGTGGATGAGGAGGATGAGGATGACATCTTGCCTTCGTAGAGCCAGTTTGTGCAGGGACAGATTAATTGCCAGCTTGTTTTGTGGGGGCCCAAACGAACCAATCATTTCAGCCACAGTTGTGTGGCAGACCCTGGCGCTGAAATGATTGGTTTGTTAAAGTGTGCATGTCCTGTTTATACAACATAAGGGTGGGTGGGAGGGCCCGGGTGGGTGCGAGGGCCCAAGGACAATTCCATCTTGCACCTCTTTTTTTTCTTTGCATTATGTACAGTTTGGGGTCTAGTTTTTCAAACTGCCATCCTGTCTGCCACTGCAGTTTTACGCCTAGATGGGTCACGTGTTTGTGCCGCCCACTCGTGTCGCTTAGCATAGTCATCCAGCTACCTCGGTGCAACCTTTTGGACATAAAAACACTATTGTGAGGTGTGAGGTGTTCAGAATAGACTGGAAATGAGTGGAAATTAAGGTTATTGAGGTTAATAATAGCATAGGAGCAGAAAAACCTACAAATTCTGTGATTTTAGCTGTTTTTATGCTTTTTTTCAAAAAAATACAGATCCAAAACACAAAACCCAGAACCCAAAACACGGAAGGGTGGTTTTGGCAAAACCAATCCAGATCCAAAACACGAAGAAAGATCCAGATCCAAAACCAAAACACAAAACACGAAAAGTGGCCGGTGCACACCCCTAGTATAAATATAAATTATAGATGTGTGCTATGTTCAGTGTATGCTGATTCCTTGGTTACATACAATATATTGTCCAAATACAAGATTCCAACCTCATATGGGACTATATGTGAGCACCAATGTCCTTCAGATACTGTACACCAGGGGTGGCCAAATTCGGTCCTCGAGAGCTACCAACAGTTCACATTTTCCAGGTCTCCTCACAGAATCGCAAGTGAAATAATTAGCTCTACCTGTGGATCTTTCAAAATGTCCTGGAAAACGTGAACTGTTGGTAGATCTCGAGGACCGAGTTTGGCAACCCCTGCTGTATATAGTATGAATCATTTCCATGGTAAATAAGATAGTACTGTATAGTGGCAAAGTGAATGTAATGCAAATGTGGGTGTACAGGAAAACTGTTCAATATAGAAATTGTACTAGTTGTATTAATGTTTATAGTACATTTCCAGTCTTAGTAGAGTTAGAATGTGGCCATTGGCTTTTAATATAAGAATGAAATACTAAATAGGATTATTTTCCTTATAGCAGTTAATTAAGGTCCTATATATCAGAATATATTTTAACTATCAACTTCTGAAAATATTTTAGTTTTGGAAGTGCAGAGAAGCCTTGTTTTACATGGAGGTGATGTGTTTAATTGTATTTTTACATATGTTAATGCTGTGTATATTAGTGAGGTGCTAAGTAGTGATTGGCTGCTGGCGCCGTTAAGAGTTGGTGTACGTCATTCAAGCCAGCCCTCTGACAAAGCCCTTAAGGAAAAGCATTAGAGTTTGGCTTAGTGAAGTGGCGACGTTGCCCTGGATTTCTTCCCTGTGCCTTTGATAGACATGCTGCAACTCTTGCTGATAGTCAGCGCTGTGGTTTGTGTCCTTGGCTGGTGCAGGTGCAGCTATGTAGAGAGATCCCCAGTGTGGTATATTGAGCCATGTGGTAATAAGCACACACTGATTGTTTAATGGTACAAGCATAAAGCTGCATATATACATAACGATTTAGTAAATGAACGATTTTAGTAAACGATTTTTGTTCATTTTTTAAAGGGAAAAATGGACGAAAATCATTTACTAAAATCAATTATGTACTAAATGTAATGAACGATTTTTTTGAACTACAAATGATTTTTGCATATTCCTTTACTGAAAATAGTTGAGTTGGTCAGTCTGACTGCACTACAAACTACAAACGTGAACGCGCATGAACGATAATCGTTCATCGTTTTAACTCAGAAAGTGAACGATTTTTTCAACGATTGAACGATAAAGGATATCGTTAATGATAATCGCTAAAAAAATCGTTGTGTGTGTACGCACCTTAACTGTTAGCAGTCTGCTTTTTTAGAGGTTTTATTATAAATAAAACTTGTTTGCACTATGCAGTGCCCCCTGTGCCTCTCTCTCTCTCTCTCTCTCTCTCTCTCTCTCTATCTCTCTCTCTTTCACTGGGCTCGATTCTATTCAGCGCGATGTAAATAGCTCCGGGAGTTAGCTCCCGGAGCTATTCAATACACCGCGCTGACAAGTCCGACTAATGATTTCGTCTCTCATCCCTCTGGGGATGAGAGAAGAAATCCGACAAAAGTCCCGGCGCGAGGCTGTTTTCTGCCCTTAGCGCCGGGAAAACAGCCTCACGCCGGGAAGTTAGGTCGGGGAATGCCCGTTATCGCGCCTAAACACCCTGTTTAAGACACGATAACGAGCCTTACCCGACCTAACAGCGCGATGAATTGAATAGCTCCGGGAGCTATCTCCCGGCGCTATTCACATCGCGCTGAATTGAATCGTGCCCACTCTCTCTAACTCTCAGATTTTTCTCTCACTCTCATATCTATCTATCTCATATCTATCTATCTATATCTATCGTTAATGCAGAAGAAGATACCGGCACTCCAAACATATTTTTTGCTTAAGTTATTAGCAACATTTAGCCAGTGTATATATATTTGTGTTATAGTATATATGCATGTATAATAAGTACTATTTATTAGTCTTATAACTATTCTTTATTCTTCAATTAAAATATAATTGTGTGAATGTTATAGAGCAGTGGTCTACAATGTTTATTGAGGTGTGAGCTACTTTAGAAAAATGAAACCTCCTGAAGACCTACTAAAATTGTAATAAAAAAAAAAGGTTGAATTTAAGGTAATTTAATGAAAATTAGAAAAATATTTAATAGAAAATAAAAATACATTTAATTATTACAGTGATAATGTTGTAGTTTGTAAATAAAATTTAAGCACAGGCACATTTCACTTTTATTACTGGCTCCAAGGAGGTACGTGTGGTAGAGGAGCAAAAGATTTAGGCAGGGCTGCAGTGTGATTTTCAGGTAGGGCTGGGCAGGAGTCACTCGCTCACCCGTAGCGATGAGTCACTCGCTCCCCCGTAGGTGGAACCATGGGGAAGCACATCAGGTGATTGCTGTAGAGTCTGCAGCAATCACCTGACATGCTTCCCTGTGTCTCCACCCATGGCGTCAATGTCACGGGGGAGCACACGTCAGAGTTGACTCAACAGTATTGCAGCTTGGTGAGCTGCCAAAATTAAGGCCGCGAGCTACAGGTTGGAGACCACTGTTATAGAGTGTGGTTGTGTGTATACAGCAATACTTGTATGTAAATCCTTGAAGGTGCAGGGCAAATCTAGATATAATACATTAGACCCTGTCAGACACAATAATAACACACAGTGTTTTAAGAAAACAATATCTTTATTAGCAGAAATACATACCTAAAATAATATCAAACTGCCTTGCTATATATCTATTTCTATTGATCTATCTATCTATGTATCTATCAATATCTATCTAATTAGTTTCCAGTTCTTCAAAATGCCAAAAAGACTTCTGGCATCAGGAGCTCAAAAGCGCAAACATGCAAGAGAGAAGAAACAAAGTACTAATGCAATCCTGGCACAGATGCCTAAGTTAAATTATTTCTTCCAACCGAATATCTCTACTACCAGTTCAACCACATCAGAACTGCCCACGAGCCATTCAACAGCAATAACTGAACAACATAATCGTAAGTGTAGAGTCAAATGTTTCAAAATCTGTTGATGAAGAAGGTGAAGACAGTGGACCTGAAAATATTCACAGTAGACATTCAACAGAAACAAATGAACAATGTAATCAGAAAGGAACAGAGTCAATCCTTTCAAATTCTGTTGATGAAGAAGGTGCAGAAATAGAACCTAGTCCTTTTGAAGGCAATGATGATGAAAATCAGCAATTTACAGAACATGGTGGATCTTCAACAAGTAAAGGTAATGAAGACCAAAGTTATGCTTTAACTAGACTGAGTGAATGCCAATCAACAGATCCTGCAAAGTGGTTTCCAATCAACTCTGCAACAGTTGATTTTTGGCTAAAACAAGGATTAGAGACCTGTCAAAACAAATGTGATTCTGACAAATATCATAAGTCCTCACGCTTCTACAAACCTTCTCCGGCCAGACCAAAAGGACATTATCGTTTCTTTAAAAACACCATGTTTTATGGACGCCGGCCTAATGGTGTAGTCCATCACAGAAAATGGATGTCATATAGTTCTTCAAATGGTTCAATTTACTGTACTTATTGTACACTGATGGAAAGTAGAAAAGACAAGTTCTCACTTGCTGATGGATTCTCTTACTGGAAAAAAGCACAAGAGAAGATAAAAATCCATGAAGGTAGTGATGCACACCGGAACTGCATTTTGCAAGCCCGTGAACGTGGTGAAAAATCAAGTCATATTGACAGCTATATGGAACGACAGTTCATGGACAGAAAACAATACTGGTGTGAAGTACTACGCAGAGTTGTAGCAGTTGTACAACTTTTAGCAGAGAGAGGGTTAGCATTTCGAGGGAGTGATGAGACCATTGGATCAAAATATAATGGTAATTTTCTTGGGATCATAGAATTGATAGCACAATTTGACCCTTTTCTGGCAAAACATATCCAAGACTTTGGAAACAGTGGACGCGGTAATGCAGGCTATCTATCATCAACAATTGTTGAAGAGTTTATTGAAATTATAGCAAAGCAGGTGACAAATCATATTGTGAAGGAGATTTCACTTTCTAAGTATTTCTCAGTGTCGGTTGATTCAACACCAGATGTAACCCATGCTGATCAGCTCAGTGTTACTGTACGGTATGTGTTGAATGGCATACCAGTTGAGCGTTTTCTCACATTTATAAGGATTCATAGTCATAAGGCTGCAGACCTCACAGAAGACTTGCTGGAATACTTGAAGTCCGAAAATATTGATATCATGGACTGCCCTGGACAGACCTATGACAATGCAAGCAACATGGCTGGAAAATACTCTGGCATGCAAGCAAGGGTGAAGGAATCTAATCCTTTGGCTGTGTTTGTGCCATGCACAGCACATTCCTTAAACCTTGTTGGATCAAATGCTGTTGATTGCTGTGTAGAAGCTGTAAGCTTCTTTGGTTTTCTTTCAAAAATGTACCAATTATTTTCTGCCTCCACCCATCGTTGGTCTGTATTAATGAAACATCTGGGAAAACAGGGACTCACAGTGAAGATTCTCTTAGAAACAAGATGGTCTGCTCGTGCAGATGCAACTGCTGCCTTAGCCAAAGGATACAAAAATATTCAAGATGCCCTTGATGAAATTGTTGATGATGAACAACAACCTGCTGCTACAAGACACGAAGCTGACACTTTGTCTCAGACGATGGATTTGCTAGAAATCGCATTCCTCTGTCATTTCTGGAACACTATTCTATCCAGATTTAATACAACAAGCAAAGCACTGCAATCCACAACTATTGATCTCAAGGCTGCTGTAGATTTACTAGAATCTCTTGGTTACTTTTTAGATTCACTGCATGAAAGTTTTGATACCTTGGAGAAGGAAGCACAAGCAGCATGTGGTATATCAGACTATAAATTAACTCGTACAAGAAGGAAAAAAAGGAATGTGGATAGTGTGGAGTCTGAAGAAACCGTATTTTCTGCAAGAGAGAAATTTCGTGTGGAGACCTACTTGCACATACTTGATTGCCTCAAAATGGCATTGAATTATAGAGTTGTTGCCTATTCTGTTATATACGAATGTTTCAAGGTTGTGCTAAGCTCTTTCAAAATGACAGATGGAGAAATAATTGTAGAGGCTACCAAATTGGCTGAACATTATCCACTAGATCAAAGAAGTGTATCCTCAAGAAATGGTCCAGTTTGTACAGTTTGCCAATGGTAGAAGCTGTCACACACCTTCATCTCAAGCAAAGTTGCTGTATGAACAAAAGATTGAGGTTGTTTTTCCTAATGTAGCTGTCTCTCTGAGAATCTACCTTTGTTTAATGGTGACAAACTGCTCAGGAGAGCGTTCATTTAGCAAATTAACACTTCTAAAAAATAAACTGCGATCAACAAATGCGGGATAAGCGTCTAAAAGCATTAACTCTTCTAAGCATTGAAAGTGAACTGATGTGAGGAATTTGCTTTGAAACCATTATTGAAAACTTTGCACATGTTAAAGCAAGAAAACATAAGTTTTAATCTAGTATTATCCTATGGTTGTTGCATTTGTGTGCGTGAAGCAAAATACAGTACCAGGTCACTCATTTTATATCTGTTAACATTTTGCACATTGTTTTTGACTTGCTTTCTTATTTATTTGCACTTTTTATTTATACTTTGTTTTGTTTAGCAGCTGTTATATAGTCCGCGAAGTTTGAATTGTTACTTTTCAAAACTATTAAAAAAAAACTGATTAAAAATAGTTTATATTTTTTGTGTGTAAAATATTAAATATTCCTTTTAAGAAATAATCTTTAATATTTACCACCTCTCTATATGATTGATGACTCTATGCTTTTAATTTTAGACTTTAGGGCCCCCCTGTCTTAAGTGCCCCGGGCCCTCCAAAGCCTTAATCCAGCTCTGCATACCTGCGGTAATCGAAAATTGGACATGAGGTTTTTTCATCGCTAAACCTCACGCTCAATTGAATATGCCCCATAGGGCAAGATGCAGCAAAGGCAAAAATGTGGTCAAACCTCAGAAAATACAGTTTTCAGAGATATTTGCCACATTTTGCATATGCACCAAGCTCCAAAAAGCAAAACTTTCGGAGTTTGGGCCCGGTAGGCAACTCCATCTACAGATGGCAATGCCTAATAGAAGCCTATTCGCTAATTTTCTGGGGTTTCCTTGTGAGGGGTCCAATAAGGCAGTGGTTCTCAAACTCGGTTCTCAGGACCCCACACAGTTCACGTTTTGCAGGTCACCCAGCAGTAGCACAGGTGTATTCATTACTCATTGGCACATTTTAAAAGATCCACAGGTGGAGCTAATTATTTCACTTGCGATTCTGTGAGGAGACCTGGAAAACATGCACTGTTTGGGGTCCTGAGGACCGACTTTGAGAACCTGTGCAATAGGGGACCCATGTGTTAAACTCATCCACTGGCCGACAGCGTCGCATGTGCAGAAGGCCTCCAGAGGGACTTCTGAGTAATAAATCTGGAAGTCCCCGCAACGCAAAGGACAGCTCTTATCGGAAGTTCTGTCCTTTGCTGAAATGTTCATGCATACGGCATTACTAAACGCTGATATGTATGCGATCAGTGGCAGAATGTATTGCATCCAAAATGCGATGCTTGATGGATCCCACCCATAGAATATTAGACAGAGTTGTATGATAACCTAGCAGATGGCTGAGTAGCAAGTTGTAGTTTAGTCATGCTTGTCGTACATGTTGCAATATTGCTGCAAATTCCTGGTAATTGATCCAATATTGCAGGGTATGTGACCTGAAAACTGCTTAATAACCCAAAAAGATACTATCAAAATTAGGGATGTGCAGGCTCGGTTCTACTCGGTTCCGTTCGGGTTTTTTTACCGAATCTTATTGGCTATCCAAAACTCGTGACAGCTGAAACCCAATAAGATTCGGGAATAAAAAACGAACGGAACCGAGTAGAACCGAGCCTGCACATCCCTAATCAAAATCGATATTATAGTACGTTAGCCCTTCTCAGCCTATATGTCTGGTCAGCTTCTGACTGCATTACTATGCCCCAATGGCTCCTGTGTAAGGCCAAATTGTACATTAGTATTGTCATCAGGCACTTGCACTGAGGGCCCGATTCAGACCCGGTTGCTAGGGTGTGCTCGCACGCAGCCTGCTGATGTTTGCATTCTGCACAGTGCGTGTGCACGAACCAGTCTGTGCAATCGCGAAGTGTTCGCCCCTTGTGTATAGAGGCCTCACTAGCTTGAGTGACAGAACGAGACGTTTGAGGGTGGTGACGGGTTGGTCGCTGGAAACGGGGGAGTGGTGGTGCTAGCACAGGTGTGTCTGAGCATCTTAACACCATTTCAGAGGCGTGCATAATTAAGACGCAGCGTCCTAGTACACTTCACCTGGCTGAATCTTACACTGAAGCACTTGCAGTGCTAGTGGTAGGGTAGGGTCTACCACAAGTGCTGCATCTGAT
The DNA here is from genome assembly GCA_031769625.1 of Taudactylus pleione. Lineage (NCBI taxonomy): Eukaryota > Metazoa > Chordata > Amphibia > Anura > Myobatrachidae > Taudactylus > Taudactylus pleione. The sequence goes on from JAUIMM010000641.1 coordinate 2,282,902, forward strand.
GGTTCTCGATGTTACCGATGGTTGCATACACTTCCTGGAGATGACGTGCACAAGTGGGCGTCTTAAGGCAGACTGGTGGGCGTCTGCCTTGCTGTGCGATCGTGGATTTGCATACTTTCGCTGCGTGCGAACGCATCTAGCAAGCGTGTCTGAATCAAGCCCTGAGCTCCATAACTGCCAGAGCAGTATAAATTTATAAAGGTGCGTATACACTAGATGATTTTTGGAATGATATGCCCGATTCCAACGCATCAGAACGACAAAATCATCTAGTGTGTATGCTCTATATCGTACCGTGCGAGCTTCCGTTAGCTCATCAGCCGCATCGTCAGGTTGGCCATACATACAGGTCCCATGCAGCGGGATGCGACAGGGGCTGGCATATCGGGCGGTTGGGCTCCAGATCGTCTAGTGTGTACCGGCCGCACGATATGCTATCCCATCCGCGTGGGTGGGGGCCCCGGTCGCATCGCTGGGTACGCACATCGCTTAGGGGTATATTTTTAAAAGTTCGTTTTTACTTTCAATTTGATGTTCGATTTAGCTCACCTCAAACCGAATCAAATCGAAAGTACAAATCCCTCTTCAAATCCATCATTTACTAAAATTTGATTTTAGAAGCATTTTATAAATCAAATTCAATTTGGTTCGGTTTTGAACAGTGATTTGCTTTGTTTGGCATGCTCATGTACAAATCAAACAGCAAATCCCACTTCAAAACGAACTGCTAATCCCCGACTGAATAGAACTGCTTCATTCTTTCACTTTCAGCATGAGCAGTTAGTTTTCACACAGATACATGCATACATCAGTGAGATGCATGCATGTATCTTACTGTAAAAAGCTTAGAAATAGTTAAAACATTTAAAAAAATTATGTGAGTCCCCCCCTAAAACAGAACCAGCCCCGGACTTTTCATTAGCCGGTCCTGGCTGTGTAAGTACAGGGGAAAAATTGCGTAGGGTTCCCCTTGTACCTAGCACAACCAGCACTGGGCTCTGATCCTGTCCTGGTTCTGGAATCTGTTGCATGGCTCGGGTGTATTTGTATTTTTATTTGACATAGTCCCGGGATGCCTACTTTGGACTGAAGAGGACTGATTCACGCATAGGAGAAGGTGAGTATGTTTTTTTAATCGCAGGTACCATATGGATATTCTACTGGAGAAGGGGACCGATGCTACAGGGATACATAAGTGAGTATGAGTACATGTGTGTGTGCATGTGTGAGTGCATGTTTAATAAACTTATACTGTGTACAGTGTGAGTCCTGTGTTTTTTTAATATTACTTTTGCAGTGGAATTACAGGTACCAGCGGGCCTGTAATGCCCCGAATGCTTGTACTTGTGGTTCTCCAAGTACCAGCATGCGGGGGAGTCTTGCTGGTACCTGCAGTTCCACTGTAAAAAGACAATATTTTAAACTATTTCAAATGCACTACACTTACACTATCAACCCACCACCCACCGGCCAGAGGTGGCGGAGATAGCCCCGGGCTATCAGCCTAGGCCAGGGATGACCTGGATAAGGGGACTCCTTTATTGGTGGGGTCCCCATCTCCCCAGGGATCCCTGGCCTGGGCTGACTAGCTGTCAGGGCTGATGCTGCAGCTGGGGGGCCCGGTGAAAGGGCTCCCCTAGCTGTGGCATCAGCCCCCTGCTAGAAAGGGTCCGGTGCTGGTTGTGGAGATTACAGGGGAACCATATGCAATTTTTTCCCTTGTAATTCCAGAAACAGGACAGGATCAGAGCCCTGTGCTGGTTGTGCTTAGTACAGTGGAACCCTACGCATTTTTTTCCCTGTACTTACACAACCAGGACTGGCTATGAAAAGTCCGGGGCTGGTTCTGTTTTAGGGGGGGATTTAACTGTTAACTTATCTAAATTTAACTGTTTCTAAGCTTTTTACAGGAAGATATATGCATGCATCTCACTGATGTATGCATGTACCTGTGTCAATCCGACCTGCTCATGCTGAAATCGAAAGCATGAAGCAGTTCTGTTCATTTGAGGATTTGAAGTTCGATTTTCTGTTCAATTTCAAATAGAATAATAGTAATTAAGTGATTTGTGTGTTGGTCTATGTAAAAGCACCAATGTTTTACCGATGTTCGATTTTGAGTGGGATTTGAGAAAAATTTGGTTTTAAGTTCGATTTTACATTCGATTTAGCCTTTAGTAAATACCCAAATGCAATATCGAGTGTAAATCGAATGCAAATTTAATGCTAAACCACTCAAAGATCAAGATTGACCTTTAGTAAATTTACCCCTTAGTGTGTACCCAGCTTAAGATCTTTTTGTTGCGTTAAAGATAGATATCTGAAGGTAAAATTATATTTACACATTGTTTATGCTTTAAGAAGATATATATATAAATATTATAAGATGTATATAAATAATTAACCTATACAACATCAATAAAAACAGATGTTCAGCAATACTGAAGTTCTGGCAGAAGTTAGGAAATATTTGTCATTGAGTAATAATTGAGACAACATAACCCAAAGACAAAAATTACGATAAAATCTGTGTTCATGATGCCCTGACGAATAACAATGAGACGAAATAGCGGGATCTGTTGTGTTCAGACCCATCAGCTCTGTCCTTTCTTCCTTCCTTCCCAAGTCTCCTCTCTGCCTCCCCCAGCCTGAGTGTGCGTGGGATCTCATAACACCGCAATAGTTGTAGTATCTGGGTAACAGTTATAACCAGGAAGCACTGCGGGGCCCAGGCATCATCCATGCCCTTGTGAGCTGTGACGCCAGATATGGGTTGTGGAGGCACCTGTGAAGACTGGACAGTGGAGAGCAAAGCATTGCGCCCCGCTGACACCGCCAGAGCTCTCTGGGCTGGAGGGAGGGCACCAGTTGGAGGCAGTGAATGGGACACTCTGAATATTATACCACCATTACCATACCAAGGGTAAGGAGGAGATACCATTATAACCATTATTACTGTGTCAATTGGGGGCCTATTCATCATTACTAAAATTCGATGGAGGTAATTAGGTTTAGAACTCGCATGGAGTTCTACCTAATTACCGGAGGAATTCATAATCCTCCTCTCCATAAGTATCTATTCCGGAAAGCTGTCACTTTTGCGATGACAGCTCTTTGGGAAATAGTTTTCCCTCTCTACACTAACTTACCGCAGCTGTAATCTGTACTGTGACGTTACATTCACAAAAAGTGGTGAATGCGCAGCACTGCCTACAGCTGCGGTAATTCTGTGTAACCCCTCCCTTCTCCACTCCGCTCATCTACCTGTCCGGTGCAGCCGCCTCCAGCTTCGGCTCTGACACTGTGTTCTCACACAGTAAAACACCAGAGGGAGCAGAGAAGGACCTGCCCAGCTGACAGCAGGTAAGTGTAACCCGCTGTACGCCACCTCAGAGTGGCGTACAGTAACACCAAATTCCGAAAAGACATAATTTTCGTAATTTGATGAATACCATAATTTCCATATCCCCATACTAATGTATGGGGAGTGTGGAAATTAACGCAGGCGGACTTAACCAGGAGGTATCAGTGATATCTCCTGTGTTAAGTGTCTTCATGAATACTAAAATAACGGTAATTAAGGAAAATGTCCTTAAAACCGTTATTTTAGTGTTGATGAATAGGGGACTAATTGCATAAATATAAATAATATTGGGGTGCTTATGGTACAGCCCACTGCTAGCCTATTTATGGATTATTGGGGCATACTGTGGCATATAATGTGAACTGGGGGGGACATGCACATTGTGGCATATAATGTGAAATGGGGGCATGCACAATGTGGCATATAATGTGTATTGGGGGGAGAATGCACAATGTGGCTGTATTATACAGTTTTATCAATATCAAGCCTCTCTGGTGACTGGTCTGACCCTAGATTTACTTACAACTACTAATTGCAATGCCTGCATCACAGGCTTTCGCCTAGCTTGAGCGGGTGTTTAGTGTTAGAGGGGACCTGACAAGAGCCTGTCACAACAGGGGGGGCAAGGGTCATCTTTCTTGGAAGTTGGGAGAGAACAGAGAAGTGCCTTCCTATTAAACAGAACTAAGTAAACTGTATTTCGTCAACTGTGTAGGTCAAAAAAATCACACACAGATTAGCAAAATTTTATGTCTGACCGCCTTAAGACTTATTTGTAGATTAAACAATTTGGCTTGTATTTTTTTAATACTGCTTTGTCTATTATACAATACAGTTTTATCATTATGTATATATGCACTAGTATGTTCTCGTACTAGAGATGTGCGCCGACCCCCATGTTTTGGTATTTGTTTTGGATCTGTATCTCCCCTGGTTTTGGATCTGGATTGGTTTTGCCAAAACCTCCCTTCCGTGTTTTGTGTTTTGGTTTTGGATCTGGATTTTTTTCTTTAAAAAATCATAAAAACAGCTAAAATCACGTAAAATGGGCCTGTTTTTATTCCTACAGTATTATTAATCTCAATAACATTTATTTCCACTTGTTTCCAGTCAATTTTGACCTCCTCACAGCTCACTATATTGTTTTCATCCAGTTTAGGCCCAAAATTTGCACCAAGCTAGCTGGCTGACTAAGCTAAGCGGCAGCAGTGGGCGGCACAAACGCGTGGCAGTTCAACTTCCAACATGGCACATAAGGAAACATGTTTTCATTAATCAAGAGTCCTGAGGGTGTTGGAGTATGTATGTAGTTGAAGGCAGGGACAGGAAGGGTTGATTGGTAGTAACTTTAATTTAATTTTTGATTCCGAAGTAAATTTATGAGGGAGAAGGGGAGGGGAGGGAGAAGGGGAGGGGAAGAGGGGAGGCATTTACAAAAAAATATTTAATCCATTCACATCAGTGCTTGCCCCAGAAGAATTCTTGAGCACTATGCCTGCTGCTCCTGGGAGAGGATTTTCATCCCAGAAGGGGACCAGGAAGACTACTAGTAGTACTTTAAAAAAAACAATTGACTGTTAAATAATCCTTTGCAGAGCTTCCACATGAAAATAATTTCCCAACCTGTACAGGGACATTAAAAAAAACATAGTTAGTGGCCTCACTTAACCAGAACAGATATGTGGACAAGTGCAAGATTTAAGATTTAAGGTCTTACGTTGTGTCTTTCTTGAGAATCCTGCGCCAACTTCTGCTGCTAGGAGTGGATTTTCATTCCAGAAGGGGATCAGGAAGAGTCTTTCCAAAACAATTGACTGTATAATAATCCTTTGCAAATTTTCCACATGAACATTTCCCAACCTGTACAGGGACATTAACAAACATAGATAGTGGCCTTCAAAATGCCGTTGTACCCACTGTCCACTTAACCAGAGCAGATACAGTTTGTGGACAAGTGGAACAGAGTAGTAAATGCAACATTTCAGATTTAAGGTTTAAGGCATGTCAGAAAATCCGTTTGACTACTGGCAGGAAAAAAAGTTAATTTGGAGGACCTTGCACAAACTGGCTATGCTTTACTTGAGCTGCCCATCCTCCAGTGTGTACTCAGAAAGAGTTTTCAGCACAGCCGGGAACCTTGTCAGTGATCGGCCGGAGACTACTTCCCCAAAATGTGGAAAAGATGAAGTCCATCAAAATGAACTACAAATTCTACGAGAGAGACCTTTACCGTCAATTACGTGCAAAAATTACACAGGCACCTGTAATGGTGGATTCCAGGGGGGACAAATTAATATTGTGTGAAAAAGATGATGTATACATCACACCAGATTCTACCAGCACCCAAGCCTATATCATCAGGGGCTGGCTGGCAACTTTCAGCCTGGGGGGCAACACATGCAAGTGGCCCCGGCTTTCTCCCCCCCAAAAAATATCAACCGGTGAAAATATTTTTTCTATATAATTTCAACGACCAGTACTCCACCAAAACATGTGTAAAGAAAGTACATTGCCTTGGTGCCCTCCCCGAGGATGTAGTCTTGCGGTGCAATATCGGCAAACAATAGGTCATCTTAATACCAACATTTGAATCTCCTTTATTTATTAATTTATTATTTAGGGTCCCTGAGGAAGATCTCCAATAAAGGAGATCGAAATGTTGGCATTAAGATGACCTAGTGTAACTTTATTGTATGGATTGGAGTCCTGTGAGTGCTGCCATCTGTTTGCTTATATAAAAGCAAAGCATATAAATACCCGTCCACTACCACTTTGGCTGTCCTCTTTTTAAGAAAAAAATAGTCTCAATAGTCTAGTAAGTTGATCCTCCACAACACGTCAGGAATTATAGCACTCAGGAGCTCATTCAGACCCTCTCGCTATGATGCGAATGCTCGTAGATGACCGATCACATTGCGTATGCGCGAACCACAGCGAGAGATCAGGAAGCGTACTCTCGCCCAGCATAGACAGCCCAGCTGAGTGAGTGGCAGGAGAAGCCATTTGTGGGTGGTGACAGGGGCAGGCCACTAGAAACGGGGGGGGGGGTGTAGGTGCGAACGCAGGCATGTCTGAGTGTCCCAACGCCATTACAGAGGCGTGCACAAATTACAGGCAGTGTCATTGTACACGTCACCTGGTTGAAATACACACTGAAGTGATCGCAGTGCTTGCGGCAGGGTATGGTCAACCTTAATCGCTGAGATCGCATCCGATGGTACTCGATGTACCAATGGTTTCAAGCACTTCCAGGCAGGGCCGGATTTACCGCTTGGCAACCAAGGCGGCCGCCTAGGGCCCTGCGGGTCCTATGGGCCCCCTCGGTAATCCGGCCCTGGAGAGAACCTGCAGTGCTGCTCTGAGCTTTGAGCGCACCAGCCGGGGCCCGGGGATGAAGCAGTCTGATCAATCCCGGTTTAAAGGGTGGGGGGGGTGGTCATTGGAGGCAAGTCCTCCTGGGCCCCCCGCCGCAGATCGGATCCGATCCCGCGATCCGCAGCCACTGATGCAGCATTCACACAGAGTCCCCGCCGGCGACGCAGAGCAGTGCTAAATTGCCGGGCCGGCGGTGGACCAATCAGATGCCGAGTAGCAGCCTGCAGCTCCCAGTGACTGGTTGGCGCGCAGGCTGCAGGGAAGAGAGGGTGTGACGTGGAAAGGAGGGGCGGGCACTGGGCACAGCCACAGGGGAAATAAGCTCCACCCAGAAGAGAAGGTGGAAGTTGGAACATGCCG